>JAUCMX010000004.1:16689164-17151664 GCA_033459395.1 Hemibagrus guttatus
TTTTTAAATTTATTTACTTTTATTTTAATACCTATTATCTCCCTCCTCTGCCAGATTACAGAGTGTCTCTTAATGTAACATAGTCCCTGGAGCACGACGCACTCTTTGAGTACGAGAGGTATGAGGAGGAGAGATCAACATTTGAGGTGTTTTAGGTGCTACAAGTGGCAAGTCTTCTGCTACAGAAGCTGTATCAGACGTGTTGGCGCAGGATGCAGCCAGAGCCAGGTGCATAACATTCCAAACTTTTCCATCTGAAAGGAGATATGTTGCTGAGCCTCTCTGAGCGACAACCTTAAAAGGCTGTGTAAACTTGGAATGTCCTGTCTTGGTGATTCCAGGGTTTCTAATCCGTACGCATGTCCCAACTTTAATCTTTGGAGCTGTTGAACTGCGTCGCTGATCTGTGTACTCTTTCACTTTGCTTTGTGACTGTTGGATGATTTGTTTCAAATTCTGTTTATCCCTGGGTGGGGTCACGCATAGGAGACCCTTCACATGCAATTTTGTTCGACCATGCAAAAGTTCAGCGGGTGACAATTTTGTCACCGCATGTGGAGTTGCTCTGTATGTATTGTATGTTGTATGTTTTGTGAAACTCTGTCACAAAAGCTTTCCACTCTTTACCTTCAATGCTAGCAGTCTGTAAACAGTCTTTGAACGCTCTATTAAAACGTTCAATCTCACCATTTGCTTGGGGGTAATAGACAGAGCTACGGTAGTGTTTAATATCTCTGTTTGCGAAAAATGTCTCAAAGTCAGCTGAAACAAATTGTGAGCCATTATCGGTCACAAGTTCAAGTGTGTTTCCTTCACAACTGAATGCAGCAGATAGGAACTTTATAACAGTCACAGAAGTAACAGCAGGTGCGAACGCAATCTCTGGCCACTTACTGTAATAATCAATACTACTGGGTGTTATCGCAAAGCGACACCCTTGAGGAGCATTATTCAAGGGCCCAACTACGTCAATAGCCAGTTTTTCCCAAGCGGTCGTTGGAGTAGGCACAGGACAGAGTGGAGCTACGTGTGTAGTAGCAGTTTTATCATGCTGGAGGCAGGTGGCACAGGACTTGATGGTATTTTCCACTTGACAGTCCATGCCAGGCCACCAATATAAGTCTCTTAGTCTCTGCTTTGTGCGCACCATTCCTTGATGAGTGGCATGAGCCAGATGTATGAACTTTGTTTGCAATGTTTCGGGAATGATCACTCGATGTGTGCCCCTAATTACGTACCCATTGTATACAGACAGCTCATTTCGAAGACGGTGATAAGGAGCAAAAGCTGAGCATTTAGCACAACGAGGCCACCCCTTTTCGATGCAAGCCTTAACCTGTTGAAGAACAGGACAGGCATCACACGCAGACTTAAGCTCCTCTACAGTAACAGCTGCAAACTCAGGAGACAGTACTGCAACCATCTCAGGTTCTTGCTCTTGGCTATGATCAGTGACTGGAAGCGGAAGTCTGGACAAACAATCAGCTGTCACATTGTCTCGGCCAGGCTTGTATTTCATGCTGTAATTAAAACACAGAAGACCTTGACCATCGGGCAATTCTCATGCCTGCGCATCCAAGGCCCTTTGTGGAAAGCAGAGTAGACAAGGGACTGTGATCAGTGCAAAGAGTAAAGTGTTGGCCCCAGAGGTATGTATGCCACTTTTCTGTCACCCAAACACATGCCAAAGCCTCCTTTTCTGTTGTAGAGTACTTCCTTTCACTCTCTGATAATGTTCTAGATGCAAAATCAACAGTTTGTTCAGAAGTGCCGTGATGCTGGGTAAGCACTGCACCGATGCCATAATCTGAAGCATCTGTAGTGACTGTTGTTGGTAAAGAAGGATCGAACAATACCAGGGCTGGGCTAGCAGTAATTAGATGTTTCAGACGGCTGAAACACTCCTGGACTCTATCTGTCCAGTGAAAGCTAGTAGACTTTCTGAGCAATGCACGGAGAGGTTCCACCAACATTGCATACTTGGGAATGAATTTGGAGTACCAGCCAGCAACTCCAAGAAAAGAACGCAAGGACTGTGCATCATGAGGAGGAGGTGCTTGCTGTATAGCTAGAACATGATCTGGATTTGGATGTAAACCTGAAGCAGAAACAACATGGCCAAGAAAGTGTAGCTCAGTTTTCCTGAAGTGGCACTTTTCTACGTTGAGCCTTAAACCACAGTCTTGCAACCGCTGTAGTATGGATTTAAGTCGATTCTCATGTACCTCTGGGTTACTGAAGACAATGATGTCATCCAAATAACACTGCACGCCATCCTGACTGGAAGACATTATCCTTTGAAATGCACTAGGTGCTGAGGCCAGCCCATACGGGACCCTTGTGAAACGATAAAGTTCGTCATGTGTCACAAAAGCGGTCAGATCCCTACTATCCTGATGCAAAGGCACTTGGTGGTATGCATGCTGGAGGTCTATTGTAGAGAACATAGAAGCACCACGCAATTCTGTAAAGATTTCCTCAATGTGTGGCAAAGGGTGACTATCAATGATTACAGCTTTGTTTGGCTCTCTCAAATCAACACAAAGCCGAATTCCTCCAGATTTTATTTCAATGACAACTAATGGTGACACCCAAGGAGAGGAATCTACTGGTTCTATGGTCCCTTCAGATTCCAGCCTCTTTAACTCTCGCGAGACTGCATCTCTCACTCCAAATGGTAGCCTACGCAGTTTCTGTTGGACAGGTGGCACATCTGAACGCATCTTTACTTTATGTACAAAACCAGCAACCAAACCCAAAGGCTTAGTGAAATTTACAGCAGCTTGGCTGTTTTCTGCAGAAGATGCAATAGACCCATTTCTTATCTCAAGATGTAAGGCAGTGAAGAGATCCATACCAAGTAATGGTGTTCCGCCAGGTACAATGTAGAATGAAGCCTGTGCACGGTGACACATAAAGCTAACATCAAGGGCCAGGCACCCTAAAACTGGAATAGTCTTTTTCAAATACGTCACTAAATTTACATTAGGCACAGTAAGGGAAATACCTGAAAAGTGCTGGCGGTACAGGTACTCTGGGAGGATGGAAACAGCTGAGCCAGTATCAACAAGTAGTTCACTGTCGACTGATTTCAAGCTCACCGTATGCAAAGAAACAGTGCATGCAAGATACTGTTTCGGTTTCATTGGCAAAGGCATGTCAATGCTTAAGGCTGTTAACTCAGGCACAGTAGCTTCTTGTACATTGCAGGTGGGAGCAGAACTACGACAGACTCTCGCAAAGTGTCCAAATTTACCACAATGTCTGCATTTTGACTGTTTAGCTAGGCATTTAGGGTAGTTTGCTAAATGTGATGTAGTGCCACAACGGAAGCATGTTTTTGCATTCAGTCTTTTTTGTGAGTCATATGATAACAGATTTCTGACGCCACCGCTGCTTTGCTCCTTCGCGTGAGCCAGTATGCACCACTTTAACTGAAGTTTCAGTTCACTCCATAGCTTTAGCTACTGCAGACTCAATTTGTCCTGCGATAGTAATCGCTTTTTGTAGAGTGAGGTTTGTTTCCAACAGCAGACGTTCCCGTATACGTGGAGTGCATGTTTTCTGCACAATTTGATCTCTAATCATATCGTCCGTTAGCGCGCCGAAGTCACAGTTAACAAGCAGCCCCCGCAGAGCAGCCACATACTGCACGATAGGTTCACCGAGTCTCTGAGCACTCTGGCGAAATTTATTCCTCTCAGCGACCACGTTCAGTTTTTGTACAAAAATGATCGTAAAGCAGTCAGCGCAGTCTCATATTTGTCATCAGCCAGCGTAAGTGTATAAAAAATCCTCTGTCCCTCTGTACCCAAGCAATGAATCAGCAAAGCACGCTTTCTCCTCTCCGGTATTTCCTCTGCAGACAACGTAGTCACGTAGTTATCAAACATACGAATCCATGAATTAAACGGTATGGCTTGACCATAACAGATGTGTCTTCAGCCTAGACTTAAACATTGAGACTGGCTGAATCCTGAACACTATTTAGGTTGAATCCTGAAAACTGTGGGGCTTTGTAAGAAAAAGCTGTGCCCTGTGCTGTAGCCTTTGCTACTTGAGGTACTACCAAATAACCTGCACCCTTTGATCGGAGTAGGCATGGCGGATCATAAATAACCTTTGACACAACTCTAGCTGCTGCGTTCTGGACTAATTGGAGCTTGTTTATGCTCCTACTGAAACATCCAGACATTAAGGCATTACAATAATCCAACCTAGAGGTAACAAAAGCATGAACTAGTTTTTCTGCTTCATGAAGTGACATCATATTCCTTATCTTAGCAATATTTCTGAGATGAAAGAAGGCTACCCTAGATTGAATTATTGTAGGCTATATTGAAGGCTACAGTAGGTTGGATTATTGTCTACCCTAGTGATTATTATCTACATGAGCTTCAAATGAAAGTCCAGAGTCAATAATCACACCAAGATCTTTTACTGCTCGACAAGATGAAACAGAAAGACCATCCACAGTTACTCTGTAATCAGAAAGCTTACTATTAGCTGCATGTGGTACAAGCACCTCTGTCAGAGTTAAGCAGGAGGAAGTTAGTAACCATCCACTGTCTAATGTCCTTTACACATTATTCAATCTTAATAAGCTGGTGTCTCTCATCTGACTTAGCTGAAACATATAGCTGTGTGCTATCAGGGGTTTGATAACCGCTAGCTTAAGAAGTTGCTTTCGGCTGCTCCCTGTTCGGGGTCGCCACAGCGAACCAATTGGTCCGCACAACAACTTGGCACAGGTTTTACGCCGGATGCCCTTCCTGCCGCAACCCTCCCATTTTTTCCGGGCTTGGGACCGGCACTGCATCCAGTGGCTGGGGTTGAGGCATTGGCTGGAATCGAACCCGGGCCTTTCGCATGATAGGCCAGAAACCTACCACTGAGCCACCAATGCCTCAATTTGATAACCGCTAGCTTAAAACCACCAAAAACCAGTACACAGAAGCTCTCACAATTCAACCTGTACTTAGAAGGATGTTCTATTACTAATAGCTCTACAGTGAAAGACCTGGGCATAATTTTAGACAGCAGTTTGTCCTTTGAAAAACATATCTCCGATATTACAAAAATAGCCTTCTTCCACCTCAGAAATATCGCCAAGCTTAGGAACATTTTATCTGTATCTGATGCAGAAAAGCTAGTTCACGCATTCATGACCTCCAGACTGGACTATTGATTATTAGGTGGTTGTACTGCATCTTCAATAAACAAGCTACAGTTACAGAATGCAGCTGCCAGAGTCAAGGTCAAGAAAGTATGATCATATAACCCCAATATTATCATCCCTGCACTGGCTGCCTGTTAAGTTTAGAATTGATTATAAACTAGCACTACTTACATACAAGACTCTAAATGGTTTAGCTCCCACGTATCTAGCCAGTCTTCTAACATGTTACAATCCATCATGCTCCTTAAGATCTCGAACCTCCGGACTTCTGGTAGTTCCCAGAATATCAAAGTCTACAAAAGGGGGTAGAGCTTTTTCGTATTTAGCTCCTAAACTTTGGAACAGTCTTCCTGACAGTGTTCGGGGCTCAGACACAGTCAACCAGTTCAAACGTAGACTAAAGACATATCTCTTTAGCCAGGCATACACCTAATACATCCCATAACTTTGTGCTCCAGTACATCTGATTAAATGCACATCATCATCTAGTGCCTGCTAATATTATGAATAGCAGCTACGCTAATCCCTTTCCATTTGTTTAGCTTCTTCTACCCACCCCCGAGTCACACAGACATTGTGCCAGCTCCGGTGGCATCCAGAAAATTACTAATCTAACATCTAGGACTGTTTGTTTGTATGTTTATTGTTTCCTATGTTCTGTAAAGCTGCTTTGAGACAATGCTCTTTGTTAAAAACGCTATACAAATAAAATTGAATTGAATTGAATTGAATTAAAAGATTTAGGCACACAGCCAGTGCTAATAGAAGAATTTATAATTTTGTTTAAGAAAAGACGTGGGTAAGGGAGGCAGGTGAAATTAGATCAGGCTCTTTAGGGGGAGTAAAGAATTCTAAGCTCTGATCAGAAATAGTTATATTGTCTAAAGTATTATCTATCAAATCATTTGGTTTTAAATTAATAGTCTGAATTTTTTGCCTGATATCAAATTTTTCCATTGACAAAATTCATGAAGTCTGCTGCATATAAAAGTTGTGTGCTTTTCTACAGTGGTTTTACTCCTAGTTAGTTTTGCTACAGAACTAAATAAAAAATTTTGGATTATTTTTATTATCTTCGATTAGGGCAGAGAGATACGCTGATCTAACAGAACTAAGAGAAAATGCAGAGAGCAGAGGGCGCTGTGATAGGAAACAAGCCTGCTCAATGAAAAATGATGAAAGGTGACTTTGTTAAGTGAATTTTGATGGAATGTCCATTTTCCATGTTTGTTATGAATTTTTGCATTTTAATGTAAACAATCATATTTCATATCATAGTTCACCCCAAATATGTGAAAAATGTCATTGAAAACTACCCCGATCAGCTGCAAATATGCTTTTTATCAGAAAACCCTTTCCCTTTGCTCGTAGACACATTTTCCGTGCCTGAAGAGCAAAATGCAAGGAGCACACTCCACTATAGTTAACAAGCCTGTTTGATGAAAAATGATAGAAAATGTCTTTTTTGAACGAATATCACCTTTTATATTTCTGATTTATTTATGTACTTCAGTAGCTATAAAACATATTAGGGTGAATGGCTCAAGTCCCTTATCACCTCACCCTCAGCTAGATTTGCAGTTTCCATTCACCTCTTGTCTTAGCGATGACCTTAGCTATTATCTATCTTTGGGTGCTGACTATTATCTTGTTGACTTGGATGTAGATTTAGCTACAAAAAAATTAGATATGGAATACTGATTGTGGTACAAACATCAAGAACCCTTGTGTTTCACTAGAACACAAAATGTAACAATTTCCATCTGTTCCACTTAGTATTTCATTGATTTCAAGACATTTCTGATTTTTTTAAGTACCATATAGTAATTTCTCATTTTCATTTGTCAAAGAACAAGACATGTGCAACATAGAAATAAACACCAACAGCATCTAACTTATGTGTAATGAACATACAGCATGAGCAATCAGTGTGTGACAAAATCTTTAAACCTTAAATTAGGCTTGGACACTTGTCCTGATCGACTGACAAGCAGTGAATCTGGATCCTCTTGCTTGGATTTATCAGTGTTTAGTGGTGATGGCATTTCACATCCATTTTGTGAAATGTCATGTTGCACTGCAGCATGCGTTTGCTTGGGGTTCAAGAGAGGTCATAGGTACAGGCATGGTAATGGTGGGACAGTATGACTCAGGTACATGTAGAAAGTGATGTCCGTTGTCTTAGCATTGGACAATATAGCTGTTTTGTTGGATGGTCTTTCCAGAAACCGTGGCCAGTTTGTCAAACTCACGGGTGATTTCCATCCCTACTTTCTGCCCAAGCTCCATAGGTGAAAGGTGTCTGGCAAATTTGTCATGGCTTATATTTCCCTTTTGTATGAGTGCAAACAATGCTGCCTGAATATTAATCTCAACTCTCTGTGTGAGCTTGGAAGGCACCATGGAGATCAGAGACTTGGGAGCGTCAGGACCAAGACGTTGCGACGGAGAAGGCATTCCGTCCCTAAGTACATTGTACAAATTAAGCAAGGCCGCATGAATGTCAGAACCATCACATGCACACTTCTCAAGGAGATGCTCTGCAGACCTGACAGCACACTCTGCCAAACCATTGGATAATTGGGACTGCTCGTGTCATGCTGAAAATCCCACAGACGGGCAAAGTTCTTGCATTCCTTACTTGAAAATTATGTAAGCATTGTCATTGTCAAACTTTGGGAAATCCCATGAACAGCAAATTGCTGTTTCAATTGCCTGATCATAGTGTTACTGGAAAGATTCAGAAGAACAGAAGACTCCCACCAACCAGAGTATGAGTCCACCAAGACAAGGTAATGCTTGCCTGACCACTTGAATATGTCAGCTGCCGTGATAGACCATGGACTGTCTATCTGATGAAGTTGCAAAGGTTATCTCATCTGGTTTTGCTTTAAAGCATTGCAGGGAGCACATCTGGAGACCTCTCTTTCAATGTCACTGTATAGTATAGGCCAGAAAATGGTTTCACATGCCCTTCTCTTAGTGGATTGAAGACCACTATGACCTTGACGAAACTTTTAGTTAGCAAGTTTTCTACGGATATACAAAGAATCAGTGTTCCTTCACAATGTCAGAGTGATAATGGCTTGGCTTTCCCATCACTACAATCTTTCAATATTACCACATTTCACATTAAAGATTAAAAAAAAAAGAAAAGAAAATTAAACTACCCTTGAAGAAGGAGTGGGGATGCAACTGCTATGTTAGTTGTATTATTTAGATAAAATAAAATCTGACCAAACCACACAATCAAAAAGGTCTGTAAACAACTTAGTACATTTTGTATTATAAAACCTAACTACACAAAAAAAACCATGTTCCATATGTGCTATATGTGATATATCGAAGATGTATCTCCAGCTTAAATGTGAGGTAGTATCCAAAATTCAGTGCAAACTCAAAGATCAAATCCACCATCAGTGCAATGAAACAGCAACAACAGGATGTGGTGGCTTAGTGATTACTGATCCGAAGGTTGTATCCGGCGGCGGGGCGTGTATAGTTGGCATTCAATGCCAGCCAATTAAACTGAACCTTTTTGCTGCTGTCCCACCCAGGTGCTACATTCACTTCACAGCTAATTTACATTTATTAAAACGTTTGTCAGGAACGAGGTTCGAATCCCACTCAGTGCAACTGAACGAAATTTTTTCAACTGAGTGAAAAAATTGCTGCAATTCTACAAAAATCGCTGCACACAACTTTGTGAACTATAAGCACAAAGACAGCATGCAGTTCATGAAAATGTTTATGTAAACACACATTTTATAAAATACATAAAATATAATGAATTCTGTAAACAGAGACATACAACACCAAAGAAATCAGTGTTTATCAATTTATTTATTTGACATTTTAAACACTAAAGAGCAGTTACAACAAAAAGAAATTGTGAAATAACACACACCAGAGACTGCACTCATACATATTCTTGCAAACTTTAAACACTAATTAACTTAATACACATTAAAATAAAGACAAATTATATACCAAATATATCTAAAAATATATACAAAATATATCTAAATAAGTTAAGTATTTACTACAAGTGAACATATATTTACAACAGAACAATCCATAAAGTCTTGAAACGGCATTCTGGGGTTTGTTAGGCCCTCAGCACTGTAAGCTTTGAAGACCTTTGTGGAACCATAGAAGTACCTGATGGGGTCTTGTTGATGCAAAAAAGTGGACAGAGGAGCCATTGTTCTCATAGCGAGACTTTGGCTGAAAGACAAATAATAAATAAAAAGGCATTTAAAAATGTGACAATAAACAAAGAAAAACAACTTCATTAATGACACAAGTGGGGGGGCACGGTGGCTTGTTGGTTAGCACGTTTGCCTCACACCTCCAGGGTTGGGGGTTCGATTCCCGCCTCCGCCGTGTGTGTGGAGTTTGCATGTTCTCCCCGTGCCTCAGGGGTTTCCTCCGGGTACTCCGGTTTCCTCCCCCAGTCCAAAGACATGCATTGTAGGTTGATTGGCATCTCTAAATTGTCACACTAAAGGGTAGTGTGTGATTGCGTGAGTGAATGAGAGTGTGTGTGTGCCCTGCGATGGGTTGGCACTCCGTCCAGGGTGTATCCTGCCTTGATGCCCAATGACGCCTGAGATAGGCACAGGCTCCCCGTGACCCGAGAGTAGATCGGATAAGCGGTAGACAATGAATGAATGAATAATTTGACACAATCTTACCATCTGATGCTTCAGCTGTATGTGGAACACTGCAACTGTAGCTTGGAGGGGAGATGTTCATTCATCAGATAGATTGTGTAACCCATGTCATTTTCAAGCAGCCACCAGAAGGACTTCCCCATGTACTTTCCAAATTGCAGGATGTATTTGCCAAAGACTTCTTTGGCAAATAATCCCAATCATCTATATTTAGTCTATATTTTTTTAATTGGCCTTTCCTGCTTGGCCAGAACCTCTGATCTTTCTGCTTACACTGTATAGGAGCAATGTGGAGCCATGAACGATTGGGTCTGTGCATGGACAATTCCAATAAAGTTTATTCAGACAAGATAGCTGTGTTCTTAATATTGACAAAAAGTGAGAAATAATTTTATTTTTTGTAATTCTACAGTGAAGAAAGAAGAGAAAAAAATAATGTGCAAATGAAAAAAAAAATGCAGCTTATTGTGCATTTGTTCTCCAACAGATCTGCTTGATATTATAGCACTGTACACTGGGTTGTTAAAAAACACATGTTGTGGCTGATCATTTGCCGTATAAGTCACATAGACACAGTCAACACCCACTGCACAAATATTACTCTACATACTTTACTGTCAAGTCTCACTGCATTTGAGATAACCATTTTGAAAAATAGATTACTACCATATTGACCATACTGACTACAGAGCTGTCTGTTCTGTTTAATTTCAATTGGTAGATTTTTTTTTCAACAATTAACATAAATGAAACTATAAAATAAAAACCAAAAATACTCTAATCTAATAATTATACTTACTGTGTAATCTGACCAGATTTTGTGGGTCCTCATTAAGGTACACACACAGCCCTTTGAGAAAACATTCTCTTGCAAGAGCTGGGAGATTTTGAATCTGGTGATGTTATTATATTGCTGTCAACACACCTACTAGAAAGGGATAAAGATTCATCAAAAGAGAGACTGCACACAGCTGAAGTAGAAGGGCCATCCTCACAGAGAGGAGTTCAGCATTATGCAATGGGGATTACTTTGATCGTCCCTCTATCTTGTACTTCATTCACTGAAGTAAGTTTCATAAACTCTTTTCCAAATAATAGATTCATAAACTGAAGTCTGAAGCTTGACTTCATCTTTTTCTTATGTATAGACACACACATTCCAAAGATGTCAGGTTTTCTTTTTAGATTACTCAACCAGATAGATTGATTTTAACACTATCTATGATTAACCAGTAGTTAATGGTGACAGATTGATCTTGCAAACAGGACAATGGAGGCTAAAATGAGAAGCATAGGTGGGATGTCCTTATACAGTCTAGTGGAAAATAGATTTCAAAGTATGGTAAGCATAAAAGCTCACAAACAATATGGCATTACAAAAACACCCAGACATCTTGTGAAAAGTTCAGCATACAAACTTATTAGGCAATGTATTTTTTTGTCCATTAACAGTGTTCACTGTACCAACCATACAGCACTTTCACAATGAGGAATAACTTCTCATTTATAGCACACAGCTGCATGATCTCCGCAAACTCTGGTAGTCCAATTGCTGATCCATAGTCAACTATCATACTATAGGCTATGCCACTACTTGATGCAGTCTTGGCAAAATGCACTTCAGGTATGTTGGGATAGTCTAAGGCCTAGTCCACACGTACATGAGTATTTTTATAAACAGAGTTTTTCCTCCTTCATTTAAAAAAAAAACTTGTCCACACAAGCACGGTTTAAAAAAAATCTCCGTCCACATGAAAACGCAAAAACATAGTCTGAAGCGCTGTCAAGAGCATGCCAAACCAACAGGTGGTGATATAATCTCAACCGTAAAGCCATGTTGGCCAATCAGAAGCCTGAGAAAAATGTTATTACCGGTTCCGCTAGGCTAACACACACTTGATTCGTGTAAACAAAGGAGATAGCGTTCACTAACACATATGCATAAACAAATGGAATAAAACTTCTTAATATATGCTGTGAATTCAACATTATTAATAAAGATTAAACAGACCCTCTAGCACCTCCCCTTTTTTTTTTATATTAATTGTTTTCTCCTTCTCTCTGTTGATTGACCTGTTCCTGATCATACTATATCCTATTGATACTATAGTGTACTTGTTTTATAAACCTGTTCTGTGCCTTATTTTGTTTGAATTGTTCAAATTCTGAATGCTTTAATGTCAAATTGTTTATATTATAATAATAGCATTTAATAAAATTTAAAAAAGGAGATAGCGGCGCACAATCTGACGTCAAACAAAGGAGACGACAGCGCGTGCGCCGACATCACAGGTCGAAAATCTCCGGTTTCACTGTGTACACAATAAAACTGCAACCGGGGTTTTTGAAAATCTTCACCCTGGCAGGAGTTTTCAAAAATGTTCAGTTTCAGTGACCTGATGCTGCGTTTGTGTGTGGACAAACGGCCAAACCGCAAAAAAAAGTTTTGAAAATAATCGCGTTTGTGTGGACAGGACCTAATAGTCTTATAGAGTCACTTCCTCTTTCAGAACATCAACTGGAACTGTGGACACAGATACATCTAGGCTAGATTTACCATAGGACAGTGCATTTATGTGGAAACCTATCATCAGGTGATGTTTTGAAGCCAACGTCAGTTATGTTTTTAAATCAACTGGTGTGTTTCATCGGCTAAAAGAAACTGTGTTTCAAATCGCATTGTCCAGAGTGTAACTGAAGGGCCAAAACACTTTAGGATGTGAGGGTAGTACTCAAGATAGTGGTGCCTAGGCAGCAACAGTCTGACACCAGGGAACAGCTCTTGGTACCATTGTCTGTGCTCAACTATTTTGCTTTCAAGGTATGAAATAGATTCATCATTATGCACTGGAAAAACAACTAACTCAACAATATCTTTTAAACCCAATATCCAGCTGGCTCTTGCTCTGGTACAAAATGTCCAATTAAAAATGGAAGAAATGGAGTTAAGTCCAATTTCTGTGGGCATTGCCACTAAATTTTAAAATGCAAAATATCTTAACAAATGTTGATGAGGTAAAATTCGTTAAAATACCCCATAACAAAGTCATCAGTGTTTACATTAAAATGCAAATTGCCTGAGAAAGTTGGAGAGTTTAAATGCAAAATTCATTTTCATCTGAAAATCATGAGGTCAGGCGCACGCTGCAGGCCGTAAATGTGAGGAAGGCTGCGGGAGGCGATGGCATACCAGGACGTGTGCTGAAGGACTGCATTGTGCAGCAAGCTGGAGTCTTCACCAGAATATTCAACCAGTCCCTGTCCCAGTCCACTGTCCCACCCTTATAAATCAAATAGGTCTACGGTGGATGCTGTAGCCACAGCCCTTCATGCTGCACTGTCCCATCTGGAGCAGCAGGGGAGCTATGTGCGGCTCCTCTTTGTGGATTTCAGCTCCGTGTTCAACACCATCCTCCCATACAAACTGATGGACAAACTGGGGGACCTGGGACTTCCACTCTCCATCTCCATGTGGATCTATAGCTTCCTGACTGGTCACAGCCAGAGAGTTAGAGTGGGCCATCATACATCTACAGTTCTCAGCATCAGCACTATCTCACCACAAGGCTGTGTGCTGAGCCCCTTGCTCTACACCCTCTTCACACACGAATGCACCCCCATCCACCACAGCAACACCATCGTCAAGTTTGCGGACGACATCACGGTGGCGGGACTCCTCTATAAGGGGCACGAATCCGCCTACAGGGACGAGGTGGAGCGGCTGACAGTGTGGTGCAGGGAGAATAACCTGCTCCTCAACACCTCGAAGACCAAGGAACTGGTTATAGATTACAGGAGGAAGAAAACAGATATCATACCACTAATCATCAGCGGGGACTGTGTGGAGAAGGTGGCCCAGAAGAGACTGCACTTTCTGAGGGTGCTCCATAGAGAGCTTACTAACATACTGTATATGTGTGTGGTACCTCAGCTGTACAGTGGCTCAGAGGAAAGCACTGCAGAGGGTCATTAACACGGCCCAGAAGATCATCGGCTTCCCTCTCCTCACTCTGGAAGAACTGCACAGCTCCCACTGTCTCAAAAAAGCACAGAACATAATAAAGGACACCTCACACCCTGGACACCATCTATTTGAACTTCTGCCATCAGGTAGATGGTACAGATAATTATAAACAAGGACAAATAGATCCAGAAACAGCTTCAATCCCACAGCAATAACCACATGTGTATGAAAATGAATAGAACTAAAACATTGTGCAATTTGATGGATGACAATGTATGTTTGTGTGTGAACACTATTTATTTTTATCTATTTTTATGCTCCTTTTTTAGTTTTATAATATAATGCACTGATTGGGTAGCATTTTTAATTTCGTTGTACATGTTACATGTTACAATGACATTCTATTCTATTCTGTTCTATTCTAAAAGGGGACTTTGGACCACTGAGTAATACTCCAGTTCTTATTCTCGTTAGCCCAGGTAAGATGCTTCTGACATTGTTTCTTGTTTAGGAGAATGCTTTCTTGACACTAGGAATGTGACACTTGCAACCCATTTCCTGGACATGTTTGTATGTGGTGGCTATCGATGCACTGACTCCAGTCTCAGTCCACTACTTGTGAAGCTCCCCCACATTCTTGAATCGGCTTTGCTTGACAATCTTCTCAAGGCTGCAGTCATCCCTGTTGATTGTGCACCTTTTCCATTAATATGCTCTAATACAAAACTCTGTGAACAGCCAGCCCTTTCAGCAATGATTGTCTGTGGCTTACCATCCATATGGAGTGTGTGAATGAGTGTCTTCTGGACAACCTTCAAGTCAGCAGTCTTCCCCATGATTGTGGTAGTGTGTACTGAACCTGACAGGGAGATTCATGGTATTTATACTGCATAAAAAGTGATTTGCTCAAAGTGGAAATGACAAATTCTATGTTTTGAGATGCTTTTTTCAGTGTTTTTGAGCTATGGCACAATTATCAATTTAAATAAAACTTCTTCTTCTTCTTCTTTCGGCTTTTCCCTTCAGGGGTCGCCACAGCAAATCATCTCTCTCCACCTATCCCTATCTTCTGCATCCTCAACACTTGCACCCACTAGCTTCATATCTTCATTTATTACATCCATATACCTCCTCTTTGGCCTTCCTCTTTGCCTCCTGCCTGGCAGCTCCATTTCCAACATTTTCCTACCAATATACTCACTCTCCCTCCTCTGAACATGTCCAAACCATCTTAATCTGGCCTCCCTAACTTTGTCCCCCAAACGTCCAACATGAGCTGTCCCTCTGATGTACTCGTTCCTAATCCTGTCCAATCTTGTCACTCCAAAAGAGAACCTCAACATCTTCAGCTCTGCTACCTCTAGCTCTGACTTCTGTCTCTTCCTCAGTGACACTGTCTCTAAACCATACAGCATGGCCGGTCTCACCACTGTCCTGTACACCTTCCCCTTGATTCTCGCTGATATTTTCCTATCACACAGAACTCCCGACAAATCTAGCCATGGGGGTCACAGTCCAGTGACTTCTGTGCCGGTCCCAAGCCCGGATAAATAGAGAGGGTTGCGTCAGGAAGGGCATCCGGCGTAAAACATTGCCAAATTTAACCATGCGAATCGTCAGTACGAATTTCATACCGGATCGGTCGAGGCCCGGGTTAACAACGACCGCCATTGGCGCCGTTGACCTACAGGGCGCCGGTGGAAATTGGGCTACTGTTGGTCGAAGAAGTAGAGGAGGGAGGAGAGTGCACAGACAGAGAGAGAAGAGGAAAGGTAAGAGTGTAGGACTGAGAATAGGAACTCTGAATGTTGGTACTATGACAGGGAAAGGTAGAGAGCTGGCTGATATGATGGAGAGAAGGAAGGTGGATATACTGTGTGTACAGGAGACCAGGTGGAAGGGTAGCAAGGCTCGTAGTATAGGAGCAGGATTCAAGCTGTTTTATTATGGTGTGGATAGTAAGAGAAATGGGGTAGGTGTGGTCCTGAAGGAGGAGTTTGTGAGGAATGTCCTGGAGGTGAAGAGAGTGTCAGACAGGGTGATGAGTCTGAAGTTAGAGATTGAAGGGGTGATGTTGAATGTTGTTAGTGGTTATGCCCCACAGGTAGGTTGTGAGTTAGAGGAGAAAGAGAGATTCTGGAGTGAATTAGATGAGGTGATGGAGAGTATTCCCACGGGTGAGAGAGTGGTGATAGGAGCGGATTTTAATGGACATGTTGGCGAGGGAAACACAGGGGATGAGGAGGTGATGGGCAAGTTTGGAGTTAAGGAAAGGAACCTTGAAGGACAGATGGTAGTGGACTTTGCTAAGAGGATGGACATGGGTGTGGTTAACACTTATTTTCAGAAGAGGGAGGAGCATAGAGTGACTTACAAGAGTGGAGGTAGGAGAACACAGGAAGACTACATCCTATGTAGAAGAGGCAATCTGAAAGAGATTAGTGACTGTAAAGTGGTAGTGGGAGAGAGTGTAGCCAGACAGCATAGGATGGTGGTGTGTAGGATGACTTTGATGGTCTGTAAGACGAAGAGGTCAAAGATAGAGAAGAAAACCAAGTGGTGGAAGCTGAAAAAGGAGGAATGTTGTGAGGAATTTAGACAGAAGTTGAGGCAGGCTCTGGGTGGTCAGGTAGTGCTGCCAGATGACTGGGAAACTACAGCAGAAGTGATCAGGGAGACAGGGAGAAAGGTGCTGGGTGTGTCATCTGGAAGGAGAAAAAAAGATAAGGGGACTTGGTGGTGGAATGAGGAAGTTCAGGATAGTATCCAGAGGAAGAGGTTAGCCAAGAAGAAGTGGGACATGGACAGGACTGAAGAGAATAGACAGGAATACAAGGAGTTACAGCGCAGAGTGAAGAGGGAGGTGTCTAAGGCCAAGCAGAAGGCATATGACGAGTTGTACACGAGGTTAGACACTAGAGAAGGAGAGAAGGACTTGTACAGGTTAGCTAGGCAGAGGGATCGAGATGGGAAGGATGTGCAGCAAGTTAGAGTTATTAAGGATAGAGATGGAAGGGTGCTCACAAGTGAGGAGAGTGTACAGAGGAGATGGAAGGAGTACTTTGAGGAGCTGATGAATGAGGAAAATGAGAGGGAAAAAAGAGTAGAAGGGGTGAACTCTGTGGAACAGAAAGTAGATAAGATTAGAAAGGATGAAGTCAGGAAGGCTTTGATGAGGATGAAAAGTGGAAAGGCAGTTGGTCCTGACGACATCCCAGTGGAAGTCTGGAAGTGTCTGGGAGAGGCAGCTGTGGAATTTTTGACTAGTTTGTTCAACAGGGTTTTAGAGAGTGAGAGGATGCCTGAGGAATGGAGAAGAAGTGTGTTAGTGCCGATCTTTAAGAATAAGGGTGATGTGCAGAGTTGCAGCAACTATAGGGGGATAAAGTTGATGAGCCATACAATGAAGCTATGGGAAAGAGTAGTGGAAGCTAGATTAAGGAAGGTAGTGAAAGTTTGTGAGCAGCAGTATGGCTTCATGCCCAGAAAGAGCACAACAGATGCAATTTTTGCTCTGAGAATTTTGATGGAGAAGTATAGGGATGGTCAGAGGGAGTTGCACTGTGTGTTTGTAGACTTGGAGAAAGCGTATGACAGGGTGCCAAGAGAAGAGCTGTATGAGGTACTCTATGAGGAAGTCAGGAGTAGCAGAGAAGTATGTCAGAGTGGTGCAGGACATGTATGAGAGGAGCAGGACAGTGGTGAGGTGTGCTGTAGGTCAGACAGAGGAGGTGGGACTACATCAGGGATCAGCTCTGAGCCCCTTCCTGTTTGCTATAGTGATGGACCAGTTGTCAGAGGAGGTCAGACAGGAGTCTCCTTGGACAATGATGTTTGCAGATGACATTGTGATCTGTAGTGAGAGCAGGGAGCAGGTGGAGGAAAACCTGGAGAGGTGGAGGTTTGCACTGGAGAGAAGAGGAATGAAGGTCAGTCGTAGTAAGACTGAGTACATGTGTGTGAATGAAAGGGAGGGAAGTGGAACAGTAAGGTTACAGGGTGAAGAGGTGAAGAAGGTACAGGAGTTTAAGTACTTGGGGTCAACAGTCCAGAGTAATGGAGAGTGTGGGAAAGAGGTAAAGAAGCGAGTGCAGGCAGGTTGGAATGGGTGGAGAAAGGTGTTGGGAGTTCTGTGTCTTCTTCTTCTTTCGGCTTTTCCCTTCAGGGGTCGCCACAGCGAATCATCTCTCTCCACCTATCCCTATCTTCTGCATCTTCAACACTTGCACCCACTAGCTTCATATCCTCATTAATTCCATCCATATACCTCCTCTTCTTCTCCTCAACTTCTTCTTGGCTAACCTCTTCCTCTGGATACTATCCTGAACTTCCACATTCCACCACCAAGTCTCCTTATCTTCTTTCCTCCTTCCAGAAGACACACCCAGCACCTTTCTCCCTGCCTCCCTGATCACTTCTGCTGTAGTTTCCCAGTCCTCTGGAAGCACTACCTGACCACCCAGAGCCTGCCTCAACTTCTGTCTAAATTCTTCACAACATTCCTCCTTTTTCAGCTTCCACCACTTGGTTTTCTTCTCTATCTCTATCTTTGACCTCTTTGTCTTACGGACCAACAAAGTCATCCTACACACCACCATCCTCTTCTTCTTGGCTAACCTCTTCCTCTGGATACTATCCTGAACTTCCACATTCCACCACCAAGTCTCCTTATCTTCTTTCCTCCTTCCAGAAGACACACCCAGCACCTTTCTCCCTGCCTCCCTGATCACTTCTGCTGTAGTTTCCCAGTCCTCTGGAAGCACTACCTGACCACCCAGAGCCTGCCTCAACTTCTGTCTAAATTCTTCACAACATTCCTCCTTTTTCAGCTTCCACCACTTGGTTTTCTTCTCTATCTCTATCTTTGACCTCTTTGTCTTACGGACCAACAAAGTCATCCTACACACCACCATCCTATGCTGTCTGGCTACACTCTCTCCCACTACCACTTTACAGTCACTAATCTCTTTCAGATTGCCTCTTCTACATAGAATGTAGTCTACCAGTGTTCTCCTACCTCCACTCTTGTAAGTCACTCTATGCTCCTCCCTCTTCTGAAAATAAGTGTTAACCACAGCCATGTCCATCCTCTTAGCAAAGTCCACTACCATCTGTCCTTCTAGGTTCCTTTCCTTAACTCCAAACTTGCCCATCACCTCATCACCTGTGTTTCCCTCACCAACATGTCCATTAAAATCCGCTCCTATCACCACTCTCTCACCCATGGGAATACTCTCCATCACCTCATCTAATTCACTCCAGAATCTCTCTTTCTCCTCTAACTCACAACCTACCTGTGGGGCATAACCACTAACAACATTCAACATCACCCCTTCAATCTCTAACTTCAGACTCATCACCCTGTCTGACACTCTCTTCACCTTCAGAACATTCCTCACAAACTCCTCCGTCAGGACCACACCTACCCCATTTCTCTTACTATCCACACCATAATAAAACAGCTTGAATCCTGCTCCTATACTACGAGCTTGCTACCCTTCCACCTGGTCTCCTGTACACACAGTATATCCACCTTCCTTCTCTCCATCATATCAGCCAGCTCTCTACCTTTCCCTGTCATAGTACCAACATTCAGAGTTCCTATTCTCAGTCCTACACTCTTACCTTTCCTCTTCTCTCTCTGTCTGTGCACTCTCCTCCCTCCTCTACTTCTTCGACCAACAGTAGCCCAATTTCCATCGGCGCCCTGTAGGTCAACGGTGCCGATGGCGGTCGCTGTTAACTCGGGCCTCGACCGATCCAGTATGAAATTCGTACTGACGATTCGCATGGTTGAATTTGGCAATGTTTTACGCCGGATGCCCTTCCTGACGCAACCCTCTCTATTTATCCGGGCTTGGGACTGGCACAGAAGTCACTGGACTGTGACCCCCATGGCTAGATTATCAATTTAAATAAAACAAAACAAACAAAAAAACACTAGGAACATGTTAGTTTACATGTAATGAATGTAGAATATATGCTTTTTTCATTTTCTGAAGTAACTTGTTGGTCCCCCTTTTGCTGCCAAAACAGCCCTGACCCATCGAGGCATGGACTCCACTAGATCCCTGAAAGTGTGCTGTGGTATCTGGCACCAAGATGTAAGCAGCAGTTCCTTTAAGTCCAGTAAATTGCAAGGTGGGGACAAATCATCTATGGATTGGACCTGTTTGTTCAGCACATCCCAGAGATGTTCAGTTAGATTGAGATTTGTTTGAGATGGAATTTGAAGGCAAAGTCAACACCTCAAACTCGTTGTGCTCATCAAACTATTCCTGAACCATTTTTGCTTTGTAGAACAAGCATTATCCTGCTTAAAGAGGCCACATCCATCATGGAATACTGTTTTCACGAAAGGGTGTACATGGTCTGCAACAATGCTTAGGTATGTACCAAAGTAACATCCACATGGATGCCTCCAGCAGCTTGCCTTCTTCCCATAGTGCATCCTGGTGCCATGTTTTCCCCAGGTAAGCGATGCACATGCACTTGGCCATCCATGTGAATGAAAAGAAAACATGATTCATCCGACCAGGCCACCTTCGTCCATTGCTCCATGGTCCAGTTCTGATTGAAGGATTATGTGCATCATTAAATCAAATACATTTACATTGTGACTGCCTCTAAGATACAATCAACTGTGACTGTGGGGGGTTTCATCCTGGCCCATACAGGAGATGGATGAGGGCCAGACACACACACAAAGGACATTCAGTTTTGTGTATTAAGGACCCTACAAGGGAGATCCTTACAGTTCTATATCTTGGGTTAAGATATTTTGAAGACCGACAAGCTAACATCAATTGAAGACCGACTACACTGCTACTTTCAGTAAATTCTTCTCCCCACAAGAACTCTGGTCAAGCTTACTTATTTTATGTATTACAGAAATCTAATACATTGGCAAGAAAACAAAACCACTGCTCAGCCAAATACAGCAAAATCTAACATGATGCTCACATGCCCATTGCGCTTTCAGTGGTGCACAGGGGTCAGCATGGGCACCCTGCCTGGTCTGTGGCTATGCAGCCCCATATGCAACAAACCGTGATGCACTATGTATTCTGACACCTTCCTACCAGAACCAGCATTAACTTCTTCAGCAATCTGAGCCACAGTAGCTTGTCTGTTGGATCAGACCACACGGGCCAGCCTTCGCTCCCCACATGCCTCAATGTGCCTTGGCAGCCCATGACCCCGTTGCTGGTTCACCACTGTTCCTTCCTTGGACAACTTTTGATAGATACTAACCACTGCAGACTGGGAACACCCCACAAGTGCTGCAGTTTTGGAGATGCTCTGATCCAGTCATCTTGTCATCACATTTTGGCCCTTGTCAAATTGCTCAAATCCTTATGCTTGCCCATTTTTCTGCTTCTAACACATCAACGTTGAGGACAAAATGTTCACTTGTGGCTTAATATATACCACCCAGTAACACGTGCCATAATGAGGAGATAATCAGTGTTATTCACTTCACCTGACAGTATATACAGTCATAGCCAGAAATATCAGCACCCTTGCAATTCTGTCAGAAAATGCAACACTTCTCTCAGAAAATTGTTGCAATTGCAAATGTTTAGGTACTCACGTGTTTATTGTTTTTGTTTGCATTGGAACAACACAACAAAACAGAGAAGAAAAGTCTTGATAAAAGAATCTTAATATAATAATAAACTTGATAAAATTTCACACAAAAATCAAAAATGGATTGGACAAAATTATTGGCACCTTGTCAAAATTGTAAGAAATAATTGCTTTTCAAGTATGTGATGCTCCTGTAAATTGTATTTAGACACACCTGTTGCAAGTAACTGGTGTGGGCAATATAATAATCACACTTGCAACCAGTTAAAATGGAGAAAAGTTGACTAAACCTTTGTGTTATGTCACACTGAGCATGGGGAAAAGAACGAAATGTAAAGATTTGTCTGTGGATTTGAAAGAAAAAACTGTGGAAAAACATGGACAATCTCAAGGCTACAAGTCCATCTCCAGAGATCTTAATGTTCCTGTTTCCACTGTGCGCAATATCATAAAGAGGTTTACAGCCCATGGCACTATAGCTAACCTCCCTGGACATGGATGGAAGAGCAAAATTAATTAAAAATTACAAATAAGGATTATTTGAATGCTGGATAAAGAACCCCCCCTCCTTGAACTGCCACCTTATTGTGATGGAGGAGTTTGAGTACCCAAATGAACCTAGATGCCATGTTGTCGGGGGCCTAGTGCTCCTGGTAGGGTCTCCCAAGGCAAACGGGTTCTAGGTGTCGGGTCAGACTAAGAGCGGTTCAAAACCTTTATGGAAGTTAAATCAAGGACCGTTACTTCACCTGGACTGATGTCACCGGGGCCCCACCCTGGAGCCAGGCCTGGGGTTGGGGCACGCAGCCGAGCGCCTGGAGGCCGAATCTTTGCCTGTGGGACTCGGCCGGGCACAGCCCGAAGGAAAGACATAGGCCCACCTTCCCATAGGCCCACCACCCGCAGGAAGGAGCATAAGGGTCCGGTGCAGTGTGTTTTGGGTAGCAGTCATGGGCGGGGGCCCCGACGACCCAAATCCTGGACGAAAAATCTGGCTTTTGGGACATGGAATGTCACCTCACTGGGGGGGAAGGAGCCTGAGCTGGTGAGGGAGGTGGAGCAGTACCAGCTAGAGATAGTCAGTCTTCAATGTCCATAATCTTCAATGCCCATGTGGGCAACAACAGTGATACCTGGAGGTGCGTGATTGGGAGGAACGGCCCCCCTGATCTGAACTCGAGTGGTGTCCCGTTGCTGGACTTCTGTGCTAGTCACAGCCTGTCCATAACAAACACCATTTTCAAGCGTAAGGGTGCCCATCAGTACACGTGGTACCAGGACACCCTAGGCCGGAGATCAATGATCGACCTTGTGGTCATGTCATCTGACCTTTGGCCACATGTCTTGGACACTCGGGTGAAGAGAGGGGCGGAGCTATCAACCGATCACCACCTGGTGGTGAGTTGGATCCGCTTATGGAGGAGGATGCCGGACAGACTTGGCAGGCCCAAACGTATTGTCAGGGTCTGTTGGGAACGTCTTGCTGATCCCTCTGTTAGGGGGGGTCTTCAACTCCCCCCTCCGGGAGAGTTTCAACCAGATCCCGAGGGAGGTTGGGGACATGAGTCTGAGTGGACCATGTTCTCCTCCTCCATTGTTGACGCAGCCATCCGGAGCTGTGGCCGTAAGGTCTCTGGTGCCGGTCACGGCGGCAATCCCCAAAGACAGTGGTGGACACTGGAGGTAAGGGATGCCGTCAAGCTGAAGAAGGAGTCCTATCGTGTTTGGTTGGCTCAGAGGACTCTGGAGGCAGCTGAGGCATACCGGCAGGCCAAGCAATCTGCAGCCGGGGTGGTCTTGGAAGCAAAAACTCGGGTCTGGGAGGAGTTCGGTGAGGCCATGGAGAAGGACTATCAGATGGCCTCGGGGAAATTCTGGCAGACCGTTCGGTGCCTCAGAAGGGGTAAGCAGCTCTCTGCCAACACTGTTTACAGTGAAGGTGGAGGGTTGCTGGCCTCCACTGGGGATATTGTCGGACGGTGGAAGGAATACTTCGAGGATCTCCTCAATCCCACTGACACGCCTTCTGTAGAGAAACCAGAGGCCGAGGACTCAGAGGTAGATTCATTCATCACCCAAGATGAGGTCACTGAGGTAGTTCCGCAGCTCCTTAGTGGCAAGGCACCGGGGGTGGATGAGATTCGCCCTGAGTACCTTAAGTCTCTGGATGTTGTGGGGCTGTCTTGGCTGACACGTCTCTGCAACATAGCGTGGCGGTCATAGACAGTGCCTCTGGACTGGGCGACCGGGGTGGTGGTCCCTCTTTTTAAGAAGGGGGACCGGACGGTGTGTTCCAACTATAGGGGAATCACACTCCTCAGCCTCCCAGGGAAAGTCTATTCCAGGGTATTGGAGAGGAGAGTCCGACCGTTAGTCGAACCTCGGATACAGGAGGAGCAACACTGTAGAACACTGGACCAGCTCTATACCCTCCACAGGGTGCTCGAGGGTTCGTGGGAGTTTGCCCAACCAATCCACATGCGTGTTGTGGACTTGGAGAAGGCATTCGACCGTGTCCCTCGTGGCATTCTGTGGGAGGTGCTCTGGGAGTATGGGGTCCATGGCCCTCTCTTAAGGGCTGTTCGGTCTCTATATAACTGGAGCAGGAGCTTGGTTCGCATTGCCAGCTGTAAGTCAGATCTGTTCCCAGTGCATGTTGGACTCCGACAGGGCTGTCCTTTGTCACCGGTTCTGTTCATTGTTTTTATGGACAGAATTTCTAGGCGCAGCCAGGGGCTGGAGGGAGTCTGGTTTGGGGACCACAGGATTTCATTGCTGATTTTTGCAGATGATGTTGTCCTGTTGGCTCCTTCAAGCCTGGACTTACAGCATGCACTGGGGCGTTTTGCAGCTGAGTGTGAAGCGGCTGGGATGAGGGTCAGCACCTCCAAATCTGAGGCCATGGTTCTCAACCGGAAAAAGGTGGCTTGCACTCTCCAGGTTGGAGGGGAGCTCCTTCCTCAAGTGGAGGAATTTAAGTATCTCGGGGTCTTGTTTACGAGTGAGGGAAGGATGGATCGTGAGATTGACAGACGGATTGGTGCAGCGGCAGCAGTAATGCGGTCTATGTACCGGTCTGTTGTGGTGAAGGAGCTGAGCCAGAAGGCGAAGCTCTCGATTTACCAGTCAAATCTACGTTCCTACTCTCACCTATGATCATGAGCTCTGGGTCATGACTGAAAGGGTAAGATCCCGGATACAAGCGGCCAAAAAATGAGCTTTCTCCGTAGGGTGGCGGGGCGCTCCCTTAGAGATAGGGTAAGGAGCTCTGTCACCCGGGAGGAGCTCGGAGTAGAGCCGCTGCTCCTCCACATCGAAAGGGGGCAGTTGAGGTAGCTCGAGCATCTGTTTTGGATGCCCCCAGTAGGTCTCCCTAGGAGGTGTTCCAGGCATGCTGCACCGGGAAGAGGCCCCGGGGAAGACCCAGGACACGCTGGAGAGACTATGTCTCTCGGCTGGCCTGGGAACGCCTCGGGGTCCCTCTGGGAGAGCTGGAGGAAGTGTCTGGGGAGAGGGAGGTCTGGGCATCCCTGCTTAGACTGCTGCCCCCGCGACCCAACTCTGGATGAGCGGAAGACAATGAATGAATGAATAAAGAACCCCAACTAACTTTCAAACAAATTCAAGCTCATCTGCAGCCACAGGGTACAACAATGTCAGCTCACACTATCCATCGCCATCTGAATAAAAAGGGACGCTATGGTAGGAGACCCAGGAGGACACCACTGCTGACACAAAGCTATAAAAAAGCAAGAATAGAGTTTGCCAAAACTTATGTGACAAAACCACAATCCTTCTGGGAGAAAGTACTGTGGACAGATGAGACAAAAGTAGAGCTTTTTGGTAAAGGACATCATGCCAATGTTTACAGAAAAAGAAATGAGGCCTTCTAAGAAAAGAACAGTCCATTCAGTCAAACATGGTAGAGGTTCAAATATATTTTGGGGTTGTTTTGCTGTTTCTGGCACTGGTTGCCTTGACTGTGTGAACGGTATCATGAAATCTGATGATTACCAAAGAATTTTGGGGCGCAACGTAGTGGCCAGTGTCAAAAAGCTGCTTCTCCACCAGAGGTCATGGGTCTTCCAGCAGGACAATGACCCGAAACACACTTCCAAAAGCACTCAGAAATGGTTACAAACAAAGCGCTGGAGAGTTCTGAAATGGCCAGCAATGATTCCAGATCAGAATCCCATAAAACACCTGTGGAGAAATCTCAAAACAGCAGTTGGGAGAAGGCATCCTTCAAATCTGAACTATCTGGAGCAGTTTGCAAAAGAAGAGTGGTCCAAAATTCCAGTAGAGAGGTGTAAGAAACTCATTCATGGTTGCAGGAAGCGATTGATTTCAGTTCTTTTTTCCAAAAGGGGTGCTACCAAATATTAAGTTAAGGGTGCCAATAATTTTGTCCAGTGCATTTTTTGGGTTCTGTGTGGAATTGTATCAGATTTGCCTTTTCTTCTCTGTTTTTTGTGTTGTTCAATGCAAACAAAAACAATAAACAAGGGAAAGGTAGCTGACTGATATGATGTACTGTGTGTACAGGAGACCAGGTGGAAGGGTAGCAAGGCTCGTAGTATAGGAGCAGGATTCAAGCTGTTTTATTATGGTGTGGATATAAGAGAAATGAGATAGGTGTGGTCCTGAAGGAGGAGTTTGTGAGGAATGTTCTGGAGATGAAGAGAGTGTCAGATTGGGTGATGAGTCTGAAGTTAGAGATTAAAGGGGTGATGTTGAATGTTGTTAGTGGTTATGCCCCACAGGTAGGTTGTGAGTTAGAGGAGAAAGAGAGATTCTGGAGTGAATTAGATGAGGTGATGGAGAGTATTCCCACGGATGAGAGAGTGGTGATAGGAGCAGATTTTAATGGACATGTTGGTGACGGGAACACAGGTGATGAGGAGGTGATGGGCAAGTTTGGAATTAAGGAAAGGAACCTTGAAGGACAGAAGGTAGTGGACTTTGCTAAGAGGATGGACATGACTATGGTTAACACTTATTTTCAGAAGAGGGAGGAGCATAGAGTGACTTACAAGAGTGGAGGTAGGAGAACACAGGTAGACTACATCCTATGTAGAAGAGGCAATCTGAAAGGAATTTAGTGACTGTAAATTCACTAAATGAATTCAGTGGGAGAATTCAGTGGGAAAGAGTGTAGCCAGACAGCATAAGACGGTGGTATGTAGGATGACTTTGATGGTCTGTAAGAAGAAGAGGTCAAACAGAGAGAAAGAAAACCAAGTGGTGGAAGCTGAAAAAGGAGGAATGTTGGGAGGAATTTAGACAGAAATTGAGGCAGGTCTTGGTGGGCAGGTAGTGCTGCCAGATGACTGGGAAACTACAGCAGAAGTGATCAGGATGACAGGAAGAAAGGTGCTTGGTGTGTCATCTGGAAGGAGGAAAGAAGATAAGGAGACTTGGTGGTGGAATGGGGAAGTTCAGGATAGTATCCAGAGGAAGAGGCTAGCCAAGAAGTGGGAAATGGACAGGACTGAAGAGAATAGACAGGAATACAAGGAGTTACAGCGCAAAGTGAAGAGGGAAATGTCTAAGGCCAAGCAGAAGGCATATGACGAGTTGTACACTAGGTTAGACAATAAAGAAGGAGAGAAGGACTTGTACAGGTTAGCTCAGCAGAGGGATCGAGATGGGAAGGATGTGCAGCAAATTAGAGTTATTAAAGATAGAGATGGAAGGGTGCTCACAAGTGAGGAGAGTATACCATATTACTGAAATAAATGAACATTTCCATGACATTCTAAACTATTGAGATGCACCTGTAGGTATGTATATAATATATATGTATATATAAACACACACACACACACACACACATACATACATATATATACATACATACATACATACATACAGGTGCATCTCAATAAATTAGAATGTCGTGGAAAAGTTCATTTATTAGTGAATTGTTGGCCTTCTGGAAAGTATGTTCATTTACTGTGGTGGTATGGAAGCCCAGGTTTCTTTGACAGTGGCCTTCAGCTCATCTGCATTTTTTGATCTCTTGTTTCTCATTTTCCTCTTGACAATACCCCATAGATTCTCTATGGGGTTCAGGTCTGGTGAGTTTGCTGGCTAGTCAAGCACACCAACACCATGGTCATTTAAGCAACTTTTCGTGCTTTTGGCAGTGTGGGCAGGTGCCAAATCCTGCTGGAAAATGAAATCAGCATCTTGAAAAAGCTGGCCAGCAGAAGGAAGCATGAAGTGCTCCAAAATTTCTTGGTAAATGGGTGCAGTGACTTTGGTTTTCAAAAAACACGATGGACCAACACCAGCAGATGACATTGCACCCTAAATCATCACAGACTGTGGAAACTTAACACTGGACTTCAAGCAACTTGGGCTATGAGCTTATCCACCCATATATATATATATATATATATATATATATATATATATATATATATATATATATATATATATATATATATATATATATATATGTATATGTGTGTGTGTGTGTGTGTGTATATGTATATGTGTGTGTGTATATATATATATATATATATATATATATATATATATATATATATATATATATATATATATATATATATATATTACACACACACACACACATATACATACACACACGTTTGGAGAAATATTTATACTGTTTATAAATGTTTCTGTTATTTATTACAGATTAAAGTATAAATGGTACAAGTTGAGAGCAAAAAAAACAGTTTGACTTTATTGTATTTGATTTCAACCTTTGGACAGAGAGCTCAGCAGAAGAATAATTAAAATATTGTTTTGTATTACAGTCAAATATTGTTTCCTATAACTTTGCTAACCATCAACACAGTCTTCCAGGATGGAAAAGGGTGAAATTATTTGTGCTATGATGCTGTAAAAACACATTATGCTGCAAGCAGACATTAGCAGTGTTGAGACTTTCAAGCACTGGTCAATCAGTATTATATTTCCTAGGCTTGGTTTGGAATCCAATAGTTTAAATAACCCCTAACTGAAACATCTAACACCTTGAAAACATTTCAATACCTCCACTTAAATTAGGCTTTGCAATGTGGAGCCTGAAGAAAGAGGTATGTTCATGATTTAAAGTAAGACCTGAAATACAAGTTTTAAAACTCTTAAGACTTTAACACTATAAGTGATGGCAACTGCCTGGCCAGTCCTACTGAATATCTTTGTGGACATAATTCTACACACAACTCAAGGCTTCATGAGTGCATTTACAACAGCTCTAGCATTGAGGCTGCGAAGGTCATTATAGGTTTGTCCTGTGCCCACAAACACAATGGGCTGACTTGTGATGTAGGTCATGGAAATTGCAGCACCAACCTACAGAGAAAAAACATCCAAATCATCCATATATAATAACTGTGCAAAACATAAAACTGTGCAACTATATAGGTATCTATACATAAAGCAATGTCAGAAAAAGTCCTACCTTATCATCAATTGTGTCAAACTTGGTGAGAACAATGCCATCTATGAGTCTCGGATGATCAGACATGGAATGATCAGCCAATGCCTGGTTAAACTTAACCTGCATACACACATTTTAAAATGCAAAGGTTATTCAAGTAACAAAAATGATATAATCTACAGAAACAACAGGAAACATCTGCACTGACATATCTATGTTTTTTATATTCCTTCAGCTTGAGGTTGAAGCTTTCACTGCTTTTTGCAGTCGAAATATGATCTCACTATTAAGGAATGTGGAATGTGAAATACACATTGCATCAGATTGCAATGCTTCTTGGTGTGACTATATATTGTTTGTTGTTTGCTATTATTTGACTTATAGTGAACATCCTAAGGTAATGGACAAAAATAAAGAAAACAGAAGGATGGATTGTAGAGTACTACCAAGAACAATATACCAGTTGTGGTCCAAGTGTACCAGCCATCTTTAAAACTTATTCAAGGCCTACAGAAAATGTTTCTGGTTGGTCATCTGCAATGGTAGAGGCTTCTTTTTATGAAAGGGGATGTTGTAGCTCAGTGGTTAGGACTATAGTTTAGGACATATGTCTCCAACCTTTTTTCCTCGGAGAGCTACTTTGACAAAATGAAGGTGGTCAAGAGCTTGTCGTCATATTTTTAGTAGCATTTATTTACATAGCTTATTGCCATAAACCAAACCAGCTGAATAAGCTATTTTTGTGTGAACATTAAAAAAAATGGCAATATCAAACAGTCATATTTTGGACGAAATCATTTTAAATTCACATGAGCAGCATGTTAATTGTCGAGTTAATTGATTTAACAAATGTTTGCTGACTAGGTTTATCAGTTATTATTGTCAGCTTTCATTAATTCAGATGAATTCTGTTATTCATCAGCAAATTGTGATTTACACGTCATGGCACATACCCTGATGGCCTCAGCAAGACTGGAAAAGAGTATTTTCATAAAAAAAATTAAACTTGAAGGTAATATTCATTTTAAAAACAGAGGCCTAAAATTATATTGGATTTTATGTGATTTAATAATAGTATTTTTATGGCATTTATATGCATGTACAATCAGAAATATTAAACAGTACTTTACTACAAAACACCACCTGGAGAGACTTCTGGTTTTGGAATGCAAATGGAGTAGACGCGTCTAACTCGTTGTCCCTGTACAAGTTTCTTTTATTTACAGGTAACAATCTTCAACCAGTTTAATGCTTTGTTTGTATTGTTGGTAAATACATTTAACATATAAGAAAGTAGGAAATGGCATCTAAACCAGTCAAACAAGCGAAGAAAGATACTACCACTAAAGACGGTGAACCAGCCACTAACGGTGGGGTTAGCATCTCGGCCATGACAAGTTTATTGGAACAGCACAGAGCCACTATCTCTGCTGAACTTAAAACCGCTTTAACATCTTTAGAGACAAAACTTGATCTTGTCTAAGCTGCGGTGTCAGACCATGGTCCACGAATAACATCACTGGAATCGAATGCAGACCTCGTCAACAAGCGAATTCAATCGTTGGAAGCGGTATGTGCCGAGCTAACTGAAGTGTGCTAAGCTGAAGTCGACATAACAATATTTGGATTATTGGCTTACAGGGTACATCCAGGGCCCTCGCCCCACTGTGTTCTTTTCGGAGATGCTGTTGGAAATTATGGGCTAGCAGGTTCTACCATCTCCCCCGGAACTCGACAGGGTGCATTGAGCTCTTGTTGCTAAGCCGAAGAAAGGAGGGAAGCCGAGAGCGGTAATAGTTCGTTTTCATCAATACCAGATTAAGGAGGCAATGATGCGAGAGGCCCATAAGAGAAGAGGATAGTTGCAATATCGCTATTTATGACGACTACAGTCCAAAGGTCCTGGAACAGCACGCTCAATATCGTGCGGTAATGGCAGAGCTTTACAATCTGGGATTTAAGCCATCTCTTCTTTCCCCGCAAGATTGAGGATTACGACCAAGGAAGGTGAACAAAAGATGCTTGCATCGGGGGATGAGGCTTAACTGCTTATCATACAGACCCTTAGAAGGTAATGGTGGTCGCTTGGTAGATGTGACTGGTGGATTTCTGTAAGATGTGTACTTTTTCTTCCTTTTTTTCATACTGTTTACATTACGAGATGACCCGTTGTACATTATTGACATAACACCGCTGTCTTTTAGGCCCTCTGAAGTTTCAAGGTCGATTAACTGTTCACTTGTATAGTTTTGAGTCAAGTGGACATTTCTACACTCTTACTGACTTAGTGTTGTTGTATTTGATCTGCTCTCTCCCACTGAGCAAGATATGCTATACGCTCTTTATCGTATGTACTTTTGTTGTTTCTTCGATGTCATAATTACTGTTTTTGATTACAGTTTTTGTTAATCTCAGGGAAGGCTCTTGTTTCTCTTTGCATTTTCATCTATTATGGTTTCCCCTATGAGTATTTTATTGGTAAATTGCTTACAATGATTTACAGATCGTTATACCATAGGTCTGGTAAGGTTTGGTTGCTGTTGTGGTGCCTCCTGAGGGGTGAGTTGATTTTTGGGAGGGTTGGAGATTTTTACAGGGTTGTGTAATGCTGGCGTAATTCTGATTTTGGTGTCCCTTGTTTTTTGGTTTCTTTTTGTAATTTTTTGTATGGGTAGAGATTTGAGATTTTTGAGCTGGAATGTTAAGGGCTTAAATCATCTGGTGAAGAGAAACAGAGTTCTTGCTCATCTCTGACAGCTGAAAGCACAGGCTGTCTTTTTGCAAGAAACCTGTTTATGTAGTGTAGACCAATTCCGCCTCAACCGTGGGTGGGATGGGAAGATCTTTCATTCCTCATTTCAAGCAAAGGCAAGAGTTGTAGCTATTTTGATTGATAAGAATGTACCCTTTGCACCAAATGATATTATGTCAGATAATAATGGTCGCTATATAATTGTTTCGTGCACTTTAGGCAATGACAACATAACTTTAGCTAATTTTTATGCCCCTAATTTAGATGATGTCAGTTTCTTTAAACATGTCAAGACAGCAATTAAAATCTCCCCTGAGTATAAGAGTGTGAATTTAGATCAGGAAAGACAGAGAGAGAGCATGTTTAAAGAAACTGACATCATCTAAATTAGGGGCATAAAAATTAGCTAAAGTTATGTTGTCATTGCCTAAAGTGCCCGAAACAATTATATAGCGACCCAGTGTTGGACCACTCGTCGTCTAAGCAATGCGCCCCAGGCAAATCCTCTATTTACCTAAATAGTTTCTTTTCTGAATATGGCAGATCAGATGTATGGTGGTTTTTGAAACCCAGAAAAAAAGAGAATTTTCTTTTTTTTCAAATGTTTATCATTCTTACTCTTGGATTCATCATTTTGTCTTGGATAAAGCTCTAATTCCTAGAGTTCAATCCTGTGCATATCAAAGTATTATCATATCAGATCATGTCCCTCTTATCCTTGACTTGACTTGTTCAAACTTGCCTTCACTTAGGAGAAACTGGCGTTTCAATATTTCACTCTTGTCGGATGAGAATTTTATTTCTTTTGTTGTCGACCAGATTTTTTTTTTCCTAAGTGTCAATAAATCAGCGGATGTTTCAAACTCAGTAGTGTGGGAGGTTCTTAAGGCATATATGAGAGGCCAAATTATTTTGTATGCCACTACTAAAAGAAAGCATTCCAAATAAAGGCAAACATTTCTTGCTAATGAGATTTCTAGGTTGGATGATCAATATGCTAGATCTCCGGTACCAGACCTGTATAAGAGACATCTTAAATTGAAGTCAGAGCTTGATTTACTTTCGACTAATGAGATAGACTGTCTTTTGAGGAGAACCAGGAGTGTTTTTTATGAAAGTTGGGAGAAATCTGGAAAAGTACTGGCTAATCAGTTGCGTGGGTTCCAGGCAAAACAAATTATAAGTGGTCTTCATTTAGATAATGGGGTGATCACAACTGATCAATGTATTATTAATGATAAGTTTAGAGACTTTTATTCTACTTTGTGTGCTTCTGACTTCTGAATGAATGTCCCCATCTTATCGTCTGATGTTCGTAACCATTTAAAAGTTCCAATTTCACAAGTGGAACTGAAAGCTGCTATTGCTTCCCTACAATCTGGGAAATCCCCAGGACTCAACGGTTTTCCATCAGTGTTTTATAAAAAAATTCTCTACACAGCTTGCTCCTTTTCTGGCAACTGATTTTTCAGAGGCCTTTGAGAAAGGGACTCTCCCCCCAACTTTAAATCAAGCATGTATCTCTTTATTGCTTAAAAAAGATAAAGACCCCTCAGATTGTGCTTCATATGCTTAATTGTGATGTTAAAATTTTAGCGAAGGTGCTTGGCTTCAAGATTTGAAGACTGTCTCCCTGCCATCATTTCTCCTGATCAAACAGGTTTTATAAAGAATCGTCAGTGTTTTTTTTAAAATATCTGCTGTTTACTTAATGTGGTATATTCTCAGCATCAGTTTATTCCAGAAGGTGTTGTCTCTTTGGATGCTGAAAAGGCATTTGACAGGGTGGAGTGGGAGTATCTTTTTTTTTAGTTTTGGAAAAATTTGGATTTGGTCAGTTTTCTGGCTACAGGTTTAATCTGCATAAGAGTGAATTTTTTCCAATCAATAAGGTAGATATGCAATTATAGTACTCCAACATACCATTGAAGCTAGTTAAAAACAAATTTACTTATCTTGGTGTCTGTATCACTCGCCATCATAAACACCTTTTTAAACATAATTCTGGTATGCTTCTGGAACGGATTAAGAAAGATCTTTCTAAATGGTCCCCTTTAAATATTTCTCTTATCGAACACATTCATTCCATTAAGATGGCAGTTCTCCCTAAATATTTTTTATCTTTTTCAGTGTTTACCTCTGTTTATCCCTCAATTATTTTTTAAATCCTTGAACTCTGTTATTTCTACTTTTATTTGGAATGGTAAGCATCCTCATTTGCGTAAAGCATACCTTCAGAGGTCTAGATGAGACAGTGGTATGTCTCTGACTAATTTTAGGTTTTACTACTGGGCAGCTAACATATGAAATACACTGTATTGGTGGCATTATCACCTTCTACCTAATAAACCACCCTGAGTGGACATGGAAATATATGACCATAAACAAATTTCCATTCCAGCACTTCTAGCAAGCAAATTGCAGTTAACTTCTTATACTTCTGTTGAGTGCCCAGTGGTAAAAAACTTGCTGAGGATATGGACCCAGTTTAGTAAATCATTTGGTTTTAAGGATCCTTCTCTTCTTAGTCCTGTTGCCCGTAATCACCTTTTCTTGCCTTCAATGCAGAATGGGTCGTTTAGGAGCTGGTCTGATAAGGGGATAAAATGCTTCAAAGATTTATTTATTGACAATTTATTTGCTTCTTTCGAACAGTTAGTGTCTCATTTTGGTCTTATTTTATCTGATTTCTTTAGATTCTTGCAAGAGATTATGTTAAGTCACTCCTATCGGACTTTCCAGTGATGCCTCCTGAAAATCCTTTGGATAGTTACCTTTCATGTAATATACTAGCTAAGAGCTCAATTTTCATTATTTACAATTTGATGAATAATCAGGCATCTTCCTCCTTAGATAACATTAAGAGAGCTTGGGAGGAAGACCTTGATGGACCACTTTCGGATAACACTTGGACCTATATTCTTAGGCAGGCTCATTCATCGTCTGTGTGTGCTTGTCACTCTTTCATTCAGTTCAAACTAGTACACAGTGCTCATATATATCCAAGTTAAATTAGCCCAAATGTTTCCTGGTACCTTGTGCAATAGATGTCAGTGTGCTGAGGGTACTTTAATTCATATGTTCTGGACATGTCCAAAATTAGAGTGTTACTGGCAATCGATATTTAACACCCTCTTTGTGGTTCAACACAGATTAGAGCCAGAACCTCTTGTGGCATTATTTGGAGTTGCTCCAAAGGAGGAATGGTTGTCACCATCAATGCGCAAAATTCTTGCCTTCTCTTCTCTGTTGGCACGTAGAGCCATCCTACTAAAATGAAACGATACCCTACCACCCACATATATTCAATAGATTAGAGAAATGACGTCTTGTCTCTACCTTGAAAAGATTACGTACTCATTAAGGGGATCGGAAAAAAACTTCTTTAAGATGTGCCGCCCTTTCATTGATTATGTTGACCATTTTAGATAATTATTATTGACACCCCCCCTTTTTACTTATTTATTTATTATTTATAATTTACTATTATTATTAATTAATTTAAATTATTTATTTATTTAATTTATTTATATATATATATATATATATATATATATATATATATATATATATTTATATATATATATATATATATATATATATTTATATATATATATATATATATATATATATATATATATTATATATATTTATATATATATATATATATATATTTATATATATATATATATTTAACAACACATGTAATTATAATTGGAATTAATAGACAGCATGACCACTACTCCAGGGTTTTGTTGGTAAGGGCTGGGGGTTTTCTTAAATGCTATGTATACATAGCATTTAAGAAAACCCCCAGCCCTTACCAACAAAACCCTGGAGTAGTGGTCATGCTAGGGGTCATGCTCCCATGCTGTCTATTAATTCCAATTATAATTACATATATATTATGTATATTGAAAATTCAATAAAATATTAAAACCAAAACACCACCTGCAGTAATACAAAATGTCTACAGCACAATTGCCCCGCATCTTCATGCTGCAGGATATATTCATTCAATGGTTTTGCTTTGGCAGCTTGGTAATTTTATTTTTAATGCTGCCAAATCCCCAGCAGCTTCCAAGTTAAACGGATCTGCCATGTGTTTTCTTTATCCAAACTACTTCAATTTGTGCTTATAGATTCAAGTTTATATAAAGCTTCCATATACAGTCTTGGTGCTAGCTGTTTGTGAAATCAGTTGATGAATGGCTGTGTGATGCGCAGAGGAGTATGATTTGTCTGGAGAGTCGGATTTCAGTACAACACCGGAAAGGGGCAGGACGTCTGTGAGTTTGATTGGGATAAAATTTAAACAGGTTTATAAAGTTAATTTGATTTTTAACAGTTTTGTACATATTCTATGAAACTTCAAGCGAGCTACTCAGAAGTGGGGCTAGAGCGATGTGTTGGACACCCCTGGTTTAGAACCTATGCTCATGTGAAACCACCAGAATATGATTCACACACTGCCATTGAATCCAACATTAAGTGACCCTGACCAGGATAAAGCAGTTACTATTAATGAATGAATCAGTCATATTTCCTACATTTCTTATTTATTGCAAAAATGTTTGTCCTAAGAATGTATGACACACTATTTATATCTGCTTTCAAACTGGTTTTGCTTTTTCCTGTGGATGAGGGGACATTAAAAAATGCCATTATGTGGAGGGGATTTTATTTTTAGTAAATGAAGAAAGTAAAATCTGTTTACAAAGCACAATTATATACACAAACAGGGTCATACACTACTGCAAAATTCACCACAGTTTGATGGAATTCTTGTCCCTGACACTTTCTGCAAGTACCCTGCAAGTGGAGTTCAGAAATTAAGCAATGCTGAACTTACCAGCTGGTCCACAGCCTCATTGCCCACCAAAGCCTCTCCTACAAACAGTACCAAGTCTGGAGTATTTACAGCGATAAGCTTAGCCAGAGCAGTCATTAGTGGCCCATTATCCTGCATGCGGCCAGCTGTGTCCACCAGTACAACATCAAACCCATGATTACGAGCTACATGTGAAGAGGAGGGTAGAGAGAAAAATAACAAAACAAGAATATAGCTGATTATGTACAGGTGCATCTCAATAAATTAGAATGTCGTGGAAAAGTTTATTTATTTCAGTAATTCAACTCAAATTGTGAAACTTGTGTATTAAATAAATTCAATGCACACAGACTGAAGTAGTTTAAGTCTTTGGTTCTTTTAATTGTGATGATTTTGGCTCACATTTAACAAAAACGCACCAATTCACTCTCTCAACAAATTAGAATATGGTGACATGCCAATCAGCTAATCAACTCAAAAGACCTGCAAAGGTTTCCTGAGCCTTCAAAATGGTCTCTCAGTTTGGTTCACTAGGCTACACAATCATGGGGAAGACTGCTGATCTGACAGTTGTCTAGAAGACAATCATTGACACCATTCACAAGGAGGGTAAGCCACAAACATTCATTGCCAAAGAAGCTGGCTGTTCACAGAGTGCTGTATCCAAGCATGTCAACAGAAAGTTGGGTGGAAAGAAAAAGTGTGGAAGAAAAAGATTCACAACCAACCGAGAGAACCGCAGCCTTATGAGGATTGTCAAGCAAAATCGATTCAAGAATTTGAGTGAACTTCACAAGGAATGGACTGAGGCTGGGGTCAAGGCATCAAGAGCCACCACACACAGACATGTCAAGGAATTTGGCTACAGTTGTTGTATTCCTCTTGTTAAGCCACTCCTGAATCACAGACAATGTCAGAGGCGTCTTACCTGGGCTAAGGAGAAGAAGAACTGGACTGTTGCCCAGTGATCCAAAGTCCTCTTTTCAGATGAGAGCAAGTTTTGTATTTCATTTGGAAACCAAGGTCCTAGAGTCTGGAGGAAGGGTGGAGAATCCACAGTCTGTGATGATTTGGGGTGCAATGTCATCTGCTGGTGTTGGTCCATTGTGTTTTTTGAAATCCAAAGTCACTGTACCCGTTTACCAAGAAATTTTGGAGCACTTCATGCTTCCTTCTGCTGACCAGCTTTTTGAAGATGCTGATTTCATATTCCAGCAGGATTTGGCACCTGCCCACACTGCCAAAAGCACCAAAAGTTAGTTAAATCACCATGGTGTTGGTGTGCTTGACTGGCCAGCAAACTCAACAGACCTGAACCCCATAGGGAATCTATGGGATATTGTCAAGAGGAAAATGAGAAACAAGAGACCAAAAAATTCAGATGAGCTGAAGGCCACTGTCAAAGAAACCTGGGCTTCTAACCTAGTGAACCAAACTGAGAGACCATTTTGAAGGCTCAGGAAACCTTTGCGGGTGTTTTGAGTTGATCAGCTGATTGGCATGTCACCATATTCTAATTTGTTGAGATTTGTGAATTTGTGATTTGAATTGGTGGGTTTTTGTTAAATGTGAGACAAAATCATCACAATTAAAAGAACCAAAGACTTAAACTACTTGTCTGTGTGCAATGAATTTATTTAATACACGAGTTTCACAATTTGAGTTGAATTACTGAAATAAATGAACTTTTCCATGACATTCTAATTTATTGAGATGCACCTGTATAGTCATAACAATTTGGACATTGACAAAGTTATTATTCTATCTGTCTACTATAGAATACTGCAGTTGAAATAAATTAATAGTCTTTAAATAATACATTTTACATTAAATGTGGGAGTATTTGCTTTTAAATCATGTGAATAGTGTAGGAATTACAATATTTATCATATGTGGTCTGCCACTATTTAAGGAAACAAAGGTTACTGGACAACTAACATAAGTATATACTATAACTGCCATTTTTAATAATTTGTTGCAAATTCTTTGCAGTCAATGACTGCCCAAAGTCTAAAACCCAATTTTTATATACACACACACACAAAAACACTTGAAGTCTTCTCTCAATTGTTTATTATGACACAGATATGGCTATTCATTGTTATTCACCTACAGTGGTGTGAAAAAGTGTTGGCCCCCTTCCTGATTTCTTATTTTTTTGCATGTTTGTCACACTTTAATGTTTCAGATAATTAAACACATTTAAATATTAGTCAAAGATAACACAAGTAAACACATCATGTAGTTTTTAAATGAAGGTTTTTATTATTAAGGGAAAACAAAATCCAAAACTACATGGCCCTGTGTGAAAAAGTATTTGCCCCCTAAGCCTAATAACTGGTTGGGCCACCCATAGCAGCAACAACTGCAATCAAGCGTTTTCGATAACTTGCAATGAGTCTGTTACAGCACTGTGGAGGAATTTTGGCCCACTCATCTTTGCAGAATTGTTGTAATTCAGTCACATTGGAGGGTTTTCGAGCAGGAACCACCTTTTTAAGGCCACAGCATCTCAATGGGACTGATTTCAGGACTTTGACTAGGCCACTCCCAAGTCTTCATTTTGTTTTTCTTCAGCTATTCAGAGGTGGACTTGCTGGTGTGTTTTGGATCATTGTCCTGCTGCAGAACCCAAGTTCGCTTCAGCTTGAGGTCACAAACAGATGGCCGGACATTCTCCTTCAGGATTTTTTGGTAGACAGCAGAATTCATGGTTCCATTTATCACAGCAAGTCTTCCAGGTCCTGAAGCAGCAAACCACCACCATATTTTACTGTTGGTATGATGTTCCTTTTCTGAAATGCGGTGTTACTTCTACGCCAGACGTAATGGGACACAGACCTTCCAAAAAGTTCAATTTTTGTCTCGTCAGTCCACACAGTATTTTCCCAAAAGTCTTGGGGATCAAGTCTTGGCAAAACTGAGACGAGCCTTTAAGTTCTTTTTCATCAGCAGTGGTTTTCGTCTTGGAACTCTGCCATGCAAACCATTTTTGCCCAGTCTCTTTCTTATGGTGGAGTCATGAACACTCACCTTAACTGAGGCAAGTGAGGCCTGCAGTTCTTTGTATGTTGTTGTGGGGTCTTTTGTGACCTCCTGGATGAGTTGTCGCTGCTCTCTTTGGGTAATTTTGGTCAGCCGGCCACTCCTGGGAAGGTTCTCCACTGTTCCATGTTTTCGCCATTTGTAGATAATGGCTCTCACTGTGGTTCGTGGCAGTCCCAAAGCTTTAGATATGGCTTTATAACCTTTTCCAGACTGATAGATCTCAATTACTTTCTTTCTCATTTGTTTTTGAATTTCTTTGGATCTCGGCATGATGTCTAGCTTTTGAGGATCTTTTGGTCTACTTCACTTTGTCAGGCAGATCCTATTTAAGTGAGTTCTTGATTGCGAACAGGTGTGGCAGTAATCAGGCCTGGGTGTGGCTAGAGAAATTGAACTCAGGTGTGATAAACCACAGTTAAGTTATGTTTTAACAGCGGGGGCAAACACTTTTTCACACACGGCCATGTAGTTTTGGATTTTGTTTTCCCTTAATAATAAAAACCTTCATTTAAAAACTGCATGATATGTTTACTTACGTTATCTTTGACCAATATTTAAATGTGTTTGATTATCTGAAACATTAAAGTGTGACAAACATGCAAAAAAATAAGAAATCACGAAGGGGGCCAACACTTTTTCACACCACTGTATGTTTTTTGGTCTTCCTGAGCTCAACAGTACAATTTCTATTTTAAGAATGTCCAAATATAGCAGCCTAAGGGTCCCTTAAATAAGGGGTGGGCCACATATAAAAATGCACTTCCTACACCATTCACTTAATCTGGGGTAAATATTCATAAAGTACAGCTGAAAGAATGTACTTTGAGCTCATATTTAATCTTAACTCCAATGTACTGTAAAACAACAATGTTCATTGACCTGACTGTATTTTTGTCCTATTTAATAATACTTGAGTTAAGTGGATTGCAAGGCTAGCTAATTTGTCTAATTGTTTGCATTTATTATGAGGATGTTGTTCCTCCTGACACATTTTTAAATCTAAATTTCCTAATGTTATGCAATTATGAATTACCATAAGTAATAGCCTCCATTGCAATGCCAGCAGCATCCTTGCCATAACCCCTTTCAAAAAGTTGAACAACAGGGCGTCCATGCTGCTGTGGGGGATGGAGCGAGTTCAGTCGTCGTTGGTGAGTCCTCAGCTGTTCCACTGCACCCGCACGAAATGTGTCACATGCAGCGATCAGCACTGAGAAGCCATTTTCAATTAGCCAATATGAGATCTGTAGGAAGGCATAATTATAAACACCATGTTTCTGCATGTCTCTGGAATTTCATTATTGTACTCACCTGTGAATGAATCATCTTATCACTTTTTTCCATCCACATCTCTGTAGATCAGTGGTTTTGGCACCACTGAACCCTAAAATGTGTATCTGCCCTAGTAATCATTTTATCATTTATCAAGGTATCATTTTACCTTTGTAGACCTACTATAACATCTCTACCTGTGTAGTTGTCGATGGGCTGTTATTGCTGATAGTCTAAATGCCGACATCACAAATACCCATTATTTCTAATGAACTACTGCTCAGTTGATCAGTCTTTGTGAATAAAACTCCAGTCCAGCTCAGTGCCCTTTCTGAAGTTTCACACAAAGTATAGAGGAATGTTATTTTTTAACCTTATCATGAAGAACTGCAATGTTATGTTTACCCACTCCTTTATTCAGGTTTCTCCTCTTAATCACCTTTTGTTTGTCTTATCTATGTAAATTTATCGTACAAATATTTATTCATTCATTCATTGTCTACCGCTTATCCGAACTATTCTCGGGTCACGGGGAGCGTACACCCTGGACGGAGTGCCAACCCATCGCAGGGCACACACACACTCTCATTCACTCACACAATCACACACTACGGACAATTTAGAGATGCCAATCAACCTACCATGCATGTCTTTGGATTGGGGGAGAAAACCGGAGTACCCGGAGGAAACCCCCGAGGCACAGGGAGAACATGCAAAGTCCACACACACAGGGTGGAGGCGGTAATCGAACCCCCAACCCTGGAGGTGTGAGGCAAACGTGCTAACCACTAAGCCACCGTGCCTCCCGCGTACAAATATTATATTACTATATTACACCTTCCAGAGCCTGACAAATTTTAAAACAGAAATATTACACAAACAAGGTGTGGTTTGCACAATTTAATATTGCCCTTATCTGACAATAAGTTTGGAAGTTTGGATTTCTCTGATTAATTAAGGCTACTCTAATTGCTATATAACTGAAACTTTAAAAAACATTAAACATTGACTTTTAATAAATAACCAAATACATTAAATACATTGAGCAGCCATAACATTAACAGATGCCTGGTGAAGTTAATAACTTTATCTAATTACAGTGGCACCTGTCAAGGGTGGAATTTATTAGGCATTAGGTGATGTTTTGGAAGCAGAAAAAATGGGCAAGTGTAAGAATATAAGTGACTCTGACAAGGGCCAAATTGTAATGGCTAGAGGACTGGGCCAAAGAAACTCCAAAGCAACAGATCTTGTGGGGTTTTCAGGTATGCAGAGGTTAGTACCTAGCAAAAGTGGCCAAGGAAGGACAACTGGTGAACTGGTGACAGGGTCAAAGGTGCCCAAGGCTCACTAACGAGTAAGGGAAACGATGTCTAGCCCATCTGGTCTGAATACATAGAAGAGATACAGTAGCGCAAACAAAAAGGTTAATGCTGCTATGCTTGACCATTGACAACACTGCATCATAGTACCACCAACCTAAACATTGTTGTAGACCAAGTACACCCCTTCATCTCAATGAATTTCCCTAATGACAATGGGCTCATTCAGCAGGATAATGTGGCCTGCCACATTACAAAAATTGTTCAAGAATGGTTTGAGGAACATGAGAAGGTACTGACATGGCCTACAAATTCCCCAAACTGATCAATCTGAGTGAGCTGTGGGATGGACAAATAAGTCTTGTGTAGTCCATGCCTTGATGGATTAGAGTTGTATTTGTGGCACAAGAAGAACCCTATACAATATTAGGTACGTGGTTTTAATGCTATGGCTGATCAGTGTATATCATTACAGTGTTGTGTAAAAGCAATTAACCAAACTAACACTAATTTCACAAAAAACAGCAGCTATACAGTCCTGACCTTGGCGAGGTTGGTGGATTTGCCGACTCCATTGACCCCACAGAAGGTAATGATGAAGGGCTTGTTCTGAGCCTGTGCCTCAAGTACATCTCTCAGAATGTCTACTCTTCTTTTTGGCTGCAAGATTTGCACCAGAGCATCCTGAAGAGCCTGCTTTACCATAGACGCCACAGCTATGGGAGGGTGGGGGTGGGGGGTAAGCAGGGGAGAAGAACATCAGAAAAAATAAACAGTTTAATGTTTTCCACAATAAATGGTGCATCAATAAACTCAGAGCAGTTTCACAAGAAATTCACAAGCTGTCAAAGACATCAATGTTGTCACTGCCTTGGTTACGGAAAGCCACATGGGTTTTAAAAAATAGCCTTAATTTTGCCTTAAGCAACTTAATTTTGCCTGTGAAACATAAGAGAATGTCAAAATAGGTCATAACAAGGTTATGTTGTACGTTTTCCTTTTTTTCTTTTTACTATCCCTCTCATACCAGCAGTGCTAAACTTCATCTTCAAAGCTACAGTGGTGTGAAAAAGTGTTGGCCCCCTTCCTGATTTCTTATTTTTTTGCATGTTTGTCACACTTTAATGTTTCAGATAATCAAACACATTTAAATATTAGTCAAAGATAACACAAGTAAACACATCATGCAGTTTTTAAATGAAGGTTTTTATTATTAAGGGAAAACAAAATCCAAAACTACATGGCCCATCGCTTCAGCTTGATGTCACAAACAGATGGCCGGACATTCTCTTTCAGGATTTTTTGGTAGACAACGGAATTCATGGTTCCATTTATCACAGCAAGTCTTCCAGGTCCTGAAGCAGCAAAACAGCTCCAGACCATCACACTACCACCACCATATTTTACTGTTGGTATGATGTTCTTTTTCTGAAATGCGCTGTTACTTTTACGCCAGACGTAATGGGACACAGACCTTCCTAAAAGTTCAATTTTTGTCTCGTCAGTCCAGAGTATTTTCCCAAAAGTCTTGGGGATCATCAAGATGTTTTCTGGCAAAACTGAGACGAGCCTTTATGTTCTTTTTACTTAGCAGCGGTTTTCGTCTTGGAACTCTGCCATGCAAACCATTTTTGCCCAGTCTCTTTCTTATGGTGGAGTCATGAACACTCACCTTAACTGAGGCAAGTGAGGCCTGCAGTTCTTTGTATGTTGTTGTGGGGTCTTTTGTGACCTCCTGGATGAGTTGTCGCTGCGCTCTTGGGGTAATTTTGGTCGGCCGGCCACTCCTGGGAAGGTTCTCCACTGTTCCATGTTTTCGCCATTTGTAGATAATGGCTCTCACTGTGGTTCGCAGCATTCCCAAAGCTTTAGAAATGGCTTTATAACCTTTTCCAGACTGATAGATCTCAATTACTTTCTTTCTCATTTGTTTTTGAATTTCTTTGGATCTCGGCATGATGTCTAGCTTTTGAGGATCTTTTGGTCTACTTCACTTTGTCAGGCAGGTCCTATTTAAGTGAGTTCTTGATTGCGAACAGGTGTGGCAGTAATCAGGCCTGGGTGTGGCTAGAAAAATTGAACTCAGGTGTGATAAACCACAGTTAAGTTGTGTTTTAACAGGGGGGGCAAACACTTTTTCACACAGGGCCATGTAGTTTTGGATTTTTTCCCCCTTAATAATAAAAACCTTCATTTAAAAACTGCATGATGTGTTTACTTGTGTTATCTTTGACCAATATTTAAATGTGTTTGATTATCTGAAACATTAAAGTGTGACAAACATGCAAAAAAATAAGAAATCAGGAAGGGGGCCAACACTTTTTCACACCACTGTACATGTGGCTCTCCCAGTCAAACAGTAACCAAGCATTGTGTTGCGAGGCAATAGTTGTGCATTATCAACTCGTGCAACAGAAGGGAACTTGCAGTATTTCCATCTGAATAATTATTATTATAAAAACAGGCAGCAAAGGCACAAATCTTTTGTCATTCTAAAATGCACAGAAGCAGATAATAACAAATAAAGGTTAGCCTAAGAGAATACATATGTAGCTATTAACTTTCTCATGCAACAGAGGGGAACTAGTCAAGAACAGTGTCTGCTGCTGTAGCATTTCCCTTGAATGATGTGCTTATAAGTGTATTTTGCCCTCACTAGGATAGGGATGCGCTGTCTAGCTTTGCAAACAGCTAAACTGGTCTTCCAGAAATAATCTCCAAGAAGCAGCAGGTATGTTTAGATGTTTACTATAAGAAAATACAGCAATAAAATGTCACAATGTGCCGTGTCCTTAATATTGCACTAACAAACACTAAATCGTTAATTATGTAAAACAAATATCAACGTGCTATAATTATCCTGAGTAACACTAGCGATTAGCATCAACACTAACTTAACATTGGAAATTTGCTAAAGATGCTAACACTTTAGCATGGCAATCGTTTGTGTGTCTTCTGTACAAAATATAAACTGTTTGCAAACAATTCCTACCAATGAGCATTAAGCATTAATTTCAGATATGTGCTTTGGGGGTCAGTGGAAAAAAAAAAGTGAATAAGTGGGTGAAAATGAAAATGTGCTTCGAGACTTCATTACAAAAATAACTACGGCAAACCAAGGACAAACAGTGTCTAACAATCAAAAGGCATGCACATTTCTTAAAGCGGAAGTATAGAGTATATATAACATATTGGATGTGTGGTGAGCCTTCTTATTTATGTAGTTCTGAAAATTACAAGCTTCCGCGAACTGAAAAAAGTTTGTTTTTGCACATTTTCTCTAGAAGTTATAGTATTTTAGTCTGGTTGCGCCAAAAGGTAAAAGGATGCAAATTACATAAATAATCAATAATTTCCTTAATATTCCACCAAAAAACTTAATTACAGGTTACAATATTTTTGGATACTACTTAAAATTATTAAGTGTATTTACTGCCTTTGGATTCTCAAATGTGACTGGACAGGAAGTGTTGATAAATTGAACGGATATGATGTAGTGTAGCTGCATGGCAGAATACAGGATGGTAATAATCCACCCTTTCAAAGAGGTAACATGGTGTGTCTTTATTTAATCAATACCAAAAAAAACAAACAAACAAACAAAAACACCTGGCAAATTACTGTGGCATAATACAAAGATTTACTTTGGGGTGTATGTTACATTTATAATACATTTCTGAGGTGATTAAAACCCCCCACTTTATATCTGTCAGGTACTGGATGCAAAGACAGATGAAGATGCACTGTAATGCAAGCAAAAGATATAGTAGTCTTCTCTGCAGAACTTGGGATCAATAGAAGTGGGGGGGACATGACTAAGTAAAAAGAACAGAAATATAGGGGGCAAGATCAAGAAGGTTCATAACTACACTCAAGGGACACCCCCTCAGAATATTGTTTGCATTCACAAACAACTCTTCCTTGTGTTGAATATCTCACCTATAATAAAGCCTAATGGAGCAGATTTCTTGCCCAGGTAGCAGAAATTACAGTTATGTTGGTTTCTGTTAAAACTGATGCCTACAATTAACAGCATTTAGTAGATGCCCTAATCTATAGCAATATACTAGAGGGCTTTAAAGTCTCAATAATTTAAAATATAAATACTGATTTACTAGGTCACAGACCAAGGATGTGTAGTCAAAAACTCTGTGGGAAGGGAATATAGCACACACTTTTTTTTTTTTTTTAAACAAACAGGAAAAAGTGTGTGCTAGTATCCCAGGAAGAGGTAGGTCTTTACCCATTGCTTAAGGAAAGTAAGTGACTCAGCTTTTCAGATATCTAGGGGAAGTTCATTTCTACCTAGGCACCAGAACAGAGAGGAGTCACAATGAATACCTACCTTGTACCCTGTGAGGACCATTTGGAGTGTGGTGAGTAGTGTGAAAAAGAGCTTTGAGGTAAGAGGGTGCTAGTTCATTTTTGGCTTTGTAGGCAATCATCAGTGTTTAGAATCTAATGTATACAGCTACCAGAAGCCAGTGAAGGGATCACAGCAATGCTGTGGTGTGGGAGTCCTTGAAAATGCTGTGGCATGACCTTAAAAAGGTGGTTCATGCTCGAAAACCCTCCAATGTGGCTAAATTACAACAATTCTGCAAAGATGAGTGGGCCAAAATTCCTCCACAGCACTGTAACAGACTCATTGCAAGTTATCGAAAACACTTGATTGCTGTTGATACTACTAAGGGTGGCCCAACCAGTTATTAGGCTAAGGGGGCAAATACTTTTTCACACAGGGCCATGTAGTTTTGGATTTTGTTTTCCCTTAATAATAAAAACCTTCATTTAAAAACTGCATGATGTGTTTACTTGTGTTATCTTTGACTAATATTTAAATGTGTTTGATTATCTGAAACATTAAAGTGTGACAAACATGCAAAAAAATAAGAAATCAGGAAGGGGGCCAACACCTTTTCACACCACTGTATGTGAAATTAGCAATGTGTATGGAAAAGGACAGCTGATTTTCCATGGTTACCCCAAGGTTGTCAACAGTGGCTGAAAGAGAGATCAACAAGTTGTCCAGGGAGATCACAAGATCCTGATCTGGGGATGAATCACCTGGGATGAACAGGTCGGTTTTTAGCTATAGCTGTGATAGGAGGGAGGGAAGAAGGAAACTTGAGTGTCATCAGCATAGCAGTGGTAAGAGAACCCATTTGAGGATATAACTTCACCTAGAGAGTGAGTATAAAAAAGAAAAGAAAAGAGGACCAAGTACTGAGCCTTTTGGAACACCAGTGGAGAGTCTGTGTGTAGCAGGCTCTTGATGCCTTGACCCCAGCCTCAGTCCATTCCTTGTGAAGTTCACTCAAATTCTTGAATCGATTTTGCTTGACAATCCTCATAAGGCTGCGGTTCTCTCGGTTGGTTGTGAATCTTTTTCTTACACACTTTTTCCTTCCACTCAACTTTCTGTTAACATGCTTGGATACAGCACTCTGTGAACAGCCAGCTTCTTTGGCAATGAATGTTTGTGGCTTACCCTCCTTGTGAAGGGTGTCAATGATTGTCTTCTGGACAACTGTCAGATCAGCAGTCTTCACCATGATTGTGTAGCCTAGTGAACCAAACTGAGAGACCATTTTGAAGGCTCAGGAAAACTTTGTAGATATTTTGAGATGATTAGCTGATTGGCATGTCACCATATTCTAATTTGTTGAGATAATGAATTGGTGGGTTTTTGTTAAATGTGAGCCAAAATCATCACAATTAAAAGAACCAAAGACTTAAACTACTTCAGTCTGTGTGCACTGAATTTATTTAATACACAAGTTTCACAACTTGAGTTGAATTACTGAAATAAATGAACTTTTCCATGACATTATAATTTATTGAGATGCACCTGTATATGGTATAAAAATCAGTATAAAAGTTGACTGTTTTCAACCTGAGTTTAGGATATTTATTGCTCAGCCTCCCTTTTTGCATAGTAAATCATCTCCTTGACTATACCCTGACTTTTACTCTCCTATTTCTTCATTCATCTTAGTTTTGGTGAGAGTACACCATAATAATCCAGAAAGCTTTACAACAATTCCAATCAATTATGATGAATCAGAGACTCATCTGCATGGTCGACTTAATTATATGGCAGCTACTGAGATACCATTAGAAAATTTGAATAGTCTGTTTAAGTTGTGGCCTACTTCTCTATGATGCAGTCTCAAACAAATTTTCCGCTGACATGAAAATTGGTCATGTACATTGGTATGTAGTACTCCTGCTACTCAAGTAAGGCAGATGAGCCAGGTCGACCTAGTAGAGAAAGTAGTGAAGCATTTTATGTTCTGGCTTATATCTCAAATAACGTAATTCATACAATTTGCTCCTTATTCCTTGGATTTTCCTAAAAGAAATATTTTCCCTCAAAAATCATTCAGCTGTGCCCAGTTAGACTTTTAGTTAATTTGTATAATATGCAAAACCTACTTCTGAGAACTTGTACTATGGTCATAGTTTCAAAATGTTGTTATCAAGTTATTCAGCAGTGTGTCACAAAAATTCTAAAAAAAAATGTTGACATCTGTAAACAACATGGCCACCAATTGTCAGTCAATACTAATGGGGTAAAAACTTATTTACTCAATCAGTAATAACTCATGAGAGAATCCATGCATCCACATGAAACCTGAAAGACATATATAAGGGGGAGATTCTGAGGTTTGTGGGATACTTTTTTAGACCTATATGAATTTGTGTGATTGTAAAAGGATGAGGTGACATCATGAGTAGTTTTGTTTTTACTTCATTAAACCAACCATTTCTGTTGTTGGTTTAATGAAGTAAGGTTCACAAGAAGGACACATTGTTTGTGTGTGTCTGTTAAGCATGAATAGTCTTTGTGTAGCTAATGAATTAACAGTAACATTCTTAGTATTGCAAGTCTTATCAAAAACAGACAGAGTCTGCACAGCAGAGTCCATTGTACACCTCTAAAATTGAAGTTAAAGTCAAGGTCATGGTAGTCCGCTACGAGCAGTGTAAGATCTGTGAGACACCTGCAGCTGAAGTCTGGCAGAATCGGTGCTTTGTTGAAGCACACTGGTAAAGGTTTGGGGAAAATCAAGTTCACCCCAGGTCAAAGCTAAAACATATTCAAAATACATAAATTAGCTATAAGCTTAGAATAATTAACATGGAAAAGGGGCAGTGACTCCGACATACCCATGGATTTCTTCTTAACATGAAAATGTTTCACACTGAAAAAATGTTAAAAAACCAAAACATAATGATAGGGATAAGACTCCCATTTTATATATATATATATATATATATATATATATATATATATATATATATATATATATATATATATATATATATATATATATATATATATATATATACATACAGTGGGGCAAAAAAGTATTTAGTCAGCCACCAATTGGGCAAGTTCTCCTACTTAAAAAGATGAGAGAGGCCTGTAATTTTCACCATAGGTAAACTTCAACTATGAGAGACAGAATGAGGAAAAAAAAAATCCAGAAAATCACATTGTCTGATTTTTAAAGAATTTATTTGCAAATTATGGTGGAAAATAAGTATTTGGTCACCTACAAAAAAGCAAGATTTCTGGCTCTCACAGACCTGTAACAACTTCTTTAAGAGGCTCCTCTGTCCTCCACTCGTTACCTGTATTAATGGCACCTGTTTGAACTCGTTATCAGTATAAAAGACACCTGTCCACAACCTCAAACAGTCAGACTCCAAACTCCACTATGGCCAAGACCAAAGAGCTGTCAAAGGACACCAGAAACAAAATTGTAGACTTGCACCAGGCTGGGAAGACTGAATCTGCAATAGGTAAGCAGCTTGGTGTGAAGAAATCAACTGTGGGAGCAATTATTAGAAAATGGAAGACATACAAGACCACTGATAATCTCCCTTGATCTGGAGCTCCACGCAAGATCTCACCCCGTGGGGTCAAAATGATCACAAGAACGGTGAGCAAAAATCCCAGAACCACACGGGGGGACCTAGTGAATGACCTGCAGAGAGCTGGGACCAAAGTAACAAAGGCTACCATCAGTAACACACTACGCTGCCAGGGACTCAAATCCTGCAGTGCCAGACGTGTCCCCCTGCTTAAGCCAGTACATGTCCGGGCCCGTCTGAAGTTTGCTAGAGAGCATTTGGATGATCCAGAAGAGGATTGGGAGAATGTCATATGGTCAGATGAAACCAAAATAGAACTTTTTGGTAAAAACTCAACTTGTCGTGTTTGGAGGAGAAAGAATGCTGAGTTGCATCCAAAGAACACCATACCTACTGTGAAGCATGGGGGTGGAAACATCATGCTTTGGGGCTGTTTTTCTGCAAAGGGACCAGGATGACTGATCCGTGTAAAGGAAAGAATGAATGGGGCCATGTATCGTGAGATTTTGAGTAAAAACCTCCTTCCATCAGCAAGGGCATTGAAGATGAAACGTGGCTGGGTCTTTCAGCATGATCCCAAACACACCGCCCGGGCAACGAAGGAGTGGCTTCATAAGTAGCATTTCAAGGTCCTGGAGTGGCCTAGCCAGTCTCCAGATCTCAACCCCATAGAAAATCTTTGGAGGGAGTTGAAAATCCGTGTTGCCCAGCGACAGCCCCAAAACATCACTGCTCTAGAGGAGATCTGCATGGAGGAATGGGCCAAACTACCAGCAACAGTGTGTAACCTTGTGGTGACTTACAGAAAACGTTTGACCTCTGTCATTGCCAACAAAGGGTATATAACAAAGTATTGAGATGAACTTTTGTTATTGACCAAATACTTATTTTCCACCATAACTTGCAAATAAATTCTTTAAAAATCAGACAATGTGATTTTCTGGATTTTTTTTCTCATTCTGTCTCTCATAGTTGAAGTGTACCTATGATGAAAATTACAGGCCTCTCTCATCTTTTTAAGTGGGAGAACTTGCACAATTGGTGTCTGACTAAATACTTTTTTGCCCCACTGTGTGTGTGTGTATATATATATATATATATATATATATATATATATATATATATATATATATAAAAAAAAAAGCTGAATGGGAAATTAATGTAAAATTAGAATATAATATTAATGTCCTGGAAAGTCCACTAAAGAAAAGTAGGTGGAGAGTTTTGACTTGAGGAGTTAGGCTGATGTCATTATGTGTGATAAGAAACATGGATATAAACACTGAGCTTTGAAATTGAGTTTCGTGGGGTTGATGAGATGTTCCATGTGAGCACCTTGTAATTTGTACTCAGCACTGACTACAATAAACCTCATCTCTGCAATCATCCAGTTGGAAGTATTTCACGTTTTCTTAGTTAAAGTCTGTTCATTAGACTGAGTTAGGTTAGTCGTGTCAATGTGGTAATGTGGAGTCAGATAGATTAGCTTCAGCAGAGTCTCACTTTAAACTAAGTTATTATTATTATGATTATTATTAATTTTACTGTTTTGTTTTTTTACCACAGGTTACATGCAAAGTCTGTGACATAGTCCTTCATTGGGGGTGGAGCTACAGTTACATAACTATTTCTCAGGAACTCCAAGCTGAAATTTGAAAAGGTGCATCTAGGTGCTAATATGCAAATAGTTTTTAATTACCTATTTTTTTTAACGGCCACCATCAGCCAATCAAACTTCTGTTTATTGTTATTTATAAATTAACACGAATGACATTTTGGGCAACTATTTGCAAAGTATGATTGTACTCCCTCCTGCTACTCAGGCAGCAGTGGCCTTGTAAAAATGCCGAGGAGTCTTTAAGGTAGCATTTTCTTTCAGGATTTTGCAGTACATCTGTGAATTTATGATGCCATCAGTGCAGTTCTCCAACAATGAAAACAGACATGTGTCACTATATAAGAACTTTACTACTGTCATGCCTCCATGTGGGAGCCATAGACTTCTCACTATACTCCTCTCATCTATGCAACACCATATGTCTTGGGCATCATCAGCTCAGAAAAGCTGGATTTGGACGTATCAGACCAGAGTACAGATTCTTCATATTAGTTAATAAGGGTCTTCATCAAGGCTGAAGCACTTAATTGATTTGGCTTCACTGCGACTACCACATTTCCAATGTATATAAAGTAGATATATCTCCATACTGTTGCTGCCGTCCATCCTTTATTTTCTCTATATTATTATATATTTTTATATTTATTTAATTTTAATTAGAAAACACTCAATGCATCTCAATGTTCAACAGAAATTAAGGGGTCTGGCATATACTTATGAGCTGACAAATGGCAGGTTTCCAAACCTGAGAATCCATAAAAATCATGCCTAGCATTTTAGTATAGCCTGTCAAAATCAGCAGAAAACACTGAAGTATCATTGCTTATCAATCTGTGTTTTAAACTTATTTAAGGCAAAACAAGGAAGAAACACTTCCTATAGAGAAAATAGTCCCAGTCATTTAGCACATACAGAAAGAGAGAGTAGTTGAATAAGTCTGCACATTTAAGTGTTAAAGCCTATTGGTAAAAGGAAAAAAATTCATTTGTACCAGCTGTTCAGCAAGTATACTCACTGGTGAAAGTTCCCATGACTTTCCCTTCCAGTTTCCTGGCCACAGAATCACAAAGTTGTGAGGCAATGTCAGCTGCTACATTCTTAGCTTCAAAACACAAAACCACATGACTTGTCACTAAAATAAATTGTGTTAAACATTTGTTATCAAAAAGTGCTTGATTAAGGTACAAAATAGTCATAATCCAAATTACAAACCCAATTCCAAAAAAGTTTGGACACTGTACAAATTGTGAATAAAAAAGGAATGCAATAATTTAAAAATCTCATAAACTTATATTTTATTCACAATAGAATATAGATAACATATCAAATGTTGAAAGTGAGACATTTTGAAATGTCATGCCAAATATTGAATCATTTTGGATTTCATGAGAGCTACACATTCCAAAAAAGTTGGGACAGATAGCAATAAGAGGCCGGAAAAGTTAAATGTACATATAAGGAACAGCTGGAGGACTAATTTGCAACTTATTAGGTCAGTTGGCAACATGATTGGGTATAAAAAGAGCCTCTCAGAGTGTCAGTGTCTCTCAGAAGTCAAGATGGGCAGAGGATCACCAATTCCCCCAATGCTGCAGCGAAAAATAGTGGAGCAATATCAGAAAGGAGTGTCTCAGAGAAAAATTGCAAAGAGTTTGAAGTTACCATTATCTACAGTGCATAATATCATCCAAAGATTCAGAGAATCTGGAACAATCTCTGTGCGTAAGGATCAAGGCCGGAAAACCACACTGGATGCCCGTGATCTTCGGGCCCTTAGACGGCACTGCATCACATACAGGAATGCTACTGTAATGGAAATCACAACATGGGCTCAGGAATACTTCCAGAAAACATTGTCGGTGAACACAATCCACCGTGCCATTCGCCGTTGCCAGCTAAAACTCTATAGGTCAAAAAAGAAGCCATATCTAAACATGATCTAGAAGCGCAGGCGTTTTCTCTGGACCAAGGCTCATTTAAAATGGACTGTGGCAAAGTGGAAAACTGTTCTGTGGTCAGACGAATCAAAATTTGAAGTTCTTTTTGGAAAACTGGGACGCCATGTCATCCGGACTAAAGAGGACAAGGACAACCCAAGTTGTTATCAGCTCTCAGTTCAGAAGCCTGTATCTCTGATGGTATGGGGTTGCATGAGTGCGTGTGGCATGGGCAGCTTACACATCTGGAAAGGCACCATCAATGCTGAAAGGTATATCCAAGTTCTAGAACAACATATGCTCCCATCCAGACGTCGTCTCTTTCAGGGAAGACCTTGCATTTTCCAACATGACAATGCCAGACCACATACTGCATCAATTACAACATCATGGCTGCGTAGAAGAAGGATCCAGGTACTGAAATGGCCAGCCTGCAGTCCAGATCTTTCACCCATAGAAAACATTTGGCGCATCATAAAGAGGAAGATGCGACAAAGAAGACCTAAGACAGTTGAGCAACTAGAAGCCTGTATTAGACAAGAATGGGACAACATTCCTATTCCTAAACTTGAGCAACTTGTCTCCTCAGTCCCTAGACGTTTGCAGACTGTTATAAAAAGAAGAGGGGATGCCACACAGTGGTAAACATGGCTTTGTCCCAACTTTTTTGAGATGTGTTGATGCCATGAAATTTAAAATCAACTTATTTTTCCCTTAAAATGATACATTTTCTCAGTTTAAACATTTGATATGTCATCTATGTTGTATTCTGAATAAAATATTGAAATTTCCACATCATTGCATTCTGTTTTTATTCACAATTTGTAGTGTCCCAACTTTTTTGGAATCGGGTTTGTATATGCATCATATAGCATGCAGCTTATGCAGCATAATGTGTGCAGTCTAACATAAAGGTGAATATGGAATATAAGTGAATATTAAGGAGACATGTTGACCCTATAACAAACATATACTCACTGAGCACTTTATTAGGAACACTATATAATAGTGCTTATTTGCTCTCAAAACAGCCTCAATTTTTCCTGTCATAGAATCCAACGATATTGTCAAAATCCTTGTTGACAATCACATCACGCAATTCCTGTAGATTTTTCAGCTGCACTTTCATGCTGCTAATCTCCCCTTTTACCACATTCCAATTGGTTCTATTAAAGTATTTAGTTTTGGTGACTGGAAAGGGCTCTAAGGAAGACTGAACTCACTTTCATGTTCATGTCACCAGTTTGAGATGGCTTTTGCTTTGAGCTATGGTGCATTATCATTATGGAAGTAGCCATTAGAAAATGGGTAAATTGTGGCCATGTTCAGCAACAACTGATTGATATTAAAGGGCCCAGATTATCAAGTGCAAAGAAGAGAGTTCCCACACCATTGCACCACCTTCACAAGGCTCATTGCATGTTTTTTTCTTTTATTGTAACATTATCGAGTTCTACATTCTAGTTAACATTCTAGTTAACTCTAGAGACTGTTGTGCATGAAAATTCCAGGAGATCAGCCCATATGGTAAAAACACTGAGATTGCATTCTGATATGGTCTGATAAAGTCCTCAGTGAGTGTACATGTTCTTTGTCAATATTAACTAAAATGAGGACACACAGTGTTAGTACTGCTGCAAATAAGTACATAATTGTTTGGAGTGTAATACGTTATTAGCTGAAGGGCAATTTGCATACCAATTAGGTGGTCTTTCATCTTTTCCAAAACAGGTTCCATATCTTGCTGAGTCAGGGTCTTTGAGCCAACCAGACCTTTCAGCACTCCAAACATACCACCAATACCACCTTTTCTGGGTCTGACAAAATATAAAACACACACATGTAAAATGTTTTACAGGCACGAGAAACATGCTGTCATTTAGAAAACGAACTATGAATACAGGAATTATTACATAGTCCTCTCAGAAAGTTTTGGAAAAGCAAGGCCAATTCTTTAGTTTTCACTATAGCTCAAGACAGGTTGGGTTTACATTTAGATGTGTTAAACAAATAAGAACACCTAATTTTTAGTTAAGTAAAAGGATAGGAACAGAAATTGTTAAAATAAAGTGAATAACAATATTTGGTTGCATATACCTTATTTATTTACACAGAGGTAAATATCAAGAATTGAACGCTGAAATTAAATAATCTCAAATCCATCTTTTGTTCTCAAACCCAAATGTCTTCAATGTTTTGCATAACAAAAACAAAAGAACTTGCCTTGAAGTTTTTTGTTCCAAAACTTCTGAAGGGGACTGTATATTTTATTAAATTAAATGAAGAAAAATGTTTTCTTTATTATTAGAATATTACTAACAATAGAATGTTACTAACAATATAACAAATCAGCTTTACGGAAATCTTGCTGTAAATTTAAAGACTGAAAGAAAAGGCAATAGTGGCAATGAGAACTCAAATGACATTCAAGAGGATTTTAACATCATTACAGCCTAAAGATGTAGGTGGGTAAAGACAAAACAGTACTACATTTGTTTTTAATGAATGTGGAGGAGTATCAGTGCATCAGTGAATAAGTGCCCTGCAATGAGCCCAGGTGAGCTGTAATAGACTCAATTGTCTTTGTATTCTGGACTAACTAGAACATCCATACAAGAAGTCAGAAACATTGTTTCATTTCACTAATGTACTGCATCTGCTATATATGGTTGAAATGACAATAAAAGCTTCTTGACATGACATGTGACAGGTCCACAAATATTTGCACATTGACAAAATTATTGTCCATTTAGCTGAGAATCACGGGATATTGGAGTCAAAATTAAATAATGAATATGATGTCTAACTGCAGACTTTCAGCTTTAATTTGAGAGAATATACACCCAGATCAGGTGAATTCTGTAGGAATTATGGCACGTTTTAAGTAGTCCCCTTTGTATATGAATTGACAACTTGTCTAATCAGAAATTAGAAATCAAATGTAGAGAAGTGTACATCCTGCACACAATACAACTGAATTGCTTTTATTTTGAAGGTGACTGTTTTTTTGTTTTTTTTTTAATTTAGGTGTGTGCTGAGTTAGCTGTTTGCTCTCAAAAGTGTCAGCTCAGGTAACAAGTCATGAACTCCTAAATATTTATTTACTGAATCCAGTGTATTACTAAAGTTGTATGCTATGTTTGTGAAGTACAGATCTCTGTGTTTAAGGATTACAGTTTGAATCACCACTATGTGACTAAACACGAAGAGAAACAAGAACTTTACTGGTGCAGAGTGGTGGCAGTGCAGTCAGTTAAAGGGCTGGCAAAAAGAAAGAATGTGTTCAAGCGGGCAAATGCATGCGAGACTGAAATGGGACAAAGTGTCAGGTGTTACAACGGATGATTGTCTAAATCTGACAGGGAAAATGTTGCACTTTGTACCAGATGCAGGATAAAGTGATTGAAATGAACCCTGAACAGAACTGTAATTTTTAAAATTGCATATCCATGCCATTCAACCAGACTTCAGTGCACTTGTTCAAGCCCAAGACAGACTGGATTTTTCTGTCTGAACAAGAAAAAAAGAACTGAAATACACAAGGGTTAAAGCAAAACAAACAAATAAACAAACAAACTAAAAACCCCGAGCCTGAATGTTTTTTTTTTGCAGGGTTACAGGAGTGGACACATACACAGAGTTATTTGGCAAAAAAAAGAACATTATTTGAAAATGATTTTCCTTGAAACTAACTAGAAACATATCTGCCATTGCCATTAGCATTTGACAGGCTCAGACTGCAACATGATGCAAACGCATTTAATATTTAGGATGCTTTTGATATCAAGTTTTTCTGGTTAGCTTTGTCCTTGACATGGTACAAGATAACCTACAATCTAAAACATGAAATTTCTGAAATTGTTTTGCTCTAAAGAAATAATGGTAAATTAAATACGAGGGAAAAAAAATAGGAACTAGTTTACTACAGTTCAGTTCAATTAAAAACAAAAACATAAAAATGCTCCAAGTTCTGGTAACTTAAATAATGGGAAATATATACAAAATAGAAAATACACGAAACTCTGGGCATGAGATACTAGGTCGAAATCAATCTGGTATGCCCCGAAACTCCTCCTTTACTTAACTGGCGTCGTCACACTGAATAAAACATGGAGTCAGAGCAGAGAGTGAAGTGATTGTTTTGTTGTTCATTGGAAGATTTTTGAGTGGGAACTAAGTTGATTTTATGTACCCTTCTCTGAGAGAGTGGTAGAGATTCCCAACCAATAATTTCCTATCCACATGGCTAGGTTCATGGCAGAGTAGCAGAACCTTCCAACGCAAAGCGTTTTGTTTGAAAGCTGTAAATCTCTACTCTGGACATCGACCTTGAGGATCTCCTTAGCACTCAGCGGGATAGCCTCTGGCTTCATAAATTTGCTGAGCAGCTCTCTCACAAGGGCTACCATTTCGACATGCAACAAGTGCACCATGGGCTTTTCATACTGCAGTTTTAACACTTGGAAACACACCTGCAAACATAAAAAAATAACTTTGGATTTTACATTTTTTTCAAGAATAATTAAAACTCACAACGAGATGACAGTTTTTAACTATAAAAATACTATGATAGAATCTTGCTTAGAAAGTTACAAGTAACAAGTTAGGTTAATGTTGTAGAAGAGACCTGAACGTTCCATTTGTACCTTGTCTAAAATAACAATTTATGTTATCAGTCAGAGATGGACTATAACCACTGTTAATAACTCTTATTACATTTATATTAAGTTCCCATGTGTTTGCCTACTCATACTGTGAAGAGCACACAGGTTTCACTAAGTCAAATTTAAGATTTTTTAAGACCATTTTAAGACCATTAAGAATGATATTTAAGACCTATGACAACAACGCCTCGGCTGTAGCATGCCCCATGAACTAGGATCCCAAGTATCTTGACTGTACCTGCGCGCCTTCCCAAAAAGGTACATGCAGGTCCAGCTGTTTCATTTTGGTGTTGCGATTCAGACTTTTGTCAAACATTAACACAAACGGTTCTGTCACTTTCGAAATGAGGTCTCCCTTGATAAAATCCACCAGTCCAAAGCACACAAATGTAGGAATTTTTTCTTTCCTGCACCTGAATGATTAGCGATGTCAGTGTCCGGAAACATCATCTGAAACAACTCACAGATTTCCTCATGTGCATTATAGTACTGGTGTCTAGTCACTGTGTGGAGGACCCGGAGCATCTCCGCTTTTAGTGTTGGCTCTGATCCAAAAGCGACACAGAGGTCATTCACAGGGGTTGCAGAGCTACAGTGTGGGTCTTACCTAGGCAGTGTGGAGCCACCAGATACTTGGCAGAACTGGCTGTCGTTTGCTGGAGACCCTTCACAGCTGTTAAATGTTTCTCACTTTTTGCATGAGACTCCAGCACCCGTACACCCAACATTCAACAGTTTAATCGCTTTCTTGCATACTAAGCAAGCTTTTAATATGCTGTTAGCAACTGGCCTTAACCAAGCCCTAAATTCAGTTTTTTCAAGTCAAGTATTGCTAAACTTGCACATCTCCATAGTTGAAAAATAAAATCCGTTTTATGTCTGTGGTACAATCTGATTAACAGATTGCTGATTGGCTGTTGCATGTTGGTCTCATTTGTAGTCGTGAATTATATTTGGACTAGCAAAAGAAAGAACTACAACACCACGGAAAGAAACAACAACAAAAAAATCATTCTAAAGTGCTGCAGGAGCATTGAAATGAACATTAGAAGGGCATCGGAAAATTAAGACCTGCTTAAAATTATTTAAGACCTAGAACAGCGGAATTTAAGACTTTTTAAGGCTTAAAATTTAGATTTTTAAATTTTAGACTTTTTAAGACCCCACTGAAACCCTGGCACAGAGATCTGAGCCTTCCGGTTCTGGTTAACCTGTGTTCTGGATACTGTGGCCTGTTCTTGTTGAAGAACTTCTGTTCTGGCCTTTTCCTCAACTGTCACCTCATTTCTTTCAAGCAGTTAAGAAGTCTTCCGTAGCACACACAACCAACCACACCCACCCACCCACCCAGGCGCGCACCCCACACATATGAGGACATTGTTTCACTGCTGATTTGCTCCTTCCTAAATAAAACCTAACCACTCTAAACTGTGGCTTAAAAAGGGACCACATCATTACATACAGCATTATAGTCCACAGTCAATGCACTTACTACAGATTAACAGAGAAAGTACATTAAAAATACTTATAAATATATAAATTTGATTAGATTACATGATTTGTATTACCAGTATTTATGTTCTTCACTTGGATACAGCACATAGTAGTAGTCCACCACCAGTACATCCAGGAGTTCATTCAGCGTGTTGCAAAGCTCCAGCATCTCAAGAAATCTGTTGCTGATCGGTCTGATCAAGCTCTTGGCAGGGAGATGGAGCAGACTCTGAAACGCTGAAAAAATCTCCTTCTGTTCTGGTGATTCTCAAGACCATAATATACATCAGCACAGAAATCTAAAACTTCTGAGCTGAATGAGCTCATGAGGGCCTTGGCAGAACTGGGCACCATATGGACAGTGTCTCCAGATATGTCTAGGAGGTAAAAGGGTTCTCCTTCCTAACTTGCGTCGTAAGTCCAGTCTTCTTTCCCCTCATGACTGCACAATTGTCCAGTAGAATACTGGTGACTTGATTCCACTCAAGACCATAAGACTGCAAGACATATTTCAGTTCCACCATAAGTGCTGAGGCATTGGCAATATTAACTTTCCTGCTTGCCAGATGTTGGGTTGTTATTCTGGTTGCATGGTCATCAGAAAAGTGAACAAGGAGAACACGGTGCCAGAAAAAAAAAAGCCCTGAATTCATAAAAAGCACTGTTTTTACTGCTTTAACATACTTAAACATACACATTTTGTGAAGTATAAATGATATCACAAACCAAACCATCACTGATCCCCCATCTTTTACTCTGGGCATGAAATAGTCCAGGTGGTAAGCTTCTTTAAAGCTTCTCCACACAGTAACTCTCCTGGATATGGGAAAGACAGTGAAGGTGGACTCAGACAATTTAATTCTGCAGTGAGTTAGGCAGCTGATGTTTTATGTTTTTTTTTTGGAAATAATCCGAGTTAGTACATCATGAGTCAGCTGATGAGCCTCCAACATGCTTGGACAAAGACCTGAAATCCCCAAGGAGCTGAGGAAGAAATACCAGTGCTGCAGAGCAGGGAAATGCCGACGGCTAAGAAAGAGGAGATACAGACAGCCTCTTCCTTCTATCATCATGGGGAATGTAAGATCACTGTCTACCAGGATGGATAAGTTAATCATTTTCAAAGAGAGAGAGCATGTTTTGCAAAGCCATTATGTGCTTCAGGAAACCATGGATGTATGATAACATACCAGACTCTATTGTGAGGTTAGCTGACTTGAAGTTAGTACAATCAGACAGGAATTACAGTGTGTACAACAAACAGATTTCAACGGGGTTGCGATTCATGTGAACAACAAATGGTGCAATCCTGGACACATTACAGTTAAGGAAAGTGTGTGTAGCCCTGACATCGAAATGTTAGCAGTAAGTCAAGAGAGTTTTCCCACGGCATTATAATCCCTGTTTACATTCCTCCTACCATCAATGTGTCATGGGCTGCTGACGTCATCAACTCAGTGACAGTGAGATTTCAGACCCTGATCCCTAGCGGTTTTATAGCTATCTCTCAGGATTTCATCCATGTCATTCTGGAATCAACCCTGCCCACTTTTAATGAGAGTGATAATGATAAAAACAAGAGAATATAAATTCTTGGAGTTGTTGTATGCTAATGTCAAGGAGGCAAACAGCTCCATAGCTCTTCACCCCTGGGTAGATCAGATCACAACCTGGTTCACCTTAAAACCTTCTATATATCTGCAGTCAAATGGCAACCAGTGACCACGAGAACTGTACATAAATGGTCACAGGAATTTAGATGGGATGCTCTCTGTAATGCACATGGGGAGGATGTGAATGGACTTGCTGGTTGCATAACAGGTTATATAAATTTCTGCATGGACAATATAATGCCCACCTATTCTGTCTATTCTACACTTCTGAATAACAAACCCAGGATTTTGAATAACAAATCCTGGATTTTGAATAACAACCTGGGTTACAAATGACATCAAGGAAGACTAAACAGGAAGAAGGCTGCCTTTAGAAACGGTGAAATGGAGGAAATGAAAAGAGCACAGACTGAACAGAGGGGAAAAATAAAAAAATTGGAGTGTTTTAGTGGAACCTGGAGGGTGAACTCGCTAAATATTACATGAGAGATTGTGGAATGGCATGAGAACCATCACTTGCCAAGGAAGGACTGACAAGTAAAGGAGGGAGACCTGAATGAGGCCAAGGATTTAAATGTTTTTTTTTCCAAGTTTAATAATGTGGTTTCTGCCCAAACTTACCCCAGCTCCTCCTGTGACTTAAAACACATCCCATAACAACCCCCCTCTTTCTCCATGCAGCACTCCTCCTCTCCCCCTCCATTATACCACCATTAACCTCAAAATCCTTCCACGACCCTTCCCCATCTCTCCTCTCCCCATCTCTCCTCGTGTCCTCTCACCGCAGACCTCGCTCCTCCTCCATCAGAGCCATCTCCCAGACCCACCCATCTTCAATCAACATCACTGCAGAGGATGTGAGAAGAGAGTTCAGTCGCCTTCGCCCTGGTAAGGCTGACGGCCTTAACCCCAACAGCACAATGACTGTACCTGCCCTGTGGAAAACATGCCTGGTTCTAGTGACCCAAAATAAACCAAGAAAGCTCAGTGACTACAAGCCAGTGGCTCTGACCTCACATGTCATTAAGTCACTGGAGATGCTGGTCCTGAAGCACCTGTGAATAATAGTTAAACAGTTCCTGAACCCCCTGCAGTTCGCTTATCAGTCTTGTACTGGAGTAGATGACTGGAGTATGTCATCTTCCTGTTGAACAGAGCTTACACCCACCTTGAGGAGGCAGGCAACACTGTGAGAGTCATTTTACTTCTCCAGTGCTTTCAGCACCAAACGACCTGCACTGATCAGCAATAAGCTACTGGACAAGTGCATGGATGCTCCTCTGGTGATCTGGATTATCAACTACCTCACAGGTCAACCACAGTATTTGAGGCTGCAGAACACGATCTCAGACATCATCATTGTGAGCAGGATGGGGGCCCCTCAGCAGACAGTCTTGTCTCCCTTTCTGTTCACACTTTACACATCAGACTTTATGGTCCTGCCATCTGCAGAGGTTTTCCAATGATTCTGCTGTCGTCGGCTGTATTAGCAGAGGTCAGGAGTACAGGAGTGTGGTGGACAGCTTTTTAGAGTGGTGTGAATGGAATGCCCTGCAACTCAACATCACAAAGAAGAAAGAGCTGATGGTGGATTTTAGGATACAGAGGATTCCCCCAAACCTAATCAGCATCATGGGCACTGAGGTGGATACTGGGGACAATCTGGTTGTCCACATAGACAACAAGCTGGAGCAAACCAAAAACACTGATGCACTGTACAAGTAATGTCAGAGTCACCTGTACTTCCTCAGGAGACTCAAGTCTTTTAATGTCTAAAGAACCATGCTGCAGAAGTGTCATCTTCAAAGCTGTAGTGTGCTGGTGCCAACAGACTCAACAAGCTTATTAGGAAAGCGGGATCTGTCATGGGAGTGGAGCTGGAGTCTCTGGTTGAGGTGTCAGAGGAGAAAGCTGAGGAAACTTCTCAGAATCCTTGACAACATGCCACACCCCCTGCATGCAACACTGAAGTCCTATTGGAGCACATTCAGCCATAGACTGAGACCACCGAGGACAACCACAGAATGCCACAGGAGGTCTTTCCTACTAGTGGCCATCAAATTCTGTGTGTCCCCTTTTAGTAGAGAGCCTCTTGCAGCGAGAGTTAATACTGTTGTATTTGGTTTGCCCTTTGTGATAGTATGCCTACATTACCTTTGATACCATGGTTCTCGAAATACCACAATGTCCTGGTCACAAATGTGCCAGCGAGATATGCACCAACAATTTGTCCTCTTTTGAACTCTGATATGTCTCCAGCAACCACAGATTGATAAAAATATTGGAATAGGCCAGAATTCCCATAAATGGTGTAAATTAATAGCTTCTTTCAGAAAGTACATAGAACAAAATGTGATTTCCCTCTACTTCAATATGATTTCCCTCTACGTCAAGTGAGATTGGAGATTCTGCAATGTTTGTTATTTGATGATAATCAGGTCACGTTAAAATTCCCATACTCTAAGTGGAAAACAAGGAATATGAGGTAAATATTGGCATTGATTGCAAAATAACAACCTTTATTAACAAATCTGAATTTCAAGGAGTCAGAATGTTAGTATACTTATGATTTATATTATTGATTTTACTTAGTCATTGTCTCCATTTTATGTGATTTCTCTGTGTTATTTTGTATTGACTTTACATTGAAATTGTTTTTTTTAAAATGTTCATAATTTTAATCATACAATATAAAATTATGAATGAAATAGTAGTTAAACCATGAATTAAAAAGAACAATAATAAACAGCAAAGAACTAAGATGTTAGTTATTTCTTTTAAATCTTGAAAATGTTCTGTAATGTAAAAGTGACGTTCTGTAATGTAAAAGTGACGTTAAAAATGCTCTTTCTGATGTTTATGTTTAATGTGCAAACACAAAAGAAAATCACTGTGGTTGCTAATATCTCCCATTATACTGTGTAAATCAATATTTTATGTACTGCATTGCTCTACTAATTCAACACTCGTACTCTGCTATTACTACTAGAATGTGAAAATCAGTGAAGACTGGCCTCCAGTCTGTGCATATATAGGTGTTTCATTGTACAACCCCTTTAAATTTCAGCTTTGTGATTGTCAGGAAGCCACGACCCACTGCAATAAATCTGTTAAGGCAGTTTCTCTTTCTGAATTCTTGGAGAACTCCTTGCACTCTACAATCAACTTTATCTGTGGTCTGACAAAGACACTGGCTTTGATTTTGTCCCCAACCTCTTAGGAAGAAAGACTTTGAAGGTACTTGTAGACTCCTTAACTAGAGCAGTTGTTTTATATGAACAATTTGTGCAATAGTGACAGCAGAACCTTTCAGGGGTCAACCAATGGTTCCCACTTGATGATTTTTCTCCCAACAAACTCTTCAGTTATGACAAGTTGCTTGTGTGCCTTTGTGTCCCTGCTGTCCCAAAGACAAAGATAACAGGGAAGCTTGGTAAAAACCACCTTGGACAGGCTTCAGGAATGCCAACAAAATTAAATTTCAGATGACCTCTTAGTTGTACTCATCTTACTTCAAGGCATCTAACAATGTCCTGGCACGGTTGTATTCTTTGAGATACAGGGTTGAGCCAGGGTTTCTCTTCATTCTCAAAAGGTATGCCAAAATATGCCTTGTAGGCCTCACACATCTTAGCAGATGATTCCACAGAGTAAATGTTGCTCTTGTTTTCATTACTTGCCTGTAGACATAGCAAAATACATCTGCTGTAGCCTTTTGAGAAAAGTGCTGAAATGTTTCCATTTAGGCGGCTGGAGCAAAACTAAACTGGTAGGCTAAAAGCCTCTGTATTCATACTACTAGTCATATAACAGGAAAATTCTAGATAAAAGTGTTCAGGAAAATAGATCTAGAAAATAACATTTTGAAATTTACCTTTTATCATTTTCCTATTGAGTTATTATTAATTTTAATTATTTCTGCATTTTTGCTCACAAAGTTGAACCCAACCAAAATATTCTGAAATTAACCTGTTTTTTTCTGACTTTATGTCAATTAAAAGTCACAAATCTGCCTGTTATCCCAATGATACCAAGGATAACTTCATATAAATTCAACATTCAACCACACGTTATTGAAAATACTTCAGACATAAGGAAGGAAACCATAATGCCTCCTCCACTAAGCAGTTATAAAAACTGCCCTTGTTCTGTAAATTGGATTTTACTATGTATAAAGACCTTCAGGTATAAAAAAAAAAAAAAATGCAGGTTTGTCTCGTTTGTCACTAGGAATGTGCATGATACAATCAATGCCTGTGTGGTGTACTTGATGTAATCACACTCACATCTAAAATGATTCAAAAGCATGTCATGTGTTTCCCCAAGTTCTCCCACACCACCCCAGTGCTGCACTCCATCCACTGTCTTCCTAAATCTGGGCGCATCAGATTTAAAACATTAATGCCTACTTGCCTACAAAGCCAAAAATGGCTAGCACCCACCTCCCCAAAAGCACTTACCAAAACCTACAACACACGATCACCAATCCACCAGTATTTACTTGTAACTAATCTGTTTTCTACATTATACTACCTCTACACAAGGGCTTTTTAATCTGATAGTACTCTTAGTCTGTGGCCCATTAAACCCATTTCAAAATAAATTTATCAATAGAGACTTCAAAGCACTTCTGCAAATGCTATAAATGTAAATGAAAGTTGGGCTGGCATTGACATAACCAGAAATTAATTTTGATGGGACCAGGAAATATACAAAATAAAATCATGATTGTAAGTGATGAGATCACTGTTCCTGATTTGTACAATTAAACTGGTAAGTGTGGCAAGCTTACGGATTTCATGTTCATTTTAGATAGCAGTAGAAACACTTATGATACTTATACTTATTTGTACATTTCAATAGATAAGACTATTCTACCATCTAACATCAAGTAAATTCTATATTAATAACATGCCATAAAATACCTTTGTAACAAATTATTAAAATAACATGCTAATGCATTATCCCAGGATGTCAAGGATAAGATAATTAGACATGCCAACTTCAGATCAAAGGTGCTATGTGTTTTTGGTATGATCTGGCCTCAGTTCTGGATTGCCACACACATCAATGTTATTATAAGCTTTGTCACAAGAAATGAGTGTACCACCAGTCAAAGTAGGGTAGATACTGTTTCACTGCAAAAATTGACAGAAATGCCCATAAAAGTAGGCTTGTTTACATCTCCAAGATTCCTAGCATTGACAAAATGTGGAAAAGTTTAAATGCAGAAGTAGTGGGAATTTCCCAGCAAATCAATTTTTATTTTTATTATTATTATTATTATTTTTTAAAAGAGTAACCTGCATAGAGTTACAAAAATAGTATGTCCTGAGGAACTGAATGAAGTCCATTTGTATCTAAACAGTTTCAGTATTTTCAAAGCCTCACCGTTTTCTGATGACATCATGAGTCGCTAACATGTCTTTTTGTTCCTCCTCTTCCTCATCCATATCCTCAGAAGACTCATACTCCACATCTTGCAGGTCACCCTTCATAGAGCCCACCTGTATTTGCTGAGCCAAAAAAATAACAAAACTACTTTATCTAACCAGACCCAAGTCAATGCATTTCATTCACAGGCCAATGTGGGTATTCTTGATGATGGATTACAATGGATGATGGAATACATTATAAGGCACAAAACATTAGGGTACAGGAACATTCACAGTAAAGCAGTAACAGTTACTGCAGCAGCCAAGTAGTGTGTAGGGCACTGTAGTTTTTTCAAAAAACTACAGCCTTGAGAATACACATCCAAAATTGTCCTTCCAGCACTGACCAACGACTATATGGAAAAATCAATGGACAGGGGGAAGCACACAAAATGTGCCTGACAAAACAATTAAACTAAAATAAATACTTTATAAATACTGTCTAAAATATAAAGTATATAAAGTATATAAAGTACCTTGTCACCTACAAGGTACACCTAAATGCTAACACCTCATAAAATGGCTGATGATTGGAGGTATGGTATATGTTCTGGATAAATTTTGACTTGATTTGCAACCACCAACAGTGCTTATTGCTTATCAGTAATCAGGGCAAAATCGATAATTTCGTATACCAACTGTCCCAAAAATGCTATCAAATTTTTGCTTGTGGTTCAAATTGAATGCAAATACATTGGATAGAAAGCTAATAAAATTCCTTTTAATCTCATGTAAATATAAAAAAATTGCTCTTTAAGTTGACCATCTGCCCATGTAATTACCAGTGCCAAATGTTTATTTTGCAACATCCTGTGTATTGCATTTTCCCCGAGTGTTACACCTGACATGCATGTGATTTGAGGTCAAGTGAGAACTATTTTGGGTTCATGAATACTAATGAGGTGACATTCCTGAAATGCGTGAATAAATACAGTTTCTATAGGTGCAAACTTTGTTTGCGTATGACCACCCTACACTGAGGAATTAGTTCCCAAAGTCAGCCCAAAATACACTGCTCAAAAAAATGAAAGAAACACTTTGAAAACACATCAGATCTCAATGGGGAAAAATATCATGCTGGATATCTATACTGATATGGACTAGGTAATGTGTTAGGAACAAAGGATGCTACATCGTTTGATGTTAATGAAAATGATCAACTACAGATGGCTGAATTCAAAGACACCCCGAAAATCAAAGTGAAAAAATGATGCAGCAGGCTAGTCAATTTTGCTGAAATTTCAATGCAGCAACTCAAAATGGTACTCAGTAGTTTGTATGGGCCCCACGTGCTTGTATGCATGCCTGACTACGCTGGGGGATGCTCCTAATGAGATGACAAATGGTGCTCTAGAGTATTTCCTAACAGATCTGGACCAGGGCATCACTGAGCTCTTGGTACAGTCTGAGGTGCAACCTGGCAGCGGCAAATAGACCGAAACATAATGTCCCAGAGGTGTTCAATTGAATTTAGGTCAGGCGAGTGTGGGGGCCATTCAATGGTATCAATTCCTTCATCCTCCAGGAACTGCCTGCCTACTCTTGCCACATGAGGCCGGGCATTGTCGTGCACCAGGAGGAACCCAGGACCCACTGCACCAGCGTAGGGTCTGACAATGGGTCCAAGGATTTCATCCCGATACCTAATGCAATCAAGGTGCCATTGTCTAGCCTGTAGTGGTCTGTGTGTTCCTCCATGGATACATCTCCCAAGACCCACCAGCAAACCGGTCATGCTGAACGTTGTTACAGGCAGCATAACGTTCTCCAGACCCTTTCACGTCTGTCACATGTGCTCAGGGCAAACCTGCTCTCATCTGTGAAAAGCACAGGGCAGCAGTGGCAAAAGCCAATCGAGCTCCACGGTGCCAGGCAGTGAGCAAAGGGCCCACTAGAGGACACTGGGCCCTCAGGCCACCCACATGAAGTCTGTTTCTGATTGTTTGGTCAGAGATATTCACACAAGTGGCCTGCTGGAGGTCATTTTGTAAGGCTCTGGCAGTGCTCATCCTGTTCCTCCTTGCACAAAGCAGCTGATACCGGTGCTGCTGATGGGTTAAGGATCTTCCACGGCCCTGTCCAGCTCTCTTAGAGTAACTGCCTGTCTCCTGGAATCTCCGCCTTGCTCTTGAGACTGTGCTGGGAGACAAACAAAACCTTCTGGCAATGGCAGGTATTGATTTGTCATCCTGGAGGACTGGATAGAACCTCTGTAGGGTCCCCTCATGCTACCAGTAGTGACGCTGACCCTAGCCGAATGCAAAACTACTGAAAAACAGTCGGAAAAGATGAGAAGGTAAAAAACGTCAGTGGCCTCCACCTGTAAAAGCATTCCTGTTTTGTGGGTTGTCTCATTTTTGCCCACCTAGTGCACCTGTTAATTTCATTAACACCAAAGCAGCTGAAACTGATTAACAACCTCCTCTGCTACTTAACTGACCAGATCAATATCCCAGAAGTTTAATTGACTTGATGCTATATTCTGATTAAAAAGTGTTCCTTTAATTTTTTTGAGCAGTGTATTTGTGCTTCCCAACCAGCTACAGCCAAAATGGTTATATATTCTGAAAGTAGAGATTACACCCTTTCTTTTCATGTAAAAATTATTTTTAGTAACAAATGCTTTGCAACGCGCATTTACATCTAAATTCACACCTCCTGATCTTCTGAGCGTGCGCGGTGGCCTCGATTAGTGAGAGAGTTGAGACACTATTTTGTGTAAGCTACTTGTGAATCAGGGAAATTTTTCAATATTTAATGAGTGAATACTGCATCAAATTATTCGGTAAGAAAATATTTTTGATATATATGCTATTATTTACCACTATTAGATGGTATATTTTTTAAAAATAAAATTAAAATCATAGGTCAACTGTAGCAGGTGCACGATTTTTTTTTTTTGACAACTGTGAATATTTTCCAGATTGTGTTTTATAGAAAATTAAAGACAAAACATTGATTACAGTGAAAAAAGTAAAGCCAGAATTTCTTCTTGCCTCTGTCTTGATCCCAGAATGTATTAATTTTTGGAAGGCAGTGGTTTTTCAATGACCATGTGAAATATCAGGAACTTTATACATAATATAAAGACATGTTTTTTTTAAATCTACAACAGTTATGAAGTGAAACCTGTGAGTTGAAGGGAAAAAGTGTCTTTGAACTGTAAGGTTGCCAAAACCTGACAAATTGGGGTGTTTTTAATAATGCCAATTCATATCATTTACTTGATGTGTACTGACTGTAACTTTGAAACTGTGATGCCAAATATATAACTACATTGTAACACGATTTTACTTTTACTTTAAATGTGCATTAATTACCAGATTTGTTAAAAAATTTCAACTATAAAAAGTATTTACAATATTTTACAAGGCACTTTTATTAATTGTTTGTGATGTTTTACATGTTGAAAATAGTCTAGATGAGTTGGTCATTTGTGAAAATTAAAAATAAAACATACTGATTTTCTACTTAAAAATCACTTGTATAGAGTGGTTTTGTGTTAAAAACAATATTAAATTTGAATTATACATAAACATTAGAATGCAAACTTTGAAGGCAATACCTCTTCTAGATCAAAAGTTATTAAATTTAAAAGCAATTTTTTCCTACCCGGGTCTGTGAACGCCACGTTTCGCAAAGGCATTTATATAGAGCAAAAATTCAAAAATGGTCATTTTTTTCCAATTTCAAATGCTCGTAACTTTTGATCTAGAAGAAATATTTTCAAAATTCAAACTGTTTTAAAATTAGAAAAATACTAAGTTGAAAATTTGAAGGTGGTTGCTAACTTGATACATACCATTTCAGCTGGGAACTCCTCATCTTGTTCTTGGTTATTATATTTCCTGTTATTAATTCCACTGTAGTCTAGATCTTTGGTGCTTGTGCCACCCATATCCCAAACTCTTTTTTCCTTCCCTTTTGGCTTCTGGGGTTTAGGGGATTTACTGTCACAAATAACATGAAACACACATGCACATCTGTATATATGTATTCAGTTTCCTGGTTTTCTGCTTAAATTGGTCATGAAATTTGATTTGATTTTCACCAAAGTCAAAATATCTCCAACACAATAAACAAACACAATATCTCTAAGCTGATAAAACACAAACAGTCATGATATTTCACATCTTTATTCAGCACAGTCATTAAACATACAAATTGATGGTGGAAAAAGTAAATGAAACACTAGGCTTCTGGTGTCACTAAATGGCAGTTGGAGTCAGGTGTTAGCAAACCTGGAGTCCAATCAATGAAACAAGAATAAAGATGTGGTTTACAGCTAAACTGACTTATATAAACACCCAAACAGTGTCAGTGTGCTATTCACAAGCAGCATAAACTAATGTGAGCCATGCCTCGCAAAAAAGAGATCTCAGAAGACCTGCGATCAAGAGATGTTGATATGTTGACATTCATCAGTCCACAGTTAAGACAAATTATCTATAAATGGAAATGATATGGTACTGTGGCTCCTCTCCATAAAAGTGGACGCACAACCAAGATCACTCCAAAGGCACAATGCAGAATGCTCACTGAGGTGAAAAAGAACCCCAGAATAAAGAGTTAAAGGATTCATTGAAGCTGGCTAACATATCCCTTCATGAGTCAACCATACGCAAATCATTGAACAAGAATGGAAGGACACCATGAAGGAAGCCACTGCTCTCCAAAAAAAACATTGCAGCACTCCTAAAGTTTGCAAAAGACCACCTTGGACACTCCACAACACTACTGGGAAAATGTATTGTGGACAGATGAAACAAAAATAGAATTGTTTGGGAAGAACATGCAGCGCTATCTATGGCGTAAAAAGAAAACAGCGCACCAACAGTGAAGTATGGTGGAGGGAGCATCATGGGGCTTCTTGCTGCCTCTGGGCCTGGACCGCTGGCCATTGTGGAGGGGAAAATGAATTCCCAAGTTTATCAGGATATCCTAAAGGATCATCTCAAGGTAGCTGTCCGCAAGTTGAAGCTTAAAAGAAGCTGGGTGATGCAGCAGGATAATGCAAAAGTAAATCTACTACAGAATGGCTTCAGAGACATAAAATCCACATTCTGGAGTGGCCCAAAACCTCAAAGCCCAGACCTCAACCCAATAGATATTTTGTGGAATGACCTCAAGAGAGCCATTCACACGAGTCGTCCTAAGAATATGGGTGAGCTAAAGCAGTTCTGTAAGGAAAAATGGTCCAAAATTACTCCTGGATGTTGTGCAGGTCTTATTGGCAGCTACAGGAAGCGCTTACTTGAGGTTATTGCTGCCAAAGGTGGTTCAACCAGCTATTAAAGCACTGTTTCACTTACTTTTTCCACCATCACTTTATATGTTTAATTAGTGTGTTCAATAAAGACATGAAAGATCATGACTGTGTTTTATCAGCTTAGAAATATTGTGTTTGCTGATATTTGTGACTTTGGTGAAGATCAGATCACATTTCATGACCAATTTAAGCAGAAAACCAGGAAACTTAAAATGCTATATATACAGTGGGGCAAAAAAGTATTTAGTCAGCCACCAATTGTGCAAGTTCTCCCACTTAAAAAGATGAGAGAGGCCTATAATTTTCATCATAGGTACACTTCAACTATGAGAGGCAGAATGAGAAAAAAAAAAATCCATAAAATCACATTGTCTGATTTTTAAAGAATTTATTTGCAAATTATGGTGGAAAATAAGTATTTGGTCACCTACAAAAAAGCAAGATTACTGGCTCTCACAGACATGTAACTTCTTCTTTAAGAGTCTCCTCTGTCCTCCACTCGTTACCTGTATTAATGGCACCTGTTTGAACTCGTTATCAGTATAAAAGACACCTGTCCACAACCTCAAACAGTCAGACTCCAAACTCCACTATGGCCAAGACCAAAGAGCTGTCAAAGGACACCAGAAACAAAATTGTAGACCTGCACCAGGCTGGGAAGACTAAATCTGCAATAGGTAAGCAGCTTGGTGTGAAGAAATCAACTGTGGGAGCAATTATTAGAAAATGGAAGACATACAGGACCACTGATAATCTCCCTCGATCTGGGGCTCCACGCAAGATCTCACCCCGTGGGGTCAAAATGATCACAAGAACGGTGAGCAAAAATCCCAGAACCACACGGGGGGACCTAGTGAATGACCTGCAGAGAGCTGGGACCAAAGTAACAAAGGCTACCATCAGTAACACACTACGCCGCCAGGGACTCAAATCCTGCAGTGCCAGACGTGTCCCCCTGCTTAAGCCAGTACATGTCCGGGCCCGTCTGAAGTTTGCTAGAGAGCATTTGGATGATCCAGAAGAGGATTGGGAGAATGTCATATGGTCAGATGAAACCAAAATAGAACTTTTTGGTAAAAACTCAACTTGTCGTGTTTGGAGGAGAAAGAATGCTGAGTTGCATCCAAAGAACACCATACCTACTGTGAAGCATGGGGGTGGAAACATCATGCTTTGGGGCTGTTTTTCTGCAAAGGGACCAGGACGACTGATCCGTGTAAAGGAAAGAATGAATGGGGCCATGTATCGTGAGATTTTGAGTAAAAACCTCCTTCCATCAGCAAGGGCATTGAAGATGAAACGTGGCTGGGTCTTTCAGCATGACAATGATCCCAAACACACCGCCCGGGCAACGAAGGGGTGGCTTCGTAAGAAGCATTTCAAGGTCCTGGAGTGGCCTAGCCAGTCTCCAGATCTCAACCCCATAGAAAATCTTTGGAGGGAGTTGAAAATCCGTGTTGCCCAGCGACAGCCCCAAAACATCACTGCTCTAGAGGAGATCTGCATGGAGGAATGGGCCAAACTACCAGCAACAGTGTGTAAAAACCTTGTGGCGACTTACAGAAAACGTTTGACCTCTGTCATTGCCAACAAAGGGTATATAACAAAGTATTGAGATGAACTTTTGTTATTGACCAAATACTTATTTTCCACCATAACTTGCAAATAAATTCTTTAAAAATCAGACAATGTGATTTTCTGGATTTTTTTTTTCTCATTCTGTCTCTCATAGTTGAAGTGTACCTATGATGAAAATTACAGGCCTCTCTCATCTTTTTAAGTGGGAGAACTTGCACAATTGGTGGCTGACTAAATACTTTTTTGCCCCACTGTGTGTGTATATATATATATATATATATATATATATATATATATATATATATATATATATATATATATAGCATTATATATATATATATATATATATATATATATATATATATATATATATATATATATATATATATATATATATATATATATAGCGTTATATAAGTATAGCATATATAGCATATATAAGTCCAGACTGAATTACAGTCTTCATTCACTATTAATTAATTACTTATGAGTTAAGATGTTTTACCCTCCTATTTTCAATAAGCCGAAGATGACAAAATTTAATTGAAAATTCACATGCTCCTGTGACAACAGCAACACAAAATAATAATTTGCCATATAATTGAGATGTACATACTTAGACTTTTCTGTTCGTCCACCTGCTTGCCTGCGGATGAACTCAGCAAGGTTCTTCTGAATGATCTCCTCTTGGCTCAGGCCCTGATCCCTATTCTCGTCTGCCTTCTTAGAGCTGGCCTGAGAAGGCTCATCTTGGTCCCCTCCTCCTGCTCCTGCTGATTATTAGATAAAGCAATCTGGTCTAGGTTTACCATAATTTTACTCCCAGTTAGCCTATTACTGCATAATGTCTTATAGCAAAACAATATGGAAAAAACTACAATAAAGCTAAATCTGACATTCAACATAGTTTAAAAAATCATTTTGTAAAACATGTTTGCATTTGGGCAGTTTCGGCATCACTCCAATAAAGCACTCCTGAAACTGGAGTCTTCAGTTCATGACCCAGTGATTCAGGAAAAATAAGGACAACTTTAGGACAAACAGTTCAAAAGCTATAAGCAAAAATCTACTTGTGTATTTTGGCGTGTTGGTGGTGCTTCACGGATTGATGAATTGACTCCAAATTTGTTGCCTGGATACCTTGGACTGTGCTCTACGAGACAACCAGATTCCACCAAAATAGACCCAGGCCTTCTACGGCCTGCCATAAAAAACACTGAAAAAACAATATCAATATGGCCAACACACAGGTTTCATGTTTTGCCAATTTTACTGTGATGATGCACAAGAAATGTGGCTGAAACATCTGCTTCAGTTCCAAAGTTATCAGCATTTAAATTATTGTTTTCTTGGTATAGGGCCACCATGTGACCAAATTTCATGGGTGAACAATATTCCCCCTATTAATAAAGTACACCAAATTTAGCATGAATCTACCAAAGCATTGCTGGCATATGGCTATCTTTTCTGGTGTCTTCAACATGGAATTTCTTTTGCCCCAGTAAAATTCTTTGAATAACTGCTGGAGTGTATTGATAGGGTACTAATACTCAAAAGCGAGTGGATTAATAGGAAAAGACAGTAATAGTGTGCACTTTGCAAACACCACTAATAATAATACATACATTTTCTGAATAAAATGTGAGTGGTGCTTGCCATGGCAAAACTCGTCCCCAAGTGGACAGACAGGGTGCCAATACTATTAGAAGCATGTGTACAGATATAATTAATTTTGGGGTTGCCATGCACGTGCCATCATGTGATATCAGAATACTCATTACGCAGAGTATATCCTCATCACAATATCCGAGCATTTGGATATGCCACATGTATATTGCAGCAAATTTCTGATTCAACTTAATATTGAATGAATACACAGATAGATAGATAGATAGATAGATAGATAGATAGATAGATAGATAGACAGACAGACAGACAGACAGACAGACAGACAGTGAGTGGATAGATAGGGTGTCTATACCTTTAGAGTTTATTGTATATGCATGAATTGAGAGTCTCCTTACCGCTACACTGACTACAAGAGCAGGAGAAAAGAGAGTCCTTGGCCCTGCGCACACAGGCATGTGTGAGAGCTGTGTGAGCATATGGATGTCACATGTGTATATTGCAATAATTTTGGGATTCTACTTAACATTTTACTACATACTACAACACACACACACACTAGTTAATGTAGAATGAATATATAGATAGATAGAATGCCAATACTTTTAGAGTTGATTGGATAAATAGGGTGGAGTGGATAGGACAAAGAGAGCAGGACAGAAGAGGGTCCTCAGCCCTATGTACGTAGACGTGTGTGAGAGCTGAGCTGGATTCTAAGATTCCGTCAATGTATTTCAATGGGAATTTAAATTGCAAGCCTCACTGATAAGAATATAAAAATAATAAGCAAGTGAGATTGTAATAGTATGCTTTGCATAGCAAGCATCACTAACAATAAGCACATGAGATCGTAATAGTGTGCTTTGCATTGCTTGCCATGGCAAAACTCTTCCCCATGTGGATAGATGATTCCAATACTTTTGGAGTTGAGTGGTCAGATAGGGCACCAAAACATTTGGATGTGAGTGGATAGGGTGCCCATACTATTAGCGGCATGTGTATAGATAGGGTGCCAATACTTTTGGAGCCAAGTGGATATGTCCATGAAATGTCACGAGAATTCACATTACACAGTTCACCTCTCTGTGCTGAGCATTTTCCTATGTCAGGTGAGTAAGGTTTTCGTAATATTTTGATTTCACATTTTTTGGGGGGTTGCCGTGCATGCAACGTCTCATGACCTCATTAGAATACTCTTCAAGCAGTTCTCTTGAGCGTGTTATATCACACTTCGTAGTAATTTTGGAATTCCAATTATTTTTGGGGTTGCTTTACATGCACGCGATCCCATGATGTTATCAGAATATTCCTAACACAATTATATTGTGCTGAGCATTTTCATGTCACATATGTATGTTGTGATAATTTTGTGATTCCACTGAATGTTGAATGATTAGAAAGATGCCTAGGAACATTCCACTAAAGAAAATGAATGGGAATTTTTAGGAATTTTGATCATCTCCTTCAGGAAAATTGCAAATCCTCAAGGCCCGGTTTAACAATGACCGCCATCGGCGCCGTTGACCTACAGGGCGCCGGTGGAAATTGGGCTACTGTTGGTCAAAGAAGTAGAGGAGGGAGAAGAGTGCGTAGACAGAGAGAGAAGAGGAAAGGTAAGAGTGTAGGACTGAGAATAGGAACTCTGAATGTTGGTACTATGACAGGGAAAGGTAGAGAGCTGGCTGATATGATGGAGAGAAGGAAGGTGGATATACTGTGTGTACAGGAGAACAGGTGGAAGGGTAGCAAGGCTCGTAGTATAGGAGCAGGATTCAAGCTGTTTTATTATGGTGTGGATAGTAAGAGAAATGGGGTAGGTGTGGTCCTGAAGGAGGAGTTTGTGAGGAATGTTCTGGAGGTGAAGAGAGTGTCAGACAGGGTGATGAGTCTGAAGTTAGAGATTGAAGGGGTGATGTTGAATGTTGTTAGTGGTTATGCCCCACAGGTAAGTTGTGAGTTTCAGTTTCTGGAGTGAATTAGATGAGGTGATAGAGAGTATTCCCAAGGGTGAGAGAGTGGTGATAGGAGCGAATTTTAATGGACAAGTTGGTGAGGGGAACAGAGGTGATGAGGAGGTGATGGGCAAGTTTGGAGTTAAGGAAAGGAACCTAGAAGGACAGATGGTAGTGGACTTTGCTAAGAGGATGGACATGGCTATGGTTAACACTTATTTTCAGAAGAGGGAGGAGCATAGAGTGACTTACAAGGGTGGAGGTAGGAGAACACAGGTAGACTACATCCTATGTAGAAGAGGCAATCTGAAAGAGATTAGTGACTGTAAAGTGCTAGTGGGAGAGAGTGTAGCCAGACAGCATAGGATGGTGGTGTGTAGGATGACTTTGATGGTCTGTAAGAAGAAGAGGTCAAAGATAGAGATAGAGAAGAAAACCAAGTGGTGGAAGCTGAAAAAGGAGGAATGTTGTGAGGAATTTAGACAGAAGTTGAGGCAGGTTCTGGGTGGTCAGGTAGTGCTGCCAGATGACTTGGAAACTACAGCAGAAGTGATCAGGGAGACAGGGAAAAAGGTGCTGGGTGTGTCATCTGGAAAGAGAAAAGAAGATAAGGAGACTTGGTGGTGGAATGAGGAAGTTCAGGATAGTATCCAGAGGAAGAGGTTAGCCAAGAAGAAGTGGAACATGGACAGGACTGAAGAGAATAGACAGGAATACAAGGAGTTACAGCGCAGGGTGAAGACGGAGGTCTCTAAGGCCACGCAGAAGACGAGAAGGACTTGTACAGGTTAGCTAGGCAGAGGGATCGAGATGGGAAGGATGGGCAGCAAGTTAGTTATTAAGGATAAAGATGGAAGGGTGCTCACAAGTGAGGAGAGTGAACAGAGAAGATGGAAGGAGGAGTACTTTGAGGAGCTGATGAATGAAGAAAATGAGAGGGAAAAAAAGAGTAGAAGGGGTGAACTCTGTGGAACAGAAAGTAGATAAGATTAGAAAGGATGAAGTCAGGAAGGCTTTGAAGAGGATGAAAAGTGGAAAGGCAGTTGGTCCTGACGACATCCCAGTGGAGGTATGGAAGTGTCTACGAGAGGCAGCAGTGGAATTTTTAACTAGTTTGTTCAACAGGGTTTCAGAGAGTGAGAGGATGCCTGAGGAATGGAGAAGAAGTGTGTTACTGCCGATCTTTAAGAATAAGGGTGACGTGCAGAGTTGCAGCAACTATAGAGGGATAAAGTTGATGAGCCATACAATGAAGCTATGAGAAAGAGTAGTGGAAGCTAGGTTAAGGAAGGTAGGGGAAATTTGTGAGCAGCAGTATGGCTTCATGCCCAGAAACACAACAGATGCAATTTTTTCTCTGAGAATTTTGATGGAGAAGTACAGGGATGGTCAGAGGGAGTTGCACTGTCTGTTTGTAGACTTGGAGAAAGCGTATGACAGGTTGCCAAGAGAAGAGCTGTGGTACTGTATGAGGAAGTCAGGAGTAGCAAAGAAGTATGTCAGAGTGGTGCAGGACATGTATGAGAGGAGCAGGACAGTGGTGAGGTGTGCTGTAGGTCAGACAGAGGAGTTCAAAGTGGAGGTGGGACTGCATCAGGGATCGGCTCTGAGCCCCTTCCTGTTTGCTATAGTGATGGACCAGTTGTCAGAGGAGGTCAGACAGGAGTCTCCTTGGACAATGATGTTTCCAGATGATATTGTGGAGGAGGGAGCAGGTGGAGGAAAACCTGGAGAGGTGGAGGTTTGTGCTGGAGAGAAGAGGAATGAAAGTCAGTTGTAGTAAGACTGAGTACATGTGTGTGAATGAAAGAGAGGTAAGTGGAACAGTAAGGTTACAGGGTGAAGAGGTGAAGAAGGTACAGGAGTTTAAGTACTTGGGGTCAACAGTCCAGAGTAAGTGGGAAAGCGGTAAAGAAGCGAGTGCAGGCAGGTTGGAATGGATGGAGAAAGGTGTCGGGAGTTCTGTGTGATAGGAAAATATCAGCGAGAATCAAGGGGAAGGTGTATAGGACAGTGGTGAGAGCGGCCATGCTGTATGGTTTAGAGACAGTGTCACTGAGGAAAAGACAGGAGTCAGAGATAGAGGTAGCAGAGCTGAAGGTGTTGAGGTTCTCTTTGGGAGTGACAAGATTGGACAGGATTAGGAATGAGTACATCAGAGGGACAGCTCATGTTGGACGTTTGGGGGACAAAGTTAGGGAGGCCAGATTAAGATGGTTTGGACATGTTCAGAGGAGGGAGAGTGAGTATATTGGTAGGAGAATGTTGGACATGGAGCTGCCAGGCAGGAGGCAAAGAGGAAGGCCAAAGAGGAGGTATATAGATGGAATTAATGAGGATATGAAGCTAGTGGGTGCAAGTGTTGAGGATGCAGAAGATAGGGATAGGTGGAGAGAGATGATTCGCTGTGGCGACCCCTGAAGGGAAAAGCCGAAAGAAGAATTTAGACATCATACAACCTATACATAAATTCAACACATTTGAAGTTGTTTATACTAACTAAACATATGTTCCCACAAAAATATGTTTTAGGTGAACATTCCACTAATAGTTATCTGGAGGAATGCTGTTTGGATGCTGCCAACCAACCAAACCCCGACACATCTCCCACCCACATTTCTCAGGTTTGCTCATGGTGAACTGGCTAAATGCTTTATGTCCCAGGAAGCCCTCACGTCTGTTTCACCTTCTGGCCTCTCCCTTTTAGTTATACTGTCATAACAAGTCTTGCCAGAGACCCTAGGAAGGAAAGCCAGAAGGTGACATGTGTTCATAGCTTCTGGTTCTAGTTAGAACTCTAACTGCTGCATTCTGAACTAACTGGAGCTTGTTTATTCAACTAGTGAAACATCCAGACAGTAAGGCATTACAATACACCCCAAAATAGAAATAGCATGAACTAGTATTTCTGCAACATGGAGTGAATTTATATTTCTTATCTTATCAATATTTCTGTAACAAAATAAGGCTAATCTCTTGAGATTATCTAAATTATAAATCACACTAAGGTCTTTTACTGCTGTTCATTTTGAAACACAAAGGTCATAGAGAGTTACTCTGTAATCAGAACGCTTACTTCTTGCTGCATGTGGTCCTAATACAAGCACTTCAGTCTTGTCAGAATTGAGGAAGAGGTTAGTAAGCATCCACTAACATATGTCCTTTATACATTCCTTAACTTTAATAAGCTAGTGCCTCTCATCTGGTTTTGCTGAAACATAACAGTGTCATTAGCATAACAGTGGAAGCTAATATCATGCTTACAAAGAACTGAACCAAGAAGTAGCATATATAAGGAGAAAAGCTGTGGAGAGAAGAGGGCTTACTACTTTAACCAGTGCTGTCTCTGTCGTATGATTAGGCCTAAATCCTGAGTAGGGCTGCAGCTACCGATTATTTTAGTAATCGAGTATTCTACCGATTACTCCATCGATTAATCAAGTAATCGGATAAAGTACTTTATCTTTATTAAAGAGGAATACTAAATATGCAAGTTTAAGAAAATAAGACAGATCTCTTAAAATGAACAACTTCATGAACAACTTCAACTTCTTTCCTATTTAGAAAAATGAAAATAAACTCTGAACCCATTTAGTGCATTTAATTGACATATTACATTCAAAATGCAAATATAAATATATAAATAAAAAAAACGCAATTACTTAAAAAAACGCAAACATAGTACAACCTAAAACATAATAATAATAATAATAATAATAATAATAATAATAATAATAATAATACCTAAACATTGCATTTATGTTGTGCAACTTAACTTTCAAGTTTCAGTGTAACTAAAACTCAAGCATGACATAAGCCTTTACTGTCTTCCTGAAAGACTTTGTGGCTTTAGTAAGAGGCAAACATTATTGGACAGAAAGGTAACCTGGAAAAAGAACAAGAGTCCATGCGCATAAAATAAAGAAAAACACATTTATCTGTAACATGAAATTAGAGTTATTTGGAGAATAAACACTCTTAAATGTCTCTAAATATACTGGTGTGTGTGTGTGTGTGTGTGTGTGTGTGTGTGTGTGTGTGTGTGTGTGTGTGTGACAGAGAGAGAGTGAGGCTATCAACATGAATGACGCTTAGGCTTTCACAAAACTTTAAACAGCTAAATTAGGGACATCATAACTAGCCACCATACTGATTTACGGTCTTAAATAGTCACTACATAAAGCCACAATCCACATACATTTTTACGGGCCTTAATTTCAACTAGCACAATCATATTAATTTAAGCTAAGTGCGAATGCTAACGTTAGCTTGTGTCGACTCCGTGGACTGTGCGTTTTTAAATGAGATATTGAAGTATCGAGCTTGTACTGTTGTGGTAAACCAGTTCAATCTTACAGTAATCACACTGTACAGAGTTTTCTTTCTGTTTTAGTTTGAAATGATCCCAAACATTGAAAACTTTCTGCCGTTTTTTTTTGGCCTGAATCTTTAGCAGGATGTGCATCAGTAATAATGGACCATGGGAAAACACAGTGCTCTGTGTGTAGTTACAGTAAATTGACTAAACAAAGCTTCGAGGCAACTAATTTGCCTCGATGATTTTTTGCATTCGAATTACTTGAGGAATCGTTTCAGCCCTAATCCTGAGCGATACATTTCATGAATGTTATTCCTATGTAGGTATGAAAACAACTGCTGTGCTACAACCCTTTTCAGGATTTTGGAGATAAAGGGAAGGTTTGATATTGGCCTACATTTGGACAGCTGATAGGAGTCAAGGCCGGGTTTTTTTAATTAGGGGTTTGATAACTGCTAGTCTAAAAGATTTAGAATTAACTATCTTTAGAAGGGGTTCAGTTACTACTGGAATTTTCTGTTTAAGAAAACATATAGATAAGGGATCTAGCACATTTCTGGAATTTTGGCAGAGGCCCTTATCCAGAGTGACATACAATTTACCTCATTTTATACAACTGAGCAATTTAGGGTCCCAGGTCCACCGAGCTGCCACTGCTGGGCCCCTGAGCAAGGCCTCTAACCCTCACAACCTTCCAATCAGTAGTCCAACGCCTTAACCACTAAACTACCCCACCCCTAGTACGGATTTGGTTAATGATTTTGAAGAAAAAATATATTTGTGAAAAATTGTGAAATTAATTTTGTCTCTCGAAGGGGAGTCAAATATTCAAAGCACTGATCAGAAACAGTTATATTATCATCTACCGAATTAGATATCAAATTGTTTGCTTTTAAATTAATAGTCTTAATTTTAAATGAAATAATTCACGAAGTCACTGCTACTACATATTAATGTACAATAATAAATAATAAGCCATTACTCCAAAAGCAACATAAAAAAGACAGATTACAGTTTGCAAATGCAAACAGGAACAAAGTCCTTAATTTTGGGAACGTGTCCTGTGGTCATGTAACTGTGGTCTAAACTAAAATGTAACTGTTTGGTCATAATGACCATTGTTATATTTGAAAAAAAAGGGGGAAGCTTGCAAGCCTGAGACCACCATCCCAACTGTGAAGTATGGGGTTGGCAGCATTATGATATGTTTTTTGTTGCAGGAGGGAAAGGGGCACTTCACAAAAGTGATGGCACCATGAGGAAAGAACATTATGTAGAAATATTGAAGGAACATCTCAAGACTACAGCCAGAAATTTAAAGCTTGGGCACACATGGGTCTTACAGTTTAAAGACAACGCTATCAAATACTAAGGAAATGTATGTAACTTCTTTCTTTGAAAAAAATTAAAAATTCTCCCTCTCATTATTCTTGCATTAAGCAAATAGAAATAATTTTGGTAATCCTAACTGACCTAAAACAGGAAACGTTTAGTCTGATGTTTAATATCAGACAGTGAGTTAAAAAGGTTATGTGCCTTTTTATACAGTGTATGTAAACTTCTAGTTTCAACTATGTAATGGAAAGAAAAAGTATGTGAACCTTTCGGAATTTCATGTTTTTTTGCAAAAATTTGTCATGCAATGTGATCTGAACTTCATCTAAGTCAAGATTATTGACAAATGTAATGTGCCTAAATAATAACAAACAATTTCTGATCTTTCATGTCTTTATTGAACACACTCATTCATTCATTCATTGTCTACCGCTTATCCGACCTATTCTCGGGTCACGGGGAGCCTGTGTCTATCTCAGGCGTCATTGGGCATCAAGGCAGGATACACCCTGGACGGAGTGCCAACCCATCGCAGGGCACACACACACGCTCATTCACTCACGCAATCATACACTACGGACAATTTAGAGATGCCAATCAACCTATCACGCATGTTTTTGGATGGGGGGAGGAAACCGGAGTACCCGGAGGAAACCTCCGAGGCACGGGGAGAACATGCAAACTCCACACACACATGGCGGAGGCGGGAATCGAAACGTGCTAACCACTAAGCCACCGTGCCCCCTGAACACACTCATTCAACATTGAAAATGGTAGTGGAAAACGTAAGTGAACCCTTGAAATTAATTACCTCAACCATGCAATTCCTGTAGCTGTGGATCAGACCTGCACATTGCTCATGAGGAATTTTAGCCCATTCTTCCTGGCAGAACTGCTTTAGCTCCATCATATTCTTTGGACTTCTCATGTGTATGGCTCTCTGCAAGTCACTCCATAGCATTTCTATTGGGTTGAGGTCTGGGCTTCTGACTTAGCTACTCCAAAAGGCACATTTTGTTTTTCTGAAGCCATTCTCTTGTGGACTTGCTCCGGTGTTTTGGGTCATTGTCCTGTTGCATCACCCAACTTCTACGGCATTTCTGCTGACATAGACATTCTCACATTATCCTGAAGAATTTTTTGAAACATTCACATCTTCCCCTCAATGACTGCAAGCTGACCAGACCAGATGCAGCAAAGCAGGCCCAAATCATGTTTCCTCCACCATACTTTATGGTTGGGATGATGTTTTCATGATGATATGCAGTGCCCTTTCTACACCAGATGTAGTGCTTTCCAAATAGAAATCTTAGTTTTATCAGTCTACAAAACATTGTGCCAATACCACTGTGGAGTGTCAATGTGCTCTTTCTGCTTCAGGCGTGCAGCAATGTTCTTTTTAGTAAGCAGCGGCTTCCTTCGTGGTATCCTGCCATAGACACCCTGTTTGTTCAGTGTTTTTCATACCGTAGACTCATGAACATAGATGTTAGCCAAACATCTGAAGGAATCATTGGAACTGGCTGTCACTCTGGGTTGTTTCTTTACCTCATTGATGAGTCTTTGTTGTGCTCTTGGGGTCTCCATTTGTAGATCATTTGCCTGTAGACTGGTAAATTTCTAAAGTATTTGAAATCATTTTGTAACACTTTCCAGCTTTATGTAAACCAAACATTTTTGATCATAAATCCTCTGAAAGCTCTTTTTGGCGAAGCATGGCTCACATAAATGTATTCTTCTTGTGCTGAGCAAACTCAACATGTTTGAGTGGTTTTTATCAGTCAAAGTAGCTCTAGTCCACACCTCCTAACTCATTTTCTTAACAAGACTCCAGGTATGCCAACACCTGAATCCAATTAGTAATTTTTTGAGATCATTAACTCAAGGGCACTAGCACTATGAGGTTTTTATGGCTGTTCTCAATAAAGACATGAAAGATTAGATTTTTTTCAGATCACATGGTATAACAAATTTAGGCAGAAAACCATGAAATTCCAAAAGGTTCACATACTTTTTCTTGCGACTGTATATGCTGACACCAAGATATTTTCTGTGGCTCAGGAGGCAGCAATTGCAACCTACCTGAGACCTAAGACCAAAAAGACCAGTTTCTGGGGATGGCAGGTTATTATCGCAGGTTTGTACCCGCTGACTGATCTCATAAAAAAGGGAATGCCAGATCCAGTCGAGTGGACAGTCATACCAACAGGCTTTTTCAGAGGTAAAAGCTGCACTATGTGGTAGAGTACTTTTACATTCCTAGTGTAAGGGATTGTCTGGGCATCAAATGGGTGGTCCCCACTCTCCTATATTATCTGTTACTAACGACTTTTCCTTTGTTGTAGTGAGCTGTATGAGAAGCGAAAGCCGAGGGAGAAAGCATTGAGTCGAGTGTCTGTGAATGCGCAGTTAAGTTGTGGGGCTAAAAGGCTAAAAAGAGAAACAAAAAAATAAATAAAACACGCATTTCGAGTTCACAGGCTGCCATCAATGTTTTTTTTACCAAACATTCAGTTATCTACATTTATATTCATGCCCCAGAACAGTAACGTATTTTTGTAATGAGCAGTATCAAGTACCAAAATATCTGCATTATTTGTGTTTCTATTTTTCTAGTGAAACCAAGTTATGCACAGGTTATGCAGTAAATTTTCTAACACAGTTTTAAATGGCTAATAAAAAGCTCACCTTCTTTCCTGTTATTTTTATTCTTCTTGCTAGTAGACTCCTTGCTTTTGTCTCCATTTTTTGTCTCAATCATGGATTTCACAGTTTTCTGAGATTTCTGGGACTCATTGTAAGTCCTCATGGCCTTTTGGGGTTTAGCTATGCTTTCAGCTTCCACCACACTACACACACACAAGAATTTAATATAATTAAAGGAAAAAAGCACCTTGTAAAATTTTACAATGTAATAACATTATTCAAAATTAATAACATTCCAAAATATAACCAAAAGATAAACATTCATTCATTGTCTACCGCTTATCCGATCTATACTCGGGTCACGGGGAGCCTGTGCCTATCTCAGATGTCATTGGGCATCAAGGCAGGATACACCCTGGACGGAGTGCCAATCCATCGTAGGGCGCACACACACAATTTAGAGATGCCAATCAACCTACAATGCATGTCTTTGGACCAGGGGAGGAAACCGGAGTACCCAGAGGAAACCCCCGAGAACATGCAAACTCCACACACACACGGTGGAGGCGGGAATCGAACCCCCATCCCTGGAGGTGTGAGGCAAACGTGCTAACCACTAAGCCACCGTGCCCCCCAAAAGATAAACAATGAAACCAAATTTATAAACAAAGGAAAAAACAGTCTTTGCACTTTCTAACCATGAAATGATAGCTCACCGTAAAAGATTGTGAAAGTCATCATCAAACTCAAAACAACTGATCAAGAATTTCAGAGCATCCTTCTGCTCCAGCTCATTTTTATAACGGTCTCTGAAGTGCAGCTGGACATCATCTATTAATTTGTCCACATATGTTAGTGTCAGAATTTTCTGAAAACCCACCTAAAATCAGAGGTATAACAACAAGACATGATGGAGAACAGATAAAATTGTAAACAGAGTGACCATAGCCTTACAATAATTGTCATTATTCTATTTTCTATTTGTCATTGATCTATTTTCAGGTAATAAATCACTTACCACAAACACAAGCTCAAATTCATTGTCCAGCTTGTACTTAAGATTCAGGGCATTATGGGAGAAAGGACTGTTCCCAGCACGCTCCTGAAAACATGAAAGCATATGGCTTTAGAAAACCTTTCAATGTTTAATTATTGAGTAAAACTGTTGCATTTTAAACTTTTATTTATTTACTTACAGGCTTAAGAGTGACAGACACAAAGTCAATCAATTGCATTAAAAAAATTACCATACATTAACTTACAAGCATATGAAAAGTATAAATTTTTGTGATTGCAAAAACAAAGGGGTATTGGTGCAGCATCTGTTTGGTTTCAGATTCACTTGATTCTAATCAAGTGCATTTGCTTTCATCATCACATATATGAATGGAGAACATAGCACAAGACACCATACATTTTTTTGGTTATTATGCACAGTAAGGCACCTCAATTCTTCAGTGTCGCACAACTTTCCTCTGCTACTTACAATACATGTGCATCAACCCGAACACGTGCCTGATCCATTCATGTTCACCAGGATCGCAGCACAGATCCAGTGCAACCACAATCAGAACACCCCCTACACCCCCTTTCAAACTACCAATTTTTCATGCAAACTGAGCTCTGTTTTGGACCAAACTGTCAAAAGCCCTCTAAGGCATCAGACATTCAACTTTATTTGAACACTCACTGGCTTATGGTACTATGCCGGAATGAAGCAACTTCTCTGTATAATAACCTGGTTAAAGATATAGTGAAATACAAATATAGTGAGGTATTAGAATTACTACAGATTTGAAAATGTAATTAGTATGAAATAAAATTTTGAAAAAAAAGTTAGAAAGGGCAAATAAAACCTTAAATATTAGGTTACAGAATGATTAATTTTTTTATTACAGAGTGAGTAATTTTTGAATGGATTTTGAAAACAAGATCAGAAAATTTATTTAGACTAATGTACTGCGTTCTTGCATATGCTCCCTCTTCAGCTGTCAAAAACAATCATAGAACTGTATAACTTTTATATTTAAAAAAAAATCCAAAATTATTTCACCTTACAAGTAAGAAGGATTGAATACAATTGATTTTGAATATTTATAGTTATTTTAAATAACTATATACACATATACACACACACACATATACATTTTATATAGATATATATATATATATATATATATAGATATATATATAGATATATATAGATATATATATATATATATATATATATATATACACATACACACACCAATCAGGCATAACATGTGACCACATCATAACATATGACCACCTGCCTAATATTGTGTTGGTTACACTTTCTGCTGCCAAAGTTGGGGTCTCCATGGATCAGACTTGTTTATTCAGCACATCCTGCAGATGCTCGATTGAATTGAGATCTAGGGAACTTCAAGGCCAAGTCAACACCTCAAACTCGTTGTTGTCTTCATCAAACCATTCATGAAATATTTTTGCTTTGTGGCATGGTGCATGGTAATACAGTTTCCATGAAAGGATGTACATGGTCTGCAACATTGCTACATAGGTCGTACATGTCAAAGTAACATCCACATGTATGGCAGGACCCAAGGTTTCCCAGCAGAATATTGCCCAAAGCATGACACTGCATCCACAGGCTTGCCTTCTTCCCATAGTGCACCCTGGTGCCATGTATTCCCCAGGTAAGCAACACACATGCACCTGGCTATCAACGTGATTCATCAGACCAGGCCACCTTCTTCCATTGCTCTGTGGTCCTGTTCTGATGCTCACATGCTCATTGTTAGCGCTTTCGGTGGTGAACAGCGGTCAGAATGGGCACCCTGACTGGTCTGCAGCCCCATACACAAGAAACTGCAATGCACTGTGTATTCTGAAATATCAGAACCAGCATTAACTTCTTCAGCAATTTGAGCAACAGTAGCCACCTTAGCCACCCATGACCCTGTTGCCGGTTCACCAATTTTCATACTTGGACCACTTTTGATGGATCCTGACCACTGCAGCCTGGCAACACCCTACAAGAGCTGCAGTTTTGGAGACGCTCTGATCCAGTCACCTTGCCATCACAATTTGGCCCTTGTCAAACTCGCTCAAATCCTTACACTTGCCCATTTTTCCTGCTTCTAACACATGAACTTTATGGACTTGTTCACTTGCTGCCTAATATATCCCATCCCACTTACTAACAGGCGCCATGATGTGGAGATAGTGTGTTATTCACTTCATATATATATATATATATATATATATATATATATATATATATACACATACATATATATACATACATACATACATATATATATATATACATACATACATACATACATATACATATATATATATGTGTGTGTGTGTGACGTGAATAACACTGATTAGTATATGTACATATATACACACACACCTTGGACATTTGTTTGGTATTAATTTTTTAATAGATCAGATAAAACTACTAAAAGCCACCATCTGCTACTGCCTTGCAGCACAACGCTTGATTCTAACTGGGAGAGCACATGTTGCTTTGGAGATGAAGAGAACTATTTTGCGTTACTCGTAAGAACAGGGGAAAAAACAATTAAATAAACAAAAATAATATTTAAAAAATGGAGGTTGGATAATATGATTGAATTTAGGTAATGACACTCCAAATATATTGTAACCAGCTAGCTAATTCATTTACCCATAACAATCAATATAACAAACGAAAACCTGCCTTGTGTTTTGTTAGCTAAATGTTTTAAATAGTTCCTATTATTAACAAGGCTGTTCACATTTGACGTCGCGACATTTTCTGTTGACAGATGGCCCGATTTTATTTTATCTTATTGTATTATATTTATTTTGCTTTCCAAGCCTTACATGCCAGTTGTCTGTGGAAACGTACCTGAAGAATTACGGAGCGGATGAGAGCATTTACAGGGCCTGTAAAAGATTCCGTTACCCCAGCCCCCTGAAAACACCACAACACTATACCCCCTTTACTGAAGATAGCGAAGAAGTCCAACATCTTACCGAAGCAGACTTAACTTAGCACTATGAAGAGCGAAACAAACACTAACAAAATGGCAGAATATGAAAAAAAAATGTATAAAATATATGAGACTATGGACTATAATCTTTATTTTCCCACTAAATTCCGGACGACTACTAGTCAGAGCTCCGCGTTAGCCACGTCGGTAGCAAATCCAGGAAATGACGTTTCCTTCCGCTGATATTTCTGAGCAGTTTTGTCAAAATAAACGTCATTTCTTCAACTATTACACTAACTGATAAGTTCCCGACATTGTTTTATAAACAGATAGATAGACATTGAGATATATATATATATATATATATATATATATATATATATATATATATATATATATATATATATATATATATATATATAGCAATGTCTCTCTCTCTCTCTCTCTCTCTCTCTCTATAATATATATATATATATATATATATATATATATATATAGCAATGTCTCTCTCTCTCTCTCTCTCTCTCTCTCTCTCTCTCTCTCTTTTATATATATATATATCTCAATGTCTAAACTATCTATCTATATATATATATATATATAGAGAGAGAGAGAGAGAGAGAGAGAGAGAGAGAGAGAGAGAGAGAGAGAGAGAGAGAGAGAGAGAGATACGAAGCATTGTTTCAAAGCTACAAGCGTCTTGGCATATATTGCACATGCATTTTTGACACAACACGGGGCGAGCAAGATGGCGTCGGCAGGAACGGCGGTGTTTTTGTCAGCTCGTCTTAAACTGTAAGACGAGTAAGCCTTAATAACACAAGCCTTAATAACACTGTTGCTTGACAGTACGTAACGTTATAAGTCCTCTCGACCAATGTTACAAATTTAGTAGTGAGTTTGCATGGGCAAATCGAAGTGAAAAGTTATGAAAAGTGGAAAGGCTAATACATTTGATGAAAAGGAAGGTTTGCTAACTAGTGATGGTGAAATGAAGCTTTGTAAAGCACCGGGGCTTTCCCCTCAACTGTAAAATGGTTCATTACTCGAACCTTTTCAACACAGTACACAGTCGTGATATCATTGGTGGCTCAGTGGTAGGTTTCTCGTCTATCACGCGGAAGACCCGGGTTCGATCCCCAGCCACTGGATGCAGTGCCAGTCCCAAACCCGGGTTGCGTCAGGAAAGGCATCCGGTGTAAAACATTTGCCAAGTTGTGGCGACCCCGAACAGGGAGCAGCCGAAAGCAACTACACAGTAGTGGCATCTTGTGGTCAAAACGTTTAATAGCTGCCGTTGGGCCCCTGAAGAAGCAGCCATTTCTGATTAATGTAATAAATGTACATGTAATAAATCACAACCACTTTGTGCTCTTAAAACAATAAAGGCAATACAAATGATTATTGTTTCATGTTTCAGTGTTGATGTACCTACACACTATATGAATAAATGAATCTATGGATGAATTTATGAAAGAACTGATAAATGGGATGAATTAGCTTGTAATGTAGCAATTCATATGAATCTGTTTTGATCAACACTTGCAGCCTTATTCACAGACAGTTTTATCCTAGTCCTAAACCTATGACTTCATAGGCAAGGCTTGTGTATGCGTATATATGATCAAAATAAATACATTTATTGTGATATGGTCAGTTGAAGTGCTTGTAAACTGGGAATCTTTTATTAAGTCTGGAATGGAAGACATGAAAGATTTTCATTAAGGGACAGACGGGCAAAATCCGATCACCACCTCCACACGGTGCTCACTGGACAACGACCCGAGGGAAGTTGACGAACAGTGACGATCTCCAGCGACAGGTATTTCTCGGTCGTATCAATGGCTACGCCTAGTCAAGATTTGGATCTGAATGCTAGGGTGTCCCCAGTAGGTGACGCGTGTCGTCCTCGCCCAAATGACGTGAGAAATATGCGAGGGCTTCACGCCAGTGGACACGAAGTCCAAATACGAACCGCGGTGAAACGATCAGTGGCAGCGGTGACAGCGGCCCATTACAACCGGCTCTACGCAGAGTTGGACACCCCTCCAAGATGATCCCAACACAGTGAAGCAGAGTGCCAACCTCCTGAAGTACAGATCTATTTCATCTATTGAATTTTCCTGCTTACACCACAATCAATTAATTCATATTTGTTTTTCTACGACTAGTATACTAGTCTCAGTATAAATCTCAGACTAGTATACTTATCATTACCAAAATAATTAACCTCATTTCCGAAAGCTATATATCATCACCGCAACAGATGTTCATTAGATGTTAATTTAATTAATAGAAAAATAGTACTTTCATTTTAAATGCATGTGCAAAGACATGCATGGTAGGTTGATTGGCAACTCTAAATTGTCCGTAGTGTGTGATTGCGTGAGTGAATGAGAGTGTGTGTGTGCCCTGCGATGGGTTGGCACTCCGTCCAGGGTGTATCCCTCCCTTGATGCCCAATGATGCCTGAGATAGGCACAGGCTCCCTGTGACCCGAGAATAGTTCGGATAAGCGGTAGACAATGAATGAATGAATGATATTTGATGTGAGGCTTACAGCTTTAGCCTTTTTCACCTTTTCTTTTGCCTTCCCTTTGGCCTTCTTGTATTTATCCTCAACCATTTTCTTTAATGACTGGCGGGAGGGAATAATGTAGGTTGGGTCTAAAATTCCAACAAACTCCTTAAATCCAACATCTTCAACAACTGTAAATGGCTGGTAATCTTTCACAATCATGTTGACCAAGGCCTCATCAATCATTTGTTTTCTGGTTCCTGCAATACAGTAAAGTATTTATAATATAAAATATAAAACATTAATGTTTGCAGTTTATATTCTTCCACTATTTATCTTTTATAAACACTGCAATATCAATACTGACTAAGCAGAAGTCTTATACCCTAGTTGCTTGTAGCTGTTGGTCCATCTCCTGAAGACGTATTCTGGTGTTTAGCGCTGAAATGTCTCAACATTGATGATTGTTGTTATTATATGACAACTGTTGAGAACAAAGCACTCAACCTAAAGAAGAAGCCCACATGTATTACAATGAGTACATGCAATATTTCCATATAATTTCTGTAATATTTTAGATGTGTTTATAACACATTAAATATACACAAAAGTACACATTTAAATACGTATTTTTTTTAATTATTATTATTATTATTATTATTATTAAACTTACTTTATTTGATGATATGACCTGAAAATTCTGACAGACTTCAGAACAGCCTCTTCTTTAAGTTGGTTACATGGTAATAATTCAAAAGAACTCACTCTCTGATGCAGCAGAGCCAAGCGACGTCCACCGCCGAGCAGCAGAGCCGAGCGACTTGCTCTACACGTAGTAGAGCCGAGCGACGACCTCAGCCCGGCTGGGCCGAAAACCCCCGAGGGGAGGGAGGTGTGGCCGGCGATCTCCTCCGCCGATGAGGAGTGAGGCGGAGCGACCCGGCGAAGACGAGGAGGAAGAAGAAGGTCTGACTGGGGACATCCTCCGCCAACAGAAGTGAGGCGGCGACCTGTACGGACAAACAGAAGTAGAGCGACGCCCCCCACAGGAAACAGAGGTTGAGCGATGTACCTGTACCGAAGAAAAAAAAAGGAAAATTCAAACAGGAAACCCCATCGGAACAGGAAGCAGGTTCATAGGGACAAAAAAAGAAAACTACTCCGGAAGAAAAAACTCAAAAAACAAAAGCAAGGGCAGCCGGTAATCTACTCCGCCGACGGAAGTGAGGCAATGTCCTCCACGGAGAACCAGAAGTGCCAGCAAAAAAGGAAAAAATACAGGTTAAAAACATGCTCCGCTGCGAGGAGTGGGACAACGCCCCGCACGGAAACCCGGAAGTGGAGCGGCGTTCCTCACGTGAACAGACGCGGAACGATGTGCCGGAGAAAAAAAAATCCAAACAGGACACGTCTTGGGAAAGAGGGAAAGCCTCGCATACCTCGTACCGCGTTGGGTCTGTACTGTTTTGGCTAGTCCTTCTGTCACAAAAACGCTGGCTTTCGGAGCACGCTGGTTGTGCTGGTGTAGATGAATCAGACCCAACGCGGAGATAGACGGCAGACAGGGGTTTATTAAACAAAAGTACATAGATCCACACAGACAGTACATAAAGACGCTACATAGAGACGAGGACTGGCAAACTAACTGAGACAGACGGCCACTATAAATAAGGAACATGATTAAGACACATTGGGAACAGGTGAATGAAGGCGGGAACACATTAGGGATAGGCGTGGCTAAAACAAACACATGGCAGAATAAACACAACCCCTGCTGAAGGCCCCCTAGTGGTCCATCGGGGGATCTTGCCCACCGTAACATCATGTGGTTATGGGAAAATGAATCAAGCTCCGGCACAGTGCTTCAAAGCCTCTGTGTCAAACGTCACATCACTAATGCTAACAGCTAGCTCCAACTCTTTTGCCATCCTCTCCCCTATGGTCTCAGAGGAAGATGAAGCCAACATATGCTTTGATTCTAATCCATTTATTGAGAACAACAGTAGCTCTGTTACATCTGATCTACTTAACACCCCTGAGAAACCCCTCTGTAAAAAAAAGAAGCACGATGGTATAGTAAGCAATTGGCAAGAGGACAGTAATGTAGTAATGACAATAAAAAATTCTTTCTGCTATCCGTGAGCTTTCTGTTAAGCAGGACATGACCTTTCAAAAAAATTGCAACCATTGAAATAACAATTAACACCTCCAAACAAATTGAAAACCTTGCTGCCACAGTACAATTTGGGATATACGTGAATGCACATTCAAAGGAACTTGAACATTTGCAAGCTGAAATTGATACACTAAAGGAAGAAAACAAGTGTTTGAAATACAGTTTGGAGGAATGTCGATGCTACAGCTGGAAATCTCTTCTGAAACCACACGGTCTGAAGGAGAGGGAGGGAGAGGATGTGAGAGAGAGTGATGGACATCCTGGCACATGTGGCACCTTCCATCCGTGACAACTTGCATGCTGGAGTTGACATTGCACATCGTCTCAGTCCCAAAGAAACAGGAAAGTTGTCGCAGTGTGACACATCTGGAATGCAGTTTGGCTCGCTGCCAGGAAATGTTTATATTATATTTATTTTTATATTAATATTTATTACTTGAAAATAACCTGTGCATCACAGAGCCTCTTTCCCCGAAGGACAGAGTTATAAGAAACAAACCCTGGCCCTTGATTAAGAAAGCGAGAGAGGAGCGCAAGAGAGCCTCATTTAGGAGCTCCTTTGCCTTAATTGATGGGGAAAAGATTTATTTTTCAGACGTCATATAAAAATCCTAACTGCTTATAGTAACCTGTTGTTCACACTCACATTTTTTTTTCTTGCCCAGCCCTTGTGACTGAGGTATTGTTTATTCTCCTCTAGCCTGATTGTGGCTTGGTCGTATTGTTTAATAAGTCTTCAGTTCTCATAATCGAGGTGCAATTTCTGTCACTAATTCTAGTCTGGGGGGCACGGTGGCTTGGTGGTTAGCACGTTTGCCTCACACCTCCAGGGTTGGGAGTTTGATTCCCGCCTCCGCCATGTGTGTGTGGCGTTTGCATGTTCTCTCCGTGTCTCAGGGGTTTCCTCCCCCAGTCCAAAGACATGCGTTGTAGGTTGATTGGCATCTCTAAATTGTCAGTAGTGTGTGATTGTGTGTGTGTGTGCCCTGCGATGGGTTGGCACTCCGTCCAGGGGGTATCCTGCCTTGATGCCCAATGACGCCTGAGATATGGAGATGGGCTCAGATAAGTATAGATCAGATAAGCAGTAGACAATGAATGAATGTTCTCCAGGTTCTTGATGCCTTTTCTGTTCATAATTGTGGGAATATTCTCTCCCAACATGCCACTATGTTTTTTTTAATGCCTCTGATTTTTTATTTTAATAATTATATATTGAAGGTGTAGGGTAATTTGTTTATTATTGCCACCCTTATAAACATAGAGATCCTTACCTCACAGAACATGGTGTTCCCTTTCCATTTTAAACATATAATTTTTGTGGTTGTTCCCACCTCTCTTTCAGTAGATGAGTTTTCAGACAATTTTAAAGTTCTTGTACTTATTTGTTATGCACTGTTATTATGGAATACTCTTTTAATTCACTGTCTGTCTTGTCCTTAAATGTGAGAGGTATGCGTGATATTGTGAAAAGAAAAGCCATATTTCTGTTCTGCAAAGGAGTGATGCTGACATTATACTGCTCCAAGAAACACATTCAGGTGTCAGACACTAAAATTTGGAAAAATTCATTCATTGTCTACCGCTTATCCGATCTATTTTCGGGTCACGGGGAGGCTGTGCGTATCTCAAAAATCAATGGGGTAATTCGATATACTATAGCCATGGAAGTAACCATTCAGTTGGGGTGGCTATTCTCTTACATAAATTTAAAGGGAAGATACTAGAGACGGTCAGATCAGATGAAGGTAGATGGTTGATTATAGTTATCAAACAAGAAAATGATTTCTTTATTTTATGTAATGTTTATGGATATAATTCTCACTCTTGCAACAAGACTTTATTTGCTCACATCTCTACAAATGTTAAAAGGTTACACAACAAATATAAGGAATCTTATATTTGTCACGGTTGGCAAAGTTCCCCGTTGGACCACTAGGGGGCTTTCAGCAGGGGTTGTGTTTTGTTTTGTTTGCTTATGTCATGTGTTTGTTTTATCCCCGCCTATTCCTTAATGTGTTCCTGCCTCTGTTCACCTGTTCCTAATGTTTCCATTGATTATGCTCCTTATTTATAGTGGTGTCTGTGCTTGTGTTGTTTGCTAGTCCTCGTCATTATTGTCCTAGTCATTATCGTCTTCGCCTTCGTTCTGTGTTTAGTCTTCTTCATCCATGCTTCTATGTATTCGTGTTATTACTTTGAATAAACCCCTGTCTGACATCTATACCCGCATTTGGGTCTGCTCCATCTTGCCTGCTACCACCTGGTTTGTGACAATATTGACTTGGGTGGCAATTTTAACGATTGCTTTGATGTCACCCTTGATATAGTTCCACCTAGAACTACTCATGAATTACTGTCACAAATTTTAATTTTGTCTCTATCTTTGGACCTTTCCTTGGTAGATTCTTGTTGCTATTTTCACCCAAATTCAATAAAATTTTCCTAGTCAAATAGAAACTTAACTCTTAGGTTGAGAATTGATCTGTCTCTGGTATCTCAATCAGCTTTACACTTTATACCAAATATCTCACACTTCTTCTTCTTCTTCTTCTTTCGGCTTTTCCCTTCAGGGGTCGCCACAGCGAATCATCTCTCTCCACCTATCCCTATCTTCTGCATCCTCAACCCTTGCACCCACTAGCTTCATATCCTCATTAATTCCATCCATATACCTCCTCTTTGGCCTTCCTCTTTGCCTCCTGCCTGGCAGCCCCATGTCCAACATTCTCCTACCAATATACTCACTGTCCCTCCTCTGAACATGTCCAAACCATTTTAATCTGGCCTCCCTAACTTTGTCCCCCAAACGTCCAACATGAGCTGTCCCTCTGATGTACTCGTTCCTAATCCTGTCCAATCTTGTCACTCCCAAAGAGAACCTCAACATCTTCAGCTCTGCTACCTCGAGCTCTGACTCCTGTCTCTTCCTCAGTGACACTGTCTCTAAACCATACAGCATGGCCGGTCTCACCACTGTCCTGTACACCTTCCCCTTGATTCTCGCTGATATTTTCTGATCACACAGAACTCCCGACACCTTTCTCCACCCATTCCAACCTGCCTGCACTCGCTTCTTTACCTCTTTCCCACACTCTCCATTACTCTGGACTGTTGACCCCAAGTACTTAAACTCCTGTACCTTCTTCACCTCTTCACCCTGTAACCTTACTGTTCCACTTCCCTCCCTTTCATTCACACACATGTACTCAGTCTTACTACGACTGACCTTCATTCCTCTTCTCTCCAGCGCAAACCTCCACCTCTCCAGGTTTTCCTCCACCTGCTCCCTGCTCTCACTACAGATCACAATGTCATCTGCAAACATCATTGTCCAAGGAGACTCCTGTCTGACCTCCTCTGACAACTGGTCCATCACTATAGCAAACAGGAAGGGGCTCAGAGCCGATCCCTGATGCAGTCCCACCTCCACATTGAACTCCTCCGTCTGACCTACAGCACACCTCACCACTGTCCTGCTCCTCTCATACATGTCCTGCACCACTCTGACATACTTCTCTGCTACTCCTGACTTCCTCATACAGTACCACAGCTCTTCTCTTGGCACCCTGTCATACGCTTTCTCCAAGTCTACAAACACACAGTGCAACTCCTTCTGACCATCCCTATACTTCTCCATCAAAATCCTCAGAGCAAAGATTGCATCCGTTGTGCTCTTTCTGGGCATGAAGCCATACTGCTGCTCACAAATTTCCACTACCTTCCTTAACCTAGCTTCCACTACTCTTTCCCATACCGTCATTGTATGGCTCATCAACTTTATCCCCCTATAGTTACTGCAACTCTGCACGTCACCCTTATTCTTAAAGATCGGCACTAACACACTTCTTCTCCATTCCTCAGCCATCCTCTCACTCTCTAAAACCCTGTTGAACAAATTAGCTAAAAATTCCACTGCTGCCTCTCCCAGACACTTCCAGACCTCCACCGGAATGTCATCAGGACCAACTGCCTTCCCACTTTTCATCCTCTTCAAAGCCTTCCTGACTTCATCCTTTCTAATCTTATCTACTTTCTGTTCCACAGAGTTCACCCCTTCTACTCTTTTTTCCCTCTCATTTTCCTCATTCATCAGCTCCTCAAAGTATTCCTTCCATCTCCTCTGTACACTCTCCTCACTTGTGAGCACCCTTCCATCTCTATCCTTAATAACTCTAACTTGCTGCACATCCTTCCCATCTCGATCCCTCTGCCTAGCTAACCTGTACAAGTCCTTCTCTCCTTCTCTAGTGTCTAACCTAGTGTACAACTCTTCATATGCCTTCTGCTTGGCCTTAGACACCTCCCTCTTCACTCTGCGCTGTAACTCCTTGTATTCCTGTCTATTCTCTTCAGTCCTGTCCATGTCCCACTTCTTCTTGGCTAACCTCTTCCTCTGGATACTATCCTGAACTTCCTCATTCCACCACCAAGTCTCCTTATCTTCTTTCCTCCTTCCAGAAGACACACCCAGCACCTTTCTCCCTGTCTCCCTGATCACTTCTGCTGTAGTTTCCCAGTCATCTGGCAGCACTACCTGACCACCCAGAGCCTGCCTCAACTTCTGTCTAAATTCCTCACAACATTCCTCCTTTTTCAGCTTCCACCACTTGGTTTTCTTCTCTATCTTTGACCTCTTCGTCTTACAGACCATCAAAGTCATCCTACACACCACCATCCTATGCTGTCTGGCTACACTCTCTCCCACTACCACTTTACAGTCACTAATCTCTTTCAGATTGCCTCTTCTACATAGAATGTAGTCTACCTGTGTTCTCCTACCTCCACTCTTGTAAGTCACTCTATGCTCCTCCCTCTTCTGAAAATAAGTGTTAACCACACCCATGTCCATCCTCTTAGCAAAGTCCACTACCATCTGTCCTTCAAGGTTCCTTTCCTTAACTCCAAACTTGCCCATCACCTCCTCATCACCTGTGTTCCCCTCGCCAACATGTCCATTAAAATCCGCTCCTATCACCACTCTCTCACCCGTGGGAATACTCTCCATCACCTCATCTAATTCACTCCAGAATCTCTCTTTCTCCTCTAACTCACAACCTACCTGTGGGGCATAACCACTAACAACATTCAACATCACCCCTTCAAACTCTAACTTCAGACTCATCACCCTGTCTGACACTCTCTTCACCTCCAGGACATTCCTCACAAACTCCTACTTCAGGACCACACCTACCCCATTTCTCTTACTATCCACACCATAATAAACAATATCAAATATCTCACATATCAAATATCAAATATCTCACACTCATTTGCCCAAAAACATAAAACTTGGTGTTCATCAAAACAATTCCACACTAAGAGGATATTGGAAGATGAACAACTCTCTGTTAAATGATAATGACTTTCATATCAGTATCAGAAATCTTATTAATTAAATTTTTACTCATTCAAATGAGGGCTGTAAACAAAAATGGGAATTCTTCAAATATAGAGTTAGAAATATTGCAATTAAGAGAAGTAAAATAATTAAAAGTAAAAGAAATGAAACAGTGACTAAACTTTTTATTTTTTTAAACTGGAAGAGTTAACCATAAAGGAGACTACTACAGAAGAAGAGGAATTGGAGAGAAAAGATATTAGTTTACAACTAGTGAATATTATACGGATATGGCGAAAGGTGCCTTTATAAAATCAAGGGCAAAATGGTTAGAGGAAGGCGAAAAAAACTCAAATTATTTTTTCTCATTAGAAAAACGTTAATGGAGTAATTAGCAATGACCCAATTGTAATTTCCAAATCTGTCTCTAAATTTTATGGTAATCTTTATTCTTCCAATTTCGACCCCAATAGTAGTAGCTCCTTTATCGATAAAATTAAAATGTGGATCTCTGTAATTAGCGAAAATTATAAGGCAACCTGTGATTCTAATGATTTCTAACAGTTGATGAGGTTAAGAATGCTTTACACTCAATGAGAAAAGGTAAATCCCTTGGTCTTGATGGGCTTTCGGTGTAATTTTATGTCCATTTTTGGGAGTATATTAAAGACCCATTATTCTGTATGCACAAAGAATGTATAGAGCAGAAAGAAATGATAACTACAGTGAAACGGGATTATCTCGCTTATTCCCAAACCTGATGAAGATACACTGTTAATTGAGAATTGGCACCCTATTACACTCTTAACCATTAATTATAAAATTCTGACTCGGATTTATGCAAACAGGTTACAAGCAGGTTTGGATTGTATCATCTCAGAGATGCAATTGTATCATCTCAGAGATGCAATCAGGTTTCCTTAAAAATCAACACATAACTAATAACATAAAATTGGTGCTTGACCTTTTAGATTATTCTGATTTAGTGCAATCTGATGCTCTTAACCTATTCTTCGATTTCTATAAGGCGTTTGTCACTACTGAATATCCATTTCTTCTGCAAGCTCTTAAATTATTCGGCTTTGGTGATTCCTTTATTGACACTATTGAAATGTTTTACAAAGGAATAAATAGTTCTGTTATAATTAATCGACAAACATCCCACAGATTTGAAATTAATTGCGGAGTGACACAAGGCAGGCCAATTTCTCCCTTTTTATTTTTGCTGGTTACCGAACTTTTATCATTAAGTATCTTAAATGATTTAAAAGGAATTTCTATTTTTGAAAGAGACATTAAGATCGCTCAACTGGCTGATGACACTACCTTATTTTTAAAAGATGAAACCCAGTTAACTCATATGCTGAATTTAGTAAAGTTTTTCTCTAGTGCTTCTGGTCTAAACTTATATATTGCCAAGTATGAATTATTGCCACTCCACGAATGTAAGGAATCTCATTTTAACAATATTGCAGTGAAATACACTGTTAAATATCTAGGCATCCACATAATTAAAAATGTTGTAACTAGACAAAACCTTAATTTTAGTGGAAAGATCGCTAATCTGAAAGGGATCTTAGGTTGGTTGGTTGGTAGAGTCCTCATATCCAAAGCTGATGGACTTTCCCATTTTGTTTACCCCTTCCTCTCTCTGTTTATTAATGACAAATTTATCAAAGACCTAAGTAAGCATTTCTTGGCTTTTGTAAACTTAAAAAGGTGGCTTCTCCTTTGTCTTAAAATGTAATTATTCCCCTTCTAAATTACCAATTTCCTTATACAAATTTCACCAGCAATGTCTTCTTGCCTGGAAATTATGTTTTTTTCACACCATCTAAGAAGAAATTACGGTTCGAAATAAATCTCTCTTTTTCCCTAGATGGTTTGACAGTAACATATGTAACCTTCTTCCTTTGTTTGACAAATCTGGTGATATGTTGTCATACGAGCAGTTCTTGACTCTGTACAGTCTTTCAGTACCTTCAAGAGAATTTAATCTATTATAGAGATCTATTCGCCCAGGTTTAATTGTTCTCATTAAGGGTCACTTAGCCTTTGGCTCATATGAGATTATACAATCTAAATTACTTTTAGATGGTATCGTTGTAACAGATAATATAATGTAATAATAAACACATTCGCTGTATTTTTCAAACTCAAAGAAGAATTACACCTAGAGGGAAATTTTATTGGAGATCTTATATTCTAGATAATGACTGGCTTAAAGCCTGGCTTATGCCTAATAAATACTGCATTTCCAACAAAACAAAAGAAGTTCATTTTAAGATCCTCCACAAGATTTGCTCGGTTTTCTGTTTTATCTAGATATATGGAGATGCTCCTTCTGTGATACTGTAGATGAAACTCTGATACATTTGTTTTTTGAGTGTGAGAAGACAAAAAAATTCTTAACTCTCCTAAAATGTCATCTCTTTGACCACCTCAATGTATCTCATTCCTTTAGAATTAAAGATATAATTTTTTGTTATGAAAATTCAGAAAATAAACCTCTCGAACATGTAGTTCATTATTTTGTCTTAAATGCAAAATTAATCATTCATAAACAAAGATTTCAAAAGGCACAACTGTCTTTCCCCCTGTTTATAATAGAAATGAATTCACCTCTTAAAATAATTAGATTTAATAAAAAAAGAACAATAGACTTTTACAATTCTATGACATTGTGCTTAATTAAAGAAAATGTGTCTCTTGGTAATAACTCTCGCACTGTTTGTATCATGTGACTGTCCTCTCGTGTCTTTGTCCTTTGTATGCTTGTATTATCGATTCTGTATTGTCCTTTGTTTTTCCTTTCTGTAATTATTGTGTATTTTTATTGTAATTAATGTATGTTGTGACTGTAGTTTATGCCCATTGTGTTCTATTTTGTACTGTTTCATGTTATTGCAATTTAAAAAAAAGAAAAAAAACTTGACACAACCCATGACCCATCATGGCTTGAAGAACCACCGCATATCGTAAGCTTCTAGATAGTCATATCCTTTTCAAGTAGAATATGAAATAGTCCGCATAGTTATTAACAGCCATGCAGAAATAATAGGCATAAACTTTACCCCATGAAATTGCAATCTTGTGCAAATTTTTCCCATTTCTCGTGATTATAGTAAATATAGTATAAGTAAAATGATAGTGTTAGTAGCAAGATGTTAGTATAAAAAATTAGTACTCTTGCAGTAAACATTGTAGAGTAAATACAAGTGCAATTAGAATTATTAAAATAATGCCCTTTATTGAACTATGTAAACAAATTGAATAAATCAATTTGAAGAACTGCTAGCATATTTGGTATTTTATGTCTTTTGCTGAATATCCAAAATCCAAATCACAAATAAAATTTAGCTAGATCATGTTATTTATCACAGAGGGAATTTCACCTATTACTGAAGCACAGAGATGTAGAAGAATGAATATATTAAAAATAACATAGTGTAAGAGTGTGATGTGGTAGTGCAGGGGTGCTAACATAGTAATAGAAGCAATCAAAAGAAATCAAAAGATGAATATGAGACCAGAATAGATTCACAGCACAATAGATCAAGCAACAATTGAAAAAAGCTGCACTACAAACTGGGAAAAACAAAACAAAGGCCAGTGGGTCACCAGCTTTATGCAGTTATTGCAAGCAATGTATGTATTTGCAACCAAATATTAAGTATTATTTATTTTAAACTATATCTGTTCCTATTTTTTTTTTAAATCTAAAATTGGATGATCTGACACTAAAGGTGCAAGGTTCTAAGTTGTTTAATACATTTAAATCAATATAAGCAATGCCAAAATTCTGATTGTCTCATATTCACCTTTTGATCTCAAAAGCAAATATCTTTAATGTACAGCAAAAACAAAAGAGTTGGCCTTGTAGTTTGAATAATTTGAGAGGGGAGTGTGTTTGAGTATGATAATGATACTCATAATTATTAGTATCATTATCATTCTCAAATACACTCCCCTCTCAAATTATGGGAAGCACCAGGCCAATTCTTTTGCTTTTTCCTTACACAGAAATGCTACGCTGCCATGAAGCAAGAAGCCCTTGCAATAAAGTGGGCCATCAAGGAGCTCATGTACTACTTTTCATATCAGATCCAGTCACCTCCCTGCCACCTTTGCTGTCACTGTTTAGTAAATTCGGCCATTTTTCGGGATATAAACTGAACTTGCGCAAAAGCGAACTTTTTCTGCTAAACAGTGAAGCACTCACAACAGAAATGGTGTACACAGAGAGAGATAGACAGTGTTAGGGGGTCACTTTTGAACCCGGTTGAGTGAACGCTGGCGCTGTTAGCTGCCGCTACTCTCCGGAGGTACGTTTTTTGTTTTTTTTCTTTTATTGTTTTCTAACGTGGCTTTGGACTAATATGTCCTATTTTATTAGTGAATGATCTGCCTTTTGTGCCCGTGTTTGGACTATTACCTGGATTGGATTACCTGTTTGTTGGTTCCTGCTACATTCACCGCTGCCACTACCAGAAAGCATATGCCGGTTCATGTTTATTTCCTGAAACAATGTGGATTAATATGCCGTTTGTGCGGACCGTGCTCGTTTGGACTGCATTGTCTCTCATATTTCATCCACTGACAGCAGTAATTCAATATTCTCCTGCAACTACGGTTTCCCCAGTCGGAGCCACCGGCTTTACAAGCTCACTTGGACATCGTTCATCACCCTCATCGGAAATACATTCACCGTGGGTCCCGTAGGAGTTTTCACTATGATGACTCCAAGGCTATAAAATCTTTCTGGTCTTCAACTCGTCACCCTTCAGGAAACACTGGTCGGAAAGTTAACCACTGTGTTCTAGCTAGCTTAGTTAGGTCAGCTAATGACACTGTCAAACACGACAACGCCTATATCAACTTTAGCCTATTTAACATCCGCTCTCTTACGAACAAGGGTCATCCTTGTGCAAGATCTCATGATGGACCGTAAAACTTGACTTTTTGTGTTTGACTGAAAAATGGCAACAGCCTAATGACTTTTCACAGTTGAATGAATCTACTCCTCCTGGGTTTGTTTACGTCTGTCAACCCCGTGCCTCTGGAGGGGGAGGTCTCGCGATAATCTATCGCGAGAGGTGGAAAGTCTCGTCTGTGTCAGTACCGGTGTTTCCCTCATTTGAAGCCATAGTATCTAGACTGATGGGATCTACTTGTCACCCTATCATTCTTGCTGCTATATATCGCCCATCTAAGCCAAACACAGACTTTCCGATTGAATTTGCCACGTTTCTTACTCATTTAAGTGCACTTTCTCCAAATATATTATTGCTGGGAGATTGTAATATACATATGGACAGTACCACCAATAATCTAGCCACCTACAGGGCGCCAGTGGAAATTGGGCTACTGTTGGTCGAAGAAGTAGAGGAGGTAGGAGAGTGCACAGACAGAAAGAGAAGAGGAAAGGTAAGAGTGTAGGACTGAGAATAGGAACTCTGAATGTTGGTACTATGACAGGGAAAGGTAGAGAGCTGGCTGATATGATGGAGAGAAGGAAGGTGGATATACTGTGTGTACAGGAGACCAAATGGAAGGGTAGCAAGGCTCGTAGTATAGGAGCAGGATTCAAGCTGTTTTATTATGGTGTGGATAGTAAGAGAAATGGTGTAGGTGTGGTCCTGAAGGAGGAGTTTGTGAGGAATGTTCTGGAGGTGAAGAGCGTGTCAGACAGGGTGATGAGTCTGAAGTTAGAGATTGAAGGGGTGATGTTGAATGTTGTTAGTGGTTATGCCCCACAGGTAGGTTGTGAGTTAGAGGAGGAAGAGAGATTCTGGAGTGAATTAGATGAGGTGATGGAGAGTATTCCCACGGGTGAGAGAGTGGTGATAGGAGCGGATTTTAATGGACATGTTGGTGAGGGGAACAGAGGTGATGAGGAGGTGATGGACAAGTTTGGAGTTAAGGAAAGGAACCTAGAAGGACAGATGGTAGTGGACTATGCTAAGAGGATGGACATGGCTGTGGTTAACATTTATTTTCAGAAGAGGGAGGAGCATAGAGTGACTTACACTAATGTGACACGCTCATGTTGGTTTCTTCTGTACAACATCAGAAGCATTCGGCCATTTCTATCCACACAGGCTACTCAGGTGCTTGTTCAATCTCTGGTCATTTTGAGATTGGACTACTGCAACTCTCTTCTGGCAGGTCTACCTCTGAACGCAACTTGCCCAGTGCAAATGATCCAAAATGCAGCTGCACAACTTGTTTTCAACCTGCCCAAGTTCTCCCACACCACCCCACTGCTGCGTTCCCTCCACTGGCTTCCGGTAGCTGCACGCTTCAGATTTAAAACACTAATGCTTGCCTACAAAGCCAAGAATAGACCAGCCCCATCTTACCTCAAAGCTCTCATCACTCCTCGCACTGCACCTCGCTCACTCAGATCCACTAGCACTGCTCGACTGGCCCCACCATCTCTCAGGGAAAAAGGTAGGTATACATCTAGACTCTTCTCTGTTCTGGCACCGAGGTGGTGGAATGAACTTCCCCTAGGTATCCGTACGGCCGAGTCTCTGACCGTCTTGAAACGGCAACTGAAGACTTACCTCTTCCTGAAGTACTTAAACTAGCTCTTATTTTTCCCTGTTTATGCATTATGTTACAAAGTTTAAAAAACAAAACAAAAAAAAAAAAACAACTCAGTGTTTAGGCTAATGGTATCCCAAGTTTGTGTCCTATTGAACCAGTGTTAATGTATTCAGTGACTGAGAACTAAAGCACTTTTGTACGTCGCTCTAGATAAGAGCGTCTGCCAAATGCCAGAAATGTAAATGTAAATGTACTTACAAGAGTAGAGGTAGGAGAACACAGGTAGACTACATCCTATGTAGAAGAGGCAATCTGAAAGAGATTAGTGACTGTAAAGTGGTAGTGGGAGAGAGTGTAGCCAGACAGCATAGGATGGTGGTGTGTAGGATGACTTTGATGGTCTGTAAGAAGAAGAGGTCAAAGATAGAGAAGAAAACCAAGTGGTGGAAGCTGAAAAAGGAGGAATGTTGTGAGGAATTTAGACAGAAGTTGAGGCAGGCTCTGGGTAGTCAGGTAGTGCTGCCAGATGACTGGAAAACTACAGCAGAAGTGATCAGGGAGACAGGGAGAAAGGTGCTGGGTGTGTCATCTGGAAGGAGGAAAGAAGATAAGGAGAGTTGATGGTGGAATGAGGAAGTTCAGGATAGTATCCAGAGGAAGAGGCTAGCCAAGAAGAAGTGGGACATGGACAGGACTGAAGAGAATAGACAGGAATACAAGGAGTTACAGCGCAGAGTGAAGAGGGAGGTGTCTAAGGCCAAGCAGAAGGCATATGAAGAGTTGTACACTAGGTTAGACACTAGAGAAGGACAGAAGGACTTGTACAGGTTAGCTAGGCAGAGGGATCAAGATGGGAAGGATGTGCAGCAAGTTAGAGTTATTAAGGATAGAGATGGAAGGGTGCTCACAAGTTAGGAGTGTGTACAGAGGAGATGGAAGGAGTACTTTGAGGAGCTGATGAATGAGGAAAATGAGAGGGAAAAAAGAGTAGAAGGGGTGAACTCTGTGGAACAGAAAGTAGATAAGATTAGAAAGGATGAAGTCAGGAAGGCTTTGAAGAGGATGAAAAGTGGAAAGGCAGTTGGTCCTGACGACATCTGTCTGGAAGTGTCTAGAAGAGGCAGCAGTGGAATTTTTAACTAGTTTGTTCAACAGGGTTTTAGAGAGTGAGAGAATGCTTGAGGAATGGAGAAGAAGTGTGTTAGTGCCGATCTTTAAGAATAAGGGTGATGTGCACAGTTGCAGCAACTATAGGGGGATAAAGTTGATGAGCCATACAATGAAGCTATGGGAAAGAGTAGCGGAAGCTAGGTTAAGGAAGGTAGTGGAAATTTGTGAGCAGCAGTATGGCTTTATGCCCATAAAGAGCACAACAGATGCAATTTTTGCTCTGAGAATTTTGATGGAGAAGTATAGGGATGGTCAGAGGGAGTTGCACTGTGTGTTTGTAGACTTGGAGAAAGCGTATGACAGGGTGCCAAGAGAAGAGCTGTGGTACTGTATGAGGAAGTCAGGAGTAGCAGAGAAGTATGTCAGAGTGGTACAGGACATGTATGAGAGGAGCAGGACAGTGGTGAGGTGTGCTGTAGGTCAGACAGAGGAGTTCAAAGTGGAGGTGGGACTGCATCAGGGATCGGCTCTGAGCCCCTTCCTGTTTGCTATAGTGATGGACCAGTTGTCAGAGGAGGTCAGACAGGAGTCTCCTTGGACAATGATGTTTGCAGATGACATTGTGATCTGTATAGAGAGCAGGGAGCAGGTGGAGGAAAACCTGGAGAGGTGGAGGTTTGCGCTGGAGAGAAGAGGAATGAAAGTCAGTCGTAGTAAGACTGAGTACATGTGTGTGAATGAAAGGGAGGGAAGTGGAACAGTAAGGTTACAGGGTGAAGAGGTGAAGAAGATACAGGAGTTTAAGTACTCGGGGTCAACAGTCCAGAGTAATGGAGAGTGTGGGAAAGAGGTAAAGAAGCGAGTGCAGGCAGGTTGGAATGGGTGGAGAAAGGTGTCGGGAGTTCTGTGTGATAGGAAAATATCAGCGAGAATCAAGGGGAAGGTGTACAGGACAGTGGTGAGACCGGCCATGCTGTATGGTTTAGAGACAGTGTCACTGAAGAAGAGACAGGAGTCAGAGCTAGAGGTAGCAGAGCTGAAGATGTTGAGGTTCTCTTTGGGAGTGACAAGATCAGAATCAGAATCAGAATCAGAATGAGCTTTATTGCCAAGTATGTTTGCACATACAAGGAATTTGTTTTAGTGTAACAGGCTCCAGTGCACAGAGATAACAATAACAGTACAAATAACAACAGAAAATAGAACGAGAAATAAAAAATACACATATTTAAATAAGAAAATAAAGTATTTGTATATACAGAATAGAATAGAATGAGTTGAGATGTAGGGATGTGGGTGTGGTAATAAATATGAGGTTATTGCACTTTTAATTTTTATTTTTATTATTGCCCAATGCTGGGAACATTCAACTGTTCAAAAGATAGATTGCTTGGGGGAATAAACTGTTCTTGTGCCTGGCTGTCCTGGTATTTGCTGCTCTGTAGCGTCGGCCAGATGGCAAAAGGTCAAAAAGGATATGGCCTGGATGTGAGGGGTCCAGAGTGATTTTCAGAGCCCTTTTCCTCACTCTGGATGTATACAGTTCCTGAAGGGTGGGCAGGGGAGCACCAATAATCCTTTCAGCAGTCCGAACCGTTCTCTGTAGTCTTCTCATGTCTGATTTTGTAGCTGAGCCAAACCAAACAGTTATAGACGTGCACAGAACAGACTCAATGACGGCTGAGTAGAAATGTATTAGCAGCTCCTGTGGCAGGTTGAACTTCCTCAGCTGCCGAAGGAAGTACAGTCTTTGTTGGGCCTTTTTGATAGTGGCGTCTATGTGAGTGTCCCACTTCAGGTTTTGAGAGATGGTGGTGCCCAGGAACCTGAATGACGCCACTGTTGGTACAGTGCTGTTCATGATGGTGAGTGGGGGGAGTGCAGGGGTGTTCCTCCTGAAGTCCACTATCATCTCCACTGTTTTGAGCGTGTTGAGCTCCAGATTGTTACGACTACACCAGGCAGCCAGCTGCTCAATCTCCTGTCTGTAAGCAGACTCATCACCGTCCTGGATGAGGCCGATGACTGTAGTGTCGTCCGCGAACTTCAGGAGCTTGATAGATGGATCAGTAGAGGTGCAGTCATTGGTGTAAAGGGAGAAGAGCAGTGGGGAGAGGACGCAACCCTGGGGGGCGCCAGTGCTGGTGGTGCGGCTGTTTGACTTGAATTTCCCCAGTTTCACTAGCTGATGCCTATCTGTCAGAAAGCTGGTGATCCACTGACAGATAGAGCTAGGGACAGAGAGCTGGGTTAGTTTGGTCTGGAGGAGTGTTGGGATGATGGTGTTGAAGGCCGAACTAAAGTCCACAAACACAGAGCGGCAGAGTTTGAAAAATCCTTATTTGTCCGAGAGAGCAGAAGAAGTTCGTCCATTTTGTTGGGTAGAGAGCGGAGATTCGCCAGATGGATGCTAGGCAGCACTGTTCTAAAGCCGCGCTGTCTGAGCTTGACGAGCGCGCCGGCTAGCTTCCCCCGCTTGCGCTTCTTAAAGCATTTGAACAGCACCACTGCTCCGCCAACTACAATGTCCAGCAAAACATCAGAATAATTGAAAACCGGTAGAATATTGTGTGGTGTGTTCTGCCGAATGTCCAGCAGTTCATTCCTGGTAAAACTGATCAAGTTTGAGAAACAAAAAACAGGAAAAACTAACAAAAACAAAACAAACACTGGAGAGCTGCACACTGAGGCGGCCATCTGCGGCGCCATCGTGATGGTTAAAGATTGGACAGGATTAGGAACGAGTACATCAGAGGGACAGCTCATGTTGGACGTTTGGGGGACAAAGTTAGGGAGGCCAGATTAAGATGGTTTGGACATGTTCAGAGGAGGGAGAGTGAGTATATTGGTAGGAGAATGTTGGACATGGAGCTGCCAGGCAGGAGGCAAAGAGGAAGGCCAAAGAGGAGGTATATGGATGGAATTAATGAGGATATGAAGCTAGTGGGTGCAAGTGTTGAGGATGCAGAAGATAGGGATAGGTGGAGAGAGATGATTCGCTGTGGCGACCCCTGAAGGGAAAAGCCGAAAGAAGAAGAAGAAGACATCTTCTCACCAGGGACTTTTTATCCTGTCTGGATAGTTTTGGTCTTTTGGTCTTTTGATTTCTCGACTCATTTGAAAGGACATATTCTGAGCTTGGTTTGCTGTTCTGGCCTTGTGCCTTGTGACTGTTCTTCAGTTGATCTTCCGTTCTCAGATCACTTGCTGATATCTTTCAGTATCAGTTCTTTCCGCAATATTAAACACATTGACTTATCTCTTCTTTCTCATGAGATCAACAGCCTGCCGGGTAACTGAGGATTTACTCACCACTGACGACCTCGTCTTCCACTACAACAATGGTCTTCATAGCCTTCTCAATGCTCTTGCTCCTCTGAAAAACCGGACTGTCTTTTTACTCATTCTGCACCATGGTACACACCTGAGCTCCGTCAGCTTAAAGCTAGAGGTCGTCAATTGGAACGTCTTCACTTAAAAACTGGATTTACTGTTCATAAACCAATGTATCATAACCATCTGCTTCAATATAAGGATGCTATTTCTACTAAATCTATCTAAATCTATCTATCAAAATCTATCTACTATTCTAACTTGATTGTCAGGTGCAGGTAATACAAGAGTTCTTTTCTCAACTTTTAACAGGTTATTACGGCCGCCAGATATTTTCCCACCTCAACTTTACTCAACTGCTATTATGTGATAATTTTATGACATTTTTTAGATCTAAAATTGACAATATTCATCATCAGCTAACCTCTCTGAACACCTCATTTTCCATTTCTCTACTTACACCCTCTGCTTCTTCATTATCTAGTTTTAAACTGCCAAATATTGCTGAAGTTTCACAGATTATTCATGAATCCAAACCTTCAACTAGTCAGTTAGATCCTTTCCCAACCTATTTAGTAAAAACCTGCTTGCCTTCTTTATCCGCTTTAATAACTAACATTATACATTCTTCTTTGAATTCTGCTCATGTTCCATCATTTAAATTATAATTGCTGCAATAACACCTATACTTAAAAAACCTGGTGCGGATCCCAATAACCTTAATAATTTTCGTCCTATCTCAAATTTACCATTTTTATCCAAAATACTTGAAAAAATAGTTGCAGGTCAGATTCATGATCACTTAACTACCAACAACCTGTTTGAAGAATTTCAGTCTGGTTTTTATCCATCTCATAGCACTGGAAAAAATCACAAACGATCTTCTAATGGCAGCAGATTCTCTTCTTTTAACAATTCTTATTTTTCTGGATCTGAGTGCAGCTTTTGACACTATCTCTCATAACATTCTCCTTGAACGGCTTGCCTCTCTTGTCATCTCTGGCACGTGTCATGACTGGTTTAAATCATATCTTTTCCACCGTTCAGCTTAAAAATTTTAGATCGCAGTCATCTTCTGTTATTAGAGGTGTTCCTCAAGGTTCCGTGCTAGGCCCTCTTTTATTTATCATCTATCTCCTTCCTCTTGGCAATATCTTTCGTAAACATAATATTAATTTTCATTCTTATGCGAATGATACTCAGCTCTACCTGTCCACAAAGCCTACTTCCATGCTTCCTCCTGCTGTTCTTTCGGTCTGTCTAAATTAAATTAAATCCTGGTTTTCTTGCAACTTTCACACAGGGCCATGTAGTTTTGGATTTTGTTTTCCCTTAACAATAAAAACCTTCATTTAAAAACTGCATGATGTGTTTTCTTGTATTATCTTTGACTAATATTTAAATGTGTTTGATTATCTGAAACATTAAAGTGTGACAAACATGCAAAAAAATAAGAAATCAGGAAGGGGGCCAACACTTTTTCACACCACTGTATTTGAAACTTGTCCATTATTTTTCCTTTGTTAATTTATTTTTAAATATTCTATTATTTTAAATATTCTATTATTTATTATTATTTTTTTAAATGTATTTTTGTAAGGTGACCTTGAGAGCTTGAAAGGCGCCCACAAATAAAATGTATTATTATTATTACTACTGTTTGAAACTTCACTTAGTGACCTTAGTGTCCACATTATGCAGGACCTGTCATGGTAACCGCAGCATCTCTACCATCTCAGGCGCTTAAAGGACTTAAAACTGCCCTCTCAGGTGCTAAGAACTTTCTACACCTGTACTATGAGAGCATCCTGACAGGAAGTATCAAAGCCTGGTTTGAGATCAGCAACAAACAGGAGAGACGAGCTCTCCAGAGGGTGGAGCGATCAGGTGAGCATCTGCATCTGCACTACCATCTGCACTGAGCTCCCTGACCTGGATTCTATCTACAACAAGTGGTGCTGGAGCAAGGCCAGGAAGATAGTGAAAGACCTCAGCCATCCAATCAATCTTTTCTCTGTTGTGTTTAGGAAAGCGTGCCTTCAGGAAACCCCTTGAAGGCAAACACAGAGAGAATGAGGACGAGCTCCTTCCTGCAGGTCATTCAGACCCTCAAACAGGAAAACACCTAGAGCCTGGACTTTTTTTGGACTTTGCCTAAAACCCACTACCTCAGCAAGACTTTTGCACAATTGTACAATATCACTACACGCACATTTTTGCGCTTTATCAATATAATATAATATATTAATATAACTATAATCTTTATTTTTATCTTAATCATGATTGAGAGCAGTTCTTGTTCCTCACTGACTCAAACATCTCCAGTTTGTGTCCAATGATAGATCCAGCCTTGCGAATAAGCTTAGTTAAGCGAAGTTAATCTTGCAGGCATCCCTGGCATTGATGCTGCCCACCCAGCAGGCCACAACACAGTAAATAGCACTAGCCACCACAGACTAGTAGAAGATCTCCAGCATCTTGTTGTAAACATTGAAAGATCTGAGCTTCCTCAGAAAATAGTGTCTGATTATTCCCTTCTTGTATACAGAATCAGTGTTGGTCCTCCAGTCCAGTCTGGCATTTAAGTGTACACCCAAATACTTGTAGTGATCAACAATTCCAACCTGTTCACCCATGATGGTTATAGGATTAATAACTAAGGTTTAGTCCTCCTAAAGTCCACCACCATCTCCTTGGTCTTTATCGCATTTTGGAGCAGGTAATTCCTAGTGCACCAGTCCACAAAGTTATACAGTAGTCCCCTGTAATCAGACTCCTATCCATCCCTAATACACCCCACCACTGCAAAGTCGTCAAACAGAGACAGAAAACATCTGCAGGTGGCATGATTCAGGGTTGTACTGAAAGTCTGAAGTCTTTTACCTTATTTTTATTTGTTTGCCTTAGTGTTAATTGCCTCTATTTTTATATCAAGGACAGTTGTAAAAAGCATATCACTACATTTTGTACTGTGTATGATTGGGTATGCAACAATTTACAGTACTATGCAAAAGTTATAGGAAGGATTCTTTCAAAAGAAAAGTGTTAATAGGTTATTTTTTTATCAATTAACAAAATGGAAAGTATATGAATAAAAGAGAATCAAAATCAAATCAATATTTGGTTTGACTACGATGTGCATGCAGAACAGAATCAATTCTTCTATGTACACTTGTACACAGTTTTTGAAGGAACCTGGCAGAAAGGTTGTTCCAAACATCTTGAAAGACTAAACACAGATGTTGTGTGGATATAGGCAGCCTCAAATCCTTCTGTCTCTTTATGTAATTCCAGACAGACTCAATGATGTTAAGACCAGGGCTCTGCAGGGACCAAATTATTTCCATTATTTCTTATTCTTCTCTACACTGAAGAGAGTTCTTAATGACATTGGCTGTATTTTTTTTGTGGCTATTGTCCTGCTGCAGGATAAATTTGGGGCCAATCATATGCCTCCCTGATGGTATTTCATGATGGATGCCTGTATTTCTCAGCATTGAGGACACCAGTAATCCTGATCAAATCGCCAACTCTATTTGCATAAATCCCCAAACTTGCAAGGAACCTCCACTATGTTTCACTGTTGCTGGCAGACACTCATTATTCTACAGCTTTGTTGAATGAACTGTCTACAGCCAGATATTTCATCAGTCCAGACTCATCAGTCCAGAGCACTTGCTGGCATATTTTGGCACCGCAGTTCTTATGTTTTTGTGCATGTCGGAGGTATGAATTTTTGGCCGCAATTCTTTAATGTAGACCATTTCTGGCCAGTAGATAGGTGTACCTGGGTCTCACTGGGTTCCACCAGTTCTTTGCTGATGACACTGCTAGATATCTTCCAATGTCAAATGGAAGTAAGCATGATGTGTGTTTCATCTGCTGCATTAAGTTTCTTTGGCCAGCCACTGCATCTACGGTCCTCAACATTTTTGTGCTTCTTCAAAATAGCTTGAACAGCACATATTAAAACCCCAGTTTGCTTTGAAATCTTTGCCTGGTAGAGACCTTGCTGATGCAGTATAACTACCTTGTGTCTTGTTGCTGTGCTCAGTCCTGCTATGGAGTATGTCCTGTGACATAAAACTGTCTTCCACAACCTCACCTTAGTAGAATTTACAAGATGTGTACCATTTTTTAAAGAAAATGAGTGAGAAGGCAAAATTTATTTTATTTCTTATAGGACTTAAATTCATATGGAAGGCGTAACAGAATGGCACAATCATCAAATAAACCTTTTGTTGGCTGTATACAGAATAGCTAAACAGTCCAGAAGTTTATGTCAAAAGGGGGAAGATGAAGCTAGATGAAGATGAAGACTTAAACACATGTATTAGCAACTCTACTGTTAGAGCCACTTAAATGCATGGGTAGTTTAAAGGTTTCTCTGCCCTGCTTTCTGTAAAATCTTATTAGGTTTATGTATGACGCTTTGTTCATGTGTTGAATATGGTGTTGACAGACACTACAGAAAGTGTGCTGGCAAGTGGGTCACCTTTTTCCTTTTTAATAACAGTAGTGTTCATGTAGTGAATCATACGAGAGAATGAACTTTTGAGAGAAGGAATACATTGACCTGAAACACAGACGCCTCACTTCCACTAGAGAAACAAGATGGTGGTCCAGAGACAGCATATAGTGGTTGTATAAAAATAATATAATATTTTTTTAAGCCAGGCACTGGATTGTATACTGATCTCCTCTTCACACTTTTAACCATAAAAGACCAGACAAATTAAAGCACAAATTCTGTGACCAAGGCCCAAGGCTTTATTGAAGGGCCACCTGAACAATAAGGCATCATCACAGTCATGGTCTTCCAGGACTGTAGATAATTAATGTTACCTCTTCAGTGTCTAAATACTTTCAGGGAAGTGGCAAAAGATATCCTTTCTGCCCATTGTATGATTGTCTCCTCAGAGGAACAGTTGAAAAGAATAGCACAGGATTTTAAGTGTATCAATGAAGCTGCAGACACATTTGTTCAGTAGGCCAACAGGAAGACACTGGTGTGGGATGCTGAAAGCGTCAGGGCACTTCGCCATCAAAAATTATATTGAAGAAGAAAACTATGCCTGGAGAGACAATGGATGGATAAATATGAAACCTTTACTAATGCAGTGAATGCATACAGGATTGAGGTCCATAATTTGATTACAGCTATAGTTATTGAGAGCCGCCATCTATGGTTTCTGAGTAATGACACATTGCATGTTGACTTCTGTTCCCTAAAAATGTTCAGATTATGCGCAAAACCAGTGGTCTTCTACAAACAGCACTTAGCAACAGAACTAAGCAAATGTTTTCTAAAGTGTGACAGTACAGCAACAGTGGCCAGTTTGCAAAGTGAGCTCTCAAGTCTGGCTGTCTATGAAAAGATTTTTCAAATACTTTAATCAGCAAGTGATGAATAACACTACAACAAATGGTGTGTCTGAAGGAGAAAATATAGCGGAGATGGAGAAACAGACCAGTTAATTTTGCAAGAACTGTCCATCGTGTTGTTACCATATTCTCAGCTAATACAACTATACTGACCAGTGCATACTGCATGCATACTTGTCATGTGCCCATTCTTTAAGAGTAGGCTCAGAAGCTCTCTCTATTACAACAGAATCTGGATGCTCTCATGCTCATGGTTTCTAAAAAAGATGTTTTAATGGCCTTGGACAGTGATCGGATCATGGATGGTATTACTGAGTGAAGTGAGCAACTATAGAAATTGCTTACCTAATTAGGTGTCAAAGTGACATCTAAGTGAAAATGAAAAAGGTTATCATTTTCAAACATTATCTGATGATTTATCTCTTTTTACTGTCTTGCCTACTTTTTCACACAAAAATATCTTTTTGTAGATAATTTTGAGTAATCAGTAATCTATTTTGTCTGCTTTACAGAAATCCATTTATTCTCTCTCTCTCACACACAAAAACTCTCTCATAGACATACACATGGTCATTATGTTTATGATAATGGAAACTATTAAAATAACCTTTAGATAACATAACACAAGGCTGTTTTTTCTTGTTATACTGATAGCTATGGCTAAATTGCAGTGAATTAGCTAGTGTCGTCAGCTGGATTATACCATATTATCCGACTTCCTTCTGAGTACATGTTTTTGTTTTTACTGTCCGTATCTGACCAGCAATGCAAAGCAGTGCTTGCTCTTCTATTCAAATGGCAGTAACCAAGCACTGTGTTGCGGGGCAATAGTTGGGAGTTACCAACTTGTGCAACAATGGGGGACTTTTGGTATTTGGTATCAGGTTTATAATTCAATTCAATTTATCTGTATAGCAGATTTAACAATGGACATTGTCTCAGAGAAGCTTTACAGAAGTATAGAAACATATATTAAAAAAATTAAAAATAAACTTTAAAGTTCAGTTACTATTTATCCCTAACATTTATCCGTAATGAGCAAGCTTGAGGTGACAGTGGCAAGGAAAATCTCCCTGAGATAATATGAGGAAGAAACCTTGAGAGAAACCAGACTCAGAAGGGAACCTATCCTCATTTAGGTGACACTGGACAGTAAAAAATATAAATGTTAATAATGTCTTTTCTTCAACCGTTTATAGGCATGAGGAATTGTGCAACCAAGAGCTCCTGAGGAACTAATAGGTCAGTGCAGTTTCTGAGTTCATTATTGACTTAGCACTAATTCTTTCCTGCCGAAAGCTGACTAATGCAACAGCGTGTCTCCAAGTGGTTCTAACCATGGCAGTCCCATGGCTCATAGTACCACCAAGCGACAAGACTCCAACCAGGGGTAGAGTGTCTAGGTAGATCAGGCAGGTCTGGAAAGAAGAAGAAGGCACACTGGAAACTCAGAACACTAGTGGGCAGTGGGGTGTACAGCTCAACAGAGAGAGAGAGAGAGAGAGAGAGAGAGAGAGAGAGAGAGAGAGAGAGAGATAAAATGTTAGGTATGCTTGTGATCATGTTATGTTTAAAGACAATGTAGATTATGTCCAGAGTGCAGGCAGGGACTCCAGCAAGACTAGCTATGACAGCATAACTAAAAGGGAGAGCCAGAAGGTGACAAGAACAAAAGGGCTTCCTGGGACATAAAGCGTCCAGTGACATGTCGCTCAGCAAACCTGAGCGACTTCCGAGAGTAGTAAGGCGACAACATCCAAAATATCCCAGTACACCAAACACTCCATGAACCCTCCAGATCTGCTCCATTCATATCTTATGAACTCATATCTGGTTCTAGTTAGGACTCTGGCTGGTGCGTTCTGGACTAACTGGAGCTTGTTTATGCTCCTACTGGAACATCCAGACAGTAAGGCATTACAATAATCCAACTTAGAGGTGACAAAAGCATGAACTAGTTTTTCCACATCCTGTAGTGACATCATATTTTTTATCTTAGCAATATTTCTGAGATGAAAGAAGTCTACCATAGTCATATTATCTACATGAGCTTCTAATGATAGACTAGAGTCAATAAGCACACTAAGGTATTTTACTGCTGAACACAATGAAACAGAAAGGTCATCCAGCTTTACTCTGTAATCAGAAAGCTTACTTCTGGCTGCATGTGGTCCTAGTATGAGCACTTCTCTCTTGTCAGAGTTAAGCAGGAGGAAGTTAGTAAGTATTCACTGTCTATTGTCCTTTACGAATTCTTTAATCTTAATAAGCTGGTGTCTCTCAACTGACTTAGCTGAAACATGCACAGATCAAGCATAACGTTATAACTACCTGCCCAATATTGTGTTGGTCCCCCTTTTGCTGCCAAAATAGCCCTGACCCATTGAGACATGAAGTCCCTGAAGGTGTGCTGTGGTATCTGCAACCAAGATGTTAGCAGCAGATCCTTTAAGTCCTGTAAGTTGCGAGGTGGGGCCTCCATGAATCTGATTTGTTTGTCCAGCAAATCCCACAGATGCTCGATTGGATTGAGATCTGAGGAATTTGTAGGCCAGGTCAACACTTCAAACCCATTGTTGTGTTCATCAAACCATTCCTGAGCCATGTTTGCTTTGTGGCACAGCACATTATTTTGCTGAAAGAGGCCACAGCCATCAGGGAATACTGTTTCCATGAATGGGTCTACATGGTCTGCAACATTGCTTAGGTAGGTGGCACATGTCAAAGTAACATCCACATGTATGGCAGGACCCAAGGTTTCCTAGCAGGACATTGCCCAAAGCATGACACTGCCTCCGCCAGCTTGCCTTCTTCCCATAATGCATCCTGGTACCATGTGCTCCCCAGGTAAATGAGGCACACGCACCATGTGATGTAAAAGAAAACATGATTCATGACCAGGTCACTGTCTTCCATTGCTCTGTGGCAGAGCTGGACAGTAACGAAGTACATTTACTTAAGTACTGTGCTTAAGTACACTTTTTGAGTATCTGTACTTTACTTGAATTTTATTTTTTCTGGAAACTCAAGTTACTTTAACTTCACTACATTTGAAAGACAAATATTGTACTTTTTACTCCACTAAATTTCTACCAAGGTCACTGAGTAGAAAGTAGTAATGTTAAACAGAGGATTTTTTTCCCCACTCTTGTAGTGTAACATGTCGTGAAGTTCAGTGGTTCTCCGTCATTTTTTGAACGCTGATCAATTGGTGGCAAAATGGACGAAGACAGATCATGGGTGCAGTGCGTGCATCCATGGCCATACATTTAAAACGAAAAGAGTAAAGATTCTTTTCGTTTTAAATGTTTGCTTTTTTTACCGAAAACAAACCACATTGCAGCCTACAAAAACTCTCCATCCAACCTGCGGAAGCATATTGAGGTATGTATACATTTAATTTCTAGTAAAAGCTTGAAATGGATATTGCCTGTGCCATGAAGTATGTATGGTAATGCAAATTTTTTTTTAATGTATTTCTTTGCCTAGTTGCCATAGCTTTGCATATACACCACCAACGCAATGGCAATGATGTTAGTTAACATGCAAAAACATGTGCCGTGTCCAAATTCTCATACTGAAGTTGCTTTCGGCTGCTCCCTGTTCGGGGTCGCCACAGCGGACCGACTGGTCCGCACAACAACTTGGCACAGGTTTTACGCCCTTCCTGCCGCAACCCTCCCATTTTTCCGGGTTTGGGACCAGCACTGCATCCAGTGGCTGGGGTTGAGGCATTGGCTGGGAATCGAACCCGGGCCTTCCGCATTATAGGCGAGCAACCTACCACTGAGCTCCAAAACATAGTATGCTGAAAAGAGTATTCCAAAAATTCCCGGATGGTCTACTACACCCTGTAGAAATCCAAAACATAGTATGCTGAAAAGAGTATTCCAAAAATTCCCGGATGGTCTACTACACCCGGTAGAAATCCGAAGTGCAGAACGATGCACACTCTAACGGGTAATATTGCCCACAACACATTGCACACAGGCAGGAGGAGACTTGAGAACTTTGAAAATACATATTAAAACGGTGTAAATGAAAGGTTTTGTTTATGATGAGTGTGCGTAACTAGGCAACAACATTTGCTTCCGTTATAATACGTTCTAGTAGTATGTCCCAGAGCATGCATACTCTTTTGCCACACACTCAAAAGTATGTACTTTTTTGTTATGTAAAAAGTACATAGTAACTTTTAGTACGCAGTATAAGTCTACAGTACACTGTGTCTGACTCTGCACTGCATGAACTGGAAGGCCTTGTATATTAGTATAGAGACTGAAAAAATTATGGATGGTCATTAAAACATTGCTAAAACAGCAAAACTTATGGTGGACTTTTGCACAGTACCATATATACATATATAGATACGTTTGAGCTAAACCATTTAGAGCCTTGTACGTAAGTAGTGCTAGTGATCATATAACCCCAATATTATCATCCCTGCACTGGCTACCTGTTAAGTTTAGAATTGATTATAAACTAGCACTACTTACGTACAAGGCTCTAAATGGTTTAGCTCAAACGTATCTAGCCAGTCTTCTAACATGGAATAGCTTTCCTGACAGTGTTCGGGGTTCAGACACAGTCTCCCACTTCAAACATAGACTAAAGACATATCTCTTTAGGCAGGCATACATTTAATACATCCGATAACCTTGTACTCCAATACATCTGATTAAATGCACATTATCATCTAGTGCCTGCTAATATTATGAACAGCAGCTACCCTAATTACTTTCCACTTGTTTCCCTTCTTCTACACATCCCGAGGCATATAGAGATTGTGCCAGCTCCAGTGGCATCCAGAGATGGACCAGCTCCAGCCGGGTTCTGCTTTGTGAGGACTCGGGTATTCAAAGCAACGCTGCCAACCCTATGTGGATGACAACAACCTCCTAATTAATTTACACATAACATTCTACACATGCTGTATCTGCATCGCACAATTGACTATACATAAATACAGAAAGGACATTGTTCATATCACACTCTCCGGTGTCACCCAAATGAGGATGGGTTCCCTTTGGAGTCTGGTGCCTGTCAAGGTTTCTTCTGCATACCATCTAAGGGAGTTTTTCCTTGCCACAGTTGCCTCAGGCTTGCTCACTAGGGATAATTTTGTCTAACATCTAGGACTGTTTGCCTGTTTGTATGTTCTGTAAAGCTGATTTGAGACAATGCACTTAGAATTGTGCAACTCTAGTTACATGTTATTTAATATAAGCCCTAAGGATTATTGATGACATGTAATGCCAGTATATTTGAATGTGCTTTTTAATGCTGCTCTGAGTTGATTTGGGGCATTTTAAATGAAATTATAAACTCTTTTATAGAGGAAGAATGGATGTCAATTGCAGAAATATAGTTAAATGACTACCGCTACCTGCAAGAGAAAACCTGAGACTGGGATATCTTCCTCAAATTCCAAACAGATGAAGCTTGAAGAAACAAAGCATGTGTCTCAAATATCTGTTGACAATGCTATACTCCGCTTCATAGTTCAAGGTCTTAAGCCCTTCTCTCTTGTTGAACAGCCATCATTCCAAAGACTTGTCCATGACTTACAGCCAGAGTGTGTGGTCATGTCTCAAACTACTGTGCGGCGCAAGATTGATTCAGCCACAATAACAATGAAGGAACAGGTGATGGAAGCAATGAAGAAAGTTACATACATTGCCACAACAACTGATTGTTGGACTGCAAGGAGAAGGTGTTTTATTGGCATTACAGCACATTGGCTGGATCCTTGGAATTTTGAGAGGCATTCTGTTGCCCTTGCATTCAGGCAGTTAAAGGGCTCATATACATTTGTATTTACATCTCAATGCATGAAATACATGCAAAGTATGAAATTAGAAAATAGTTAAAACCACAACAGATAATGGTTTGAATTTCATTAAAGCATTTCATGTGTTTGGACCAGATGAAAACAATGCTGCTGAAGAGGTAACTGGGGAAGGAATGACTCAAGAAGATAATGATGATGAGATGGAAGTGGAGTACATCAATGTTGAAGCCATTATGGCTGAAGATGATGGCCTTCAGTACCAATTGCCAAAGCATCATCGGTGCGCTTGCCATTTGCTTAATTTGGTTTCCAAATTTCTGATGCCAATAATGCAAATAGGGCAGAGGCCTACAAGAAGCTCTCAAGGTCAGCCTTCTCTAAGTTTCAGGCTCTGTGGAACAAGACTTCAAGGTCCAAAACTGCTGCAGAGGTTGTTGAAGAGCACTGCAAGATTCAGTTGGTACAGCCTAATGCAACAAGATGGAACTCCTTTTATTTGGCTGTGGACCGTATTGTGAGAATCTTTAAAGATGAAGGAGAGGGGGTAGTGAGAGCTGTCTGTGCTGCACTCAAACTTCCTATGTAAGTAGCAATTTTTTAAATTGTGTTCTTGTGTTTTTTGTTTCATTACCTACAAACTTTATGCATTAGAAAGCAAATAAAAAAAGGCAATTTCTGTGTAATCCTAACTGACCACTTTGTGTGAATAAATGTGCTTTAATGCATAGTGGTTGTGTTCTGTTTCCATAGTGGAAAAAAAAGTTTACTATTGGTTTTCTTTTGCTTGCGTTAGGTACAGTCCAGTTGAAATGGCCTTTTTGGGTGAATATATGACCACCATGAGTCCAATTGTGAAAAAAATATTACAAGGAGATTCCAATATTCATATGGGATGGCTTCTCCCCACTATTACCACCCGCATCACCAAGTTTGTGAAGACAAGAAAATCGTTGAAATTCTGTAAGCCGCTAGTTGATTCCCTTCTAGATGGGTTAGTGTACCAAGCTCACTTTCAAGCTGCTCAACTGGAGGGCCTTTATAGGGCCCTCGTATATATGGCACTGGCATAGGTCTTCCAGTAAGCATTTCATGCGGAGTTAGATGAGTCATTCTGTCAGTTTGCATTCTCATACTCACTGCATGGTTCATCTCCTTCCAACCTACAAACAGAAACTTAAAACAGCTAAGCCTGTTGTTAAATCTGTTAAAAGATGGACCAATGTAGCAGAGTGGGAACTACAAGCCTGCTTCATTTGCACTGATTGGGATGTTTTTGAAGCTGCAGCAACAGATTTGGATGAGCTCACAGATACTGTAAAATCATACATCAGCTTCTGTGAGGATATGCACATCCCTACCAGGACATTCCTATCCTTCAGCAACAAGAAACCATGGTTCTTAGGAAAACTCAAACAGCTTCGTCGTGCCAAACAGGATGCATAGTAAATGAAGTAAATGAAGAAGTGGGACAAAATCTTGTACAATCAGGCCAGAAACACACTGAATAAGGAGATCAGAGTGGCTAAGAGAAAGTACTCTGAAAAGCTTAAAAAACAGTTTTCAGCTAACAATCCGACAGCTGTGTGGAGTGGCCTGAAGAACATCACCAACTATAAGACATCAGCACCTTGCTCTGTAGTGAATCAACAACTGGCTGACTATCTGAAGGTGTTTTAATGCAAGTTTGAAAAGCCCAGTCTCACACCTCTCACCCACCCTGATCTTCACCCCTCACATCCATTAACACCTCCTGCAAACCCCCTCTGCCTCCCTCCTGCTACACAGCCTATTCTTAAGTTCTGTGAGGAGGATGTGTGTCAGGTCTTCAAGAAACAAAAGACAAGGAAAGCTTCAGGCCAAGATGGTGTCTCACCTGCCTGTCCGAAAGTCTGTGCTGACCAGCTGGCCCCCATCTTCACACAGATCTTCAACAGATCACTGGTGCAGTGTGACGTCCCCTGTTGTTTCTGTGAAAAAATATTTTTGTCTAAAGCAAATACTTTATCTAATGCTAATTCTTTAACACTTTGATATTATCTGACTCCAACTCCACACTGACCCGACAGCTCAGTTGAACAAGACTCTAACTAAATAAGGTGAGTTATGCAGACTGGATGAATACAGATACAAGGTTTTAATTGCAATCAGCGCTGGTTACAAGAACTGAGCTGCTCACGAATGAACATCCCAACAATCTCTGAAATAACATCTCAGAATACAGTTTTTTTATTCTTTCTCTTATCTCTTCATAATATTCAAACCAACACCTCTTTGCTGGGAAAGTCCCACCTATTTTTTTATTTTTTTTTTAGAACTTTAGGTTCTTTCTAGACATCATTATCTTTTACTTTTTAACTTTTTTGAATACCATTAGAATCAAACTTTTCGAGATCAATCATAAAAACAGTGGGTGTCCACCCTTATCTGTGGGATTTTTCCAGCTCGCTTTTCATCCAACAGCTCATTTGAACCTGAAAGACAGCATGGGTAAGTTTCAGGGCCACTTCTCTCTTAATTTTAATTACTATGGCTCTTTTCTACAACATCTTGTGCCAGCTGTTATTTTACGTATTTTCCTGTATATTTTCCTTTTAGCTTTATCTCTTTCAACCCTCGACTCCCTTCGCCGTGCTGTGCTTTTGCTCAGGGCTCAACTCCAATCCTCCCGGGGCACCAATACACTCACAAAGGGGCAAGATGACCCCCGGCACAGCTCCAGCCCTGGCCGTGCCAGTGTTGATGCATCTGTTCATGTTCCATCTACTACTGAGAAGGCATGTCAGACTGACGTCACTACTACTGCCACTCACTCTACACAGGCCGTTCAGACTCAGTACAAGGTCAGCAAACGTACCCAAACCTCTCATCCCACATCCCAAACCTATATTGTTAAACCTTTAAATAGAGGTGATCAATAAACAGGTGGTGCCTGATAACCAACCATGCTGTCCTCTGTTTTTTATTATTTCATGCAAACACAAACAAGAATGCACTCAAACACACTCTAAACACTCTAGACTTCCCACACTTCAAACGCTCCACTATCATTCCGGTCCCCAAAACCCCCCAAATCTCAGTCATTTGAGATTCAGGTTCTGGCCTACCTGATGAACATCACTGGACCCTGTTGAAGATCTGTTGGACCCCCATCAATTCTGTGGATGATGGTCTGTGGATGATGCGGTCAATATGGGAATGCATTATATTCTGCAACACCTCGACAGACCAGGAAATTATGCAAGGATCCTGTTTGGTTGACTTCAGCTCGGCCTTCAACACCATCATCCCTGATCTTCTCCAGACCAAACTGATGCAGATTTCTGTGCCTATCCCTATCTGTCAGTGGATTACCAACTTCCTGACAGACAGGCAACAGCAAGTGAGGTTGTTGAAGCTTACATCTGGTTCCCTCATGATTAGCACTGGCGCTCCTCAGGGATGCATATTATCCCTACTACTCTTCTCGCTGTACACAAACGACTGCACTGCTACAGACCAATCTGTCAAGCTCCTTAAGTTTACAGACAACACCACGGTCATCGGCCTCATTAGCGACAATGAAGAGTCTGCGTATAGACGGGTGGTTGAACAGTTGGCTGTCTGGTGCAGTTTCAACAACATCGAGCTGAACACGCTCAAAACAGTAGAGATGGTAGTGGACTATTAGTGGACTACTAGTGGACTGTGGAGTAATTCAGATTCTTGGGCTCTACTATCTCCCAGGACCTGAGGTGGGAAACACACATTGATTCCATTGTCAAAAAAACCCAGCAGAGATTTTTCTTTCTTCACCAGCTGAGGAAGTTTAACCTGCCACAGGAGCTGTTAACACAGTTTTACTCAGCTGTCATTGAGTCTGTCCTATGTACGTCTATTACCGTTTGGTTTGGCTCAGCCACCAAATCGGATATTAGAAGACTACACCAGATAGTCAGGACTGCTGAGAGGATTATTGGTGCCCACCTGCCCACTCTCCAAGAACTTTACACATCCAGAATTAAGAAACACGCAGGTAGAATCACTCTGGACCCCACACACCTGGCCCACCCCCTCTTTGAACTTTTACCCTCTGGCCATGCTACAGTAAACACCAGGACATCCAGACACAAGAACAGCTTCTTCCCTCAAGCCATTCATCTCCTGAACAATTAATCTGTCTGCCACCTCCCCCAGTACAATATAATAATCTATATATACACATGTATGTATATAGGCGCAAGTGCAATACTGTTACATCTTATTTCATTGAACCACACTTCATACCTTGCTCCTGAGCTGCACATTTTGCATATGTATATGCCTCCTGTAAATGAGTACCCTATTTATATTTCCACCATGCTTATATCTTATATTTCTGTATTTTTCTATATTATAATTTGTCTGTGTATTCTCCTGCACCAAAAAGAATTCCTTTTTATGTGTGAGCATACTTGGCAATAAAGCACATTCTGATTCTGATTCTTAGACAAGTCACCATTTAGAGCTACGAACCGATAACAATCAGTGAAATAAGACCTGAACCAGATGATGGCTGTCCCCTTAACATCAACAACATTTTCTAGCCTATCAAGTAAAATAGTATGGTTAATGGTGTCAAAAGTTGCACTAAGGTCAAGTAACCCCAGCAAAGAGACATAAGCCTGAACAGAGGCCAGTAACAGGTCATTTACCACTTTAACCAGTGCTGTCTCTGTGCTATGATGAGGCCTAAATCCCAACTGATACATATTATGAATGTTAATCTTATGTAGATAGAGGCATAACTGCTATGCTACAACATTTACTAGGATCTTGGAGATAAAAGGGAGGTTTGATATTGGCCTACAGTTGGACAGCTGACAGTGGTCGAGGTCAAGTTTTTTAAACAGGCGTTTGATAACTGCTTAAGGATTTAGGCACATACAGGATTAACTATCAGATTGTTTGGTTTTAAATTAATAGTCTGAAATTTCTGCCCAATATTATCAATCTTTCAATTGAAATAATTAATACAATAATTCAACAAGTCATTGCTGCTGCATATAGATGGTGTGTACTATTTTTTTTTAACTTTATTTACTATTTTTTCAACAGTGGTTTTACTCCTAGTTAATTTTGTTAATTTTGCTACAGTATTAAATAAAAATTTAGGACTATTTTTGTTATCTTCGATTAGGGTGGAGAGATACGCTGATCTTACAGCACTAAGAAATTTGTTGCAGCTCAGAAGGCTTTCCTTCCATGCTAATTGAAATACTGATTCTAAGTTAGTTTGACACCATTTAAGTTCTAGTTATTATTATGTTCTAAATAATTACGCTCTAAAATAGTTGATTGTTATGGTTTGTGTGTGGTCATTGTACCAGGGTGCTAGTTTCTTCTCTTGAATTATTTTCCTTTTAAGTGGAGCTACAGTATCCAGAGTGTAGCAAAACAGTGACTCTAAGTAATCAGTCACTTTATCAAGTTCTGTGGGGTCAGTTAGTGATCCAATCAGGGATGATAATTCTGGGGATAATGTTGGTAAATCATTCTGCAGCAGCAGAGGTAAATGTATGTTTAACACAGTAACTTGGGGAACAGACACAGTCTCCATATTGTGAACCCTGGACTCATTGCAGCTAGCAGATGGTCAGATTAACCTGCTTGTCTGCTCCTGGCATGTTACCAATTAACTAGATGCGTTCTAAGACTATGTGCTATGCTGCAAGAAATGAGATCAGCATCTTCCTGAGTGGAATACTCGAGACACCATCCTGTCCTAACAGGCCAGTGGGCTGTGATCTGTGTTTGAGAATTGTAAAATGTTGTTTTAGCCAATTTTATGGACATTTTTGTGTTAGTCACCTGTAAGGTACATTAGCTACCTTCATTTCCCCAAGGGGCTGCTTGATATTTAACTTTTTTGTTGATTAAAACGCTGGTGAAATGGCTAGTTTTCTGCACATGACAAAACAATGACATTAGCTAAACATTTATATGGACTTAATGTTACCCAGTTTGAATTAAGTCTCAAACACAGATTAAACACAGAATATAGTTACATTTTTGTGATAAATTCGCTTATGTTCCTTAATTATTTCAGAATTGTTTTCTTTTTATTGTGTTGTAGGTCACAGGAAGAGATGGAAAAGAAATGAATGCTCTTGAATTTCATGTTCTAAATTCAAATAAAGCATATATTAATAAAGAATAAAAAGAATATACTTTTGTTTTTTGCATTTTTAATTTTTACTCAAGATATTGAGTAGCTGGGTGTTACGGGTGGCAGGTCCTACATTGGACCACTAGGGGGGGTTTCCAGCAGGGGTTATGATGTATTGTTGTTTATGTTTGTCATGTGCTTGTTTTAGCCCCGCCTTATCCCTAATGTGTCTTGATTGATGTTCACCTGTTCCTCATGTTGTGTGTAATTAGGTTAAGTATTTATAGTGGCCGTTTGCCAGGGTTCGGGGCTGGTCTTCGTCTTTATGTTTCGTGTTCATGTGGCATCGTTCATGTTGTCTATGTCTGCTTATGATTTGAAATAAACCCCTGTCTGCTGTCTATCCCTGCGCTGGGTCTGATTCATCATGCTCTGTATACCGGAAATGTGACACTGGGCAAAGAAATCGATACTCTAAAATATTTTAAGGTGAAAAAACTTATAATAAAAAAAAAAAAAAAAAAAAAAAGTTTTTTCAATCAGTATATATTTGATTTTTCAAACAGTATATATTTGAACTTAAAACATCGAAGTTTATAAGCTTGTCTTAGGTGAGAGAATAACCAGGAAAACCGATCATTTGACGGTTTATAAGTGTTCTCTACATGACATCTCTAAGGTCTTTCAATTGCCTTAATACTTTGCTCAGATTACCTTCTGGCCCAGTGTGCATGGGAATGCATGTGCAGCATTGGTCGACAAACATTGTACACACTCGTGGATTTGGTACTTGCTGCTCTGGTGCTCGTGATGTAGGGGTGGACAGACCTCGTCGCTGCCTGTCGAATTCTTGTAGCAGAGGATCTTCAAGTGTCTCGCATCTCCCCATTGTGCCTGGCTCAGGTGATTCAGGTGGAACGAGGCGTTCTTTCCCTCAACCTTTAGTGCTGTGGGTGTTGCCAAGACGACTTTCAATGGTCCGACCCTTCTGGGCTCGTTCCACTTTCACTTGAAGACCTTGACATACACCCAGTCCCCTGGTTGCACAGTTCTCAGCTCCTTGTCGATTTCACTTTTTCCCTCCCCTCAGTGGCACTTTTAACCTGTTGGAATATAGCTTGATGTATTTCAGCTATATGCTTTACATACAGTGCGGCAAAAAAGTATTTAGTCAGCCACCAATTGTGCAAGTTCTCCCACTTAAAAAGATGAGAGAGGCCTGTAATTTTCGTCATAGGTACACTTCAACTATGAGAGACAGAATGAGAAAAAAAAAATCCAGAAAATCACATTGTCTGATTTTTAAAGAATTTATTTGCAAGTTATGGTGGAAAATAAGTATTTGGTCAATAACAAAAGTTCATCTCAATACTTTGTTATATACCCTTTGTTGGCAATGACAGAGGTCAAATGTTTTCTGTAAGTCACCACAAGGTTTTTACACACTGTTGCTGGTAGTGTGGCCCATTCCTCCATGCAGATCTCCTCTAGAGCAGTGATGTTTTGGGGCTGTCGCTGGGCAACACGGATTTTCAACTCCCTCCAAAGATTTTCTATGGGGTTGAGATCTGGAGACTGGCTAGGCCACTCCAGGACCTTGAAATGCTACTTACGTAGCCACTCCTTTGTTGCCCGTGCGGTGTGTTTGGGATCATGCTGAAAGACCCAGCCACTTTTCATCTTCAATGCCCTTGCTGATGGAAGGAGGTTTTTACTCAAAATCTCACGATACATGGCCCCATTCATTCTTTCCTTTACACGGATCAGTCATCCTGGTCCCTTTGCAGAAAAACAGCCCCAAAGCATGATGTTTCCACCCCTATGCTTCACAGTAGGTATGGTGTTCTTTGGATGCAACTCAGCATTCTTTCTCCTCCAAACACAACAAGTTGAGTTTTTACCAAAAAGTTCTATTTTGGTTTCATCTGACCATATGACATTCTCCCAATCCTCTTCTGGATCATCCAAATGCTCTCTAGCAAACTTCAGACGGGCCCGGACATGTACTGGCTTAAGCAGGGGGACACGTCTGGCACTGCAGGATTTGAGTCCCTGGCAGCGTAGTGTGTTACTGATGGTAGCCTTTGTTACTTTGGTCCCAGCTCTCTGCAGGTCATTCACTAGGTCCCCCCGTGTGATTTCTGGGATTTTTGCTCACCGTTCTTGTGATCATTTTGACCCCACGGGGTGAGATCTTGCGTGGAGCCCCAGATCGAGGGAGATTATCAGTGGTCCTGTATGTCTTCCATTTTCTAATAATTGCTCCCACAGTTGATTTCTTCACACCAAGCTGCTTACCTATTGCAGATTCAGTCTTCCCAGCCTGGTGCAGGTCTACAATTTTGTTTTTGGTGTCCTTTGACAGCTCTTTGGTCTTGGCCATAGTGGAGTTTGGAGTCTGACTGTTTGAGGTTGTGGACAGGTGTCTTTTATACTGATAACAAGTTCAAACAGGTGCCATTAATACAGGTAATGAGTGGAGGACAGAGGAGCCTCTTAAAGAAGAAGTTACAGGTCTGTGAGAGCCAGAAATCTTGCTTTTTTGTAGGTGACCAAATACTTATTTTCCACCATAATTTGCAAATAAATTCTTTAAAAATCAGACAATGTGATTTTCTGGATTTTTTTCCCCCTCATTCTGTCTCTCATAGTTGAAGTGTACCTATGGTGAAAATTACAGGCCTCTCTCATCTTTTTAAGTAGGAGAACTTGCACAATTGGTGGCTGACTAAATACTTTTTTGCCCCACTGTAATTACCAAGCTCACTTTCAATCTGCTCAATATAGCTCGATGTATTTCAGCTATATTTCAGCTATATGCTTTACATAATTATCAAGCTCACTTTCAATCTGCTCAAGTGAATATGGCACTGGCATAGGTCTTCCAGTAAACATTTCTTGCAGAGTTAGAGGAGTCATTCTGTCAGTTTGCATTCTCATACTCATCAATGCTAATGGTAAGGCTTGTACCTAATTCATTTTATCAGCTTCACAAATTTTAGCCAATTTAGCCTTCAATGTTCCATTAGCTCTTTCCACCTCATGGGTTGAGGCCTGTTGTGTGTGCCTCAACCCAGCTGCTAAATCTGTCTTCTACTACCAGGATGTACCTTTTCTTTTCTTTTACTTCGGCCATGTCCATGAAATCAATGATCAGATGTCTAAAAGGTCTGTCTGGCTCTGGTATATGACATATAGGGGCTGTGAAACTTTTTCTGTTGTTGTATTTCGCACATACTTCACAGTGCTAGCTGGTGGTTGACCGTCTGGGCCAAATAAGGCGACCACCATGCTTGTTGAATTCTTTTTATTACTTCCCCCCCTTACGCAATGGCTCAAGCCATGCGCATCACTGATTAGAGTAGTAAGAAGAGAAATATGAGCCACAAAATGTTTGTGAAGACCATGCCAGATGCCAGTGCAAACATTTTTAACTGCCCCCCCTTTGTAGCCATTTACACATTTCATAGACAGAAGCCGAATTTTTGAGCTTTAACCAATCAGATCCGCCTCATGGGGCATTTCTTCATCTATATCTATTACAGGTAAGATGTTAGTGTGACCTAACGTGGCTAACTTGGCCACCTGATCTGCTGCAGTGTTCCCATTGGTTACAAAAGATCCGTCTGTTTTGTGTGCTGTGAATTTAACCATGGCAGTGTAACAAATCAGTAATTGTCAAATTAACAAATTAGATGGCATGTAACAAATCTGTAATTATCATGCCATGTGTGACAGGTGTACCATCTGCTCTTAAAAGGCCTCTTTGCGCCCACGTGGGGCCAAAGTAATGACACAGTCCATAAGCATACTGTGAGTCTGTAAAAATTGTACAACATTTACCTGCAGCAAGCTTGCATGCTGCAGAGAGTGCTTTTAGTTCAGCCAATTGTGCAGAACATAGTTGGTCAACAGTCGTGGACTGAATAGTGACGAAATTAGTTAAGTCATTACTGGGTGCAACTATTGCATAACCGGCCAAATTCCCTTCGGGACCCCTGAAGCAGGATCCATCTACAAAAAATGTTAAGTCTGAGTGTGGCAGTGGTTGAGTCTTGTTGCGCCTTCATGTAAGTGGCTGATGTTAACTGACAATCATGTGGTTCACCGCCTAATAGGTCATCATTCTGCTGGATTGACTGTGTGACATCTCTGAATCATCAATTCCGGAGTGGACAGAATCACATCATAACCGGTTTTTTGTGCATGAGTGATCACAAAGGTTGGACTGGTTAATAAAGCATGTAGCGCATGAGTTGTGTACAGAATGGTTAGGTGGCCCAGTGATAGTCAAAGCCTTCTGGTAACCAAATGCAGCGGCTGCTAACCTACGGTAATACGTTGGCATGCCCTTCTCTATGTTATCCAATGCTGTGCTAAAGTAAGCAACTGGCTGTTTGCTTAGGCCCTGTTGCTGAGTTAAAACAGCATTAGCAAATCCCTGTTTTTCTCATACATACAAATAAAATGGCTTACCATAATCTAGACTGGCCAGTGCTGGTGCAGTGCACAGGTCCTCTTTTAGCATTTCAAAGGCCGCAACGGCCTCAGTCATCCAGGCCAAGGATGCTTTCTTTTGATCAGCTGCCTTAATCAAAGCCCTGAGTGGAGATACCTTTAAGGCAAAATCCAATATCCATTGTCTATTATAACCTACCATTCCTAAGAATGACAACATCTGACCTACAGTCTGCAGTTTGCAAGCTTTTCTGACAGCCTCAACATGTGATGGTGACAACTTCTGGCTAGTGCCATGCAGAACTCTCCCTAGGTATTCAATCTGTTGTTTACAGAATTGCAATTTCTCTTTACTCACTTTATGTCCATTTTCAGCCAAAAGTTTCAGAACTTTCAATGAATCTACCTGACACTGCTCCTTGGTTGGACTACAAATTAAGATGTCATCTACATAGGTCAGGAGAAGGCTTTCAATGTCAATGAGGCTGTCAATTTCAATGAGGCTAGGTCCCTAGCCACTATACAATTAAAGATTGACGTAATTTCACAATAGCCTTGGGGTAGTCTAGTGTATGTGTACTGTTGTCCATTATATGTACATGCAAACAGATGTTGTGAATCAGGATGTAATGGAATACTGAACATAAATCAATAACTATGTACCACTTGGTGTCATCTGGAATATTGGAAAGCAACATATGTGGGTCTGGAACAACTGGAGCCTCTGTTTCAACAATATGGTTTATGGTGCGCAAATCATGTACGAGACGCCACTTGTATAATTGGGTTTTCTGACAGGAAATATTGGAGTGGTACACTAACTTTGAGTTGGGATCAATACCAGCTTCTAGCAAACCCTCAGTTGTGGGCCTTATACCTGCTTGGGCCTGCGGTGCTAATGGATATAAGATGGCAGTGTTCAGCTACACGGTGAACTTTTTCATGTTTAATAAATTACACCAAGACACACTGGGTCCTAAACCACACTGAAAAGCTACAGTGGCTTCGTAGTAAAAACTTAGACAGCAACATTCTCTTCTAACGAGTCCATGAGACACTGTGTTCTGGTCTCTGTATGAATTTAACCACTTTCTCGTCCTCTCTCAGGGTCATGTGCTCAAGCTGCAGTGCATTGTGAGATTTCATATCAAAAATACTTTACAAAATGGCTCCCAGTAGAGTAAGTAAGTGCACTAGATAGTGAATTGGATGTGTGTTTTTTCCGGCTAGTCCTCCCTCTATCTATCTCTCTTTCCTTCTCATGCAAACCATTCCAAATCTCCAAATGTCTGTAAGTCATTCAACAACCTAAGGCACATTCCATGTATATATTTATATATATATATATTTCACATAAAAGAAAGCATGTTATAATATCCCATAAACATTCAGTGAACCCTACGTTTCATTTATCTTAAGGTTACCACAGTATTTCTAAATGAGCAGTTTGTTGCTGTGCCCGTTTTTCAGTTTAGTGAGCCGGGATTTCTAAATACTGAAAAAATACAACTAAAGTGAACAATATAAACTATAGTTCAGTTTAGTTCAACATTCTAAATACTAATGAAAAATACTATTATAAAATTGCATTTTGCAAATAAATATCTTAAATTTCATTTTTTCCTCATTGTCCACAAAAGTTGCCAACTATGTTACCAACATGATTTTTGACAGTAAATCAACTGTTACACAGGGTTTTACTGAAATTCTTCTCAACTTCTCTTCATTTACATTAATCTTATCATTTAATATTGATGTTGCCAATCCTCACTCCCAATGCACGATCCTGGGCTCTAATGTTACAATTGCTGTTATTAATCCTGAACAATAATTATTATTCTTCTAAGTTCTTCGTACCAATCTATGTCTGTAAAAGTATGCTGTAAAGTGTTTAATCCTTCAAACTTTGTTATAGCTTATTTATCTCTAATCAAATCCTCTGACTGACATTGCCCTACACCATCTCTATCTTTATATGTTTGCTCATCCCAAAAGTGTGTGCATATACCTAGTCTCTGTGTTTAATTCTCGGAGGGCCATTTAAGTTTATGCAACCTGAAAAAGATAACAATACACATCTAGGAGAGGACAACAGTTGCACCTATTACACCTATAACACCTATATCACCTAGTAAAATATACATACATATATATACACACACATATACACACACACACATACAGTGGTGTGAAAAAGTGTTGGCCCCCTTCCTGATTTTTTATTTTTTTTGCATGTTTGTCACACTTTAATGTTTCATATAATCAAACACATTTAAATATTAGTCAAAGATAACACAAGTAAACACATCATGCAGTTTTTAAATCAAGGTCTTTATTATTAAGGGAAAACAAAATCCAAAACTACATGGCCCTGTGTGAAAAAGTGTTTGCCCCCCATTAAAACATAATTTAACTGTGGTTTATCACACCTGAGTTCAAGTTCTCTAGCCACACCGAGGCCTGATTACTGCCACACCTGTTCGCAATCAAGAACTCACTTAAATAGGACCTGCCTGACAAAGTGAAGTAGACTAAAAGATCCTCAAAATCTAGACATCATGCCAAGATCCAAAGAAATTCAAAAACAAATGAGAAAGAAAGTAATTGAGATCTATCAGTCTGGAAAAGGTTATGAAGTTATTTCTAAAGCTTTGGGACTGCCGTGAACAGTGAGAGCCATTATCTACAAATGGCGAAAACATGGAACAGTGGAGAACCTTCCCAGGAGTGGCTGGCCGTCCAAAATTACCACAAGAGCACAGCGACAACTCATCCAGGAGGTCACAAAAGACCCCACAACAACATCCAAATAACTGCAGGCCTCACTTGCCTCAGTTAAGGTGAGTGTTCATGACTCCACCATATGAAAGAGACTGGGAAAAAATGGTTTGCATGGCAGAGTTCCAAGACGAAAACCGCTGCTGAGCAAAAATAACATAAAGGCTCATCTCAGTTTTGCCAGAAAACATTTTGATGATCCCCAAGACTTTTGGGAAAATACTCTGTGGACTACGAGACAAAAATTGAACTTTTTGGAAGGTCTGTGTCCCATTACATCTAGCGTAAAAGTAACACCGCATTTCTGAAAAAGATCATACTAACAGTAAAATATGGTGGTGGTAGTGTGATGGTCTGGGGCTGTTTTGCTGCTTCAGGACCTGGAAGACTTGCTGTGATAAATGGAACCATGAATTCTGCTGTCTACCAAAAAATCCTGAAGGAGAATGTCCAGCCATCTGTTTGTGACCTCAAGCTGAAGCGAACTTGGGTTCTGCAGCAGGACAATGATCCAAAACACACCAGCAAGTCCACCTCTGAATAGCTGAAGAAAAACAAAATGAAGACTTTGGAGTGGCCAAGTCAAAGTCCTGACCTCAATCCGATTGAGATGCTGTGGCATGACCTTAAAAAGGTGGTTCATGCTCGAAAACCCTCCATTGTGGCTGAATTACAACAATTCTGCAAAGATGAGTGGGCCAAAATTCCTCCACAGCGATGTACCCGACTCATTGCAAGTTATCGAAAATGCTTGATTGCAGTTGTTGCTGCTAAGGGTGGCCCAACCAGTTATTAGGCTTAGGGGGCAAACACTTTTTCACACAGGGCCATGTAGTTTTGGATTTTGTTTTCCCTTAATAATAAAAACCTTTATGACTTCAACTGCATGATGTGTTTACTTGTGTTATCTTTGACTAATATTTAAATGTGTTTGTTTATCTGAAACATTAAAGTGTGACAAACATGCAAAAAAATAAATCAGGAAGGGGGCCAACACTTTTTCACACCACTGTATACATACATACATACATATACACATATTCATTATTTATTTATATATTTATTTATTTTAATGTTTCAGCAAAGGCAGTTTTACTTCATCTGGATCACACCTCTTACAAGTTACTGAACAGGACCTAACAGGACACAGAACCAAGTTTTAGGTGGATTTTTCCTAACTATCTTTTCCCCTTGATTATGCCTAGTGCACAAAAAACTGTTCAACAAATCTATGACAAGTTGACCTAGGTACTGTTTGGGCAAAGATGCAATATCCTCAGCCGATATTCCCCTCCTCTCATACACTCCATGCATTCAATCATTCAAAGCAAAAATCCCCATTATCCAACCACTTTCTCATTCACACAGAATTTGCACACCCACCCACCCACACACACACTCTTGTGCAGTGACCTTGCGCAGACACACACACACACTCGCAGTCCACTCACACTCCCCCACTGTCAACTCCTGCGCGCGCACACACACACACACACACACACACACACACACACACACACACACACACACACACACACACACACACACACAAATGATATCTTTGAAATCTCACCGTCTCTACTAAAATATTTTACTCTTCACTAGTCTTAAATTCTACCTATGAGTTTGGTCGCCCAAACAAAATACTTCTCAACTTTAAGTCGAAACCACTTCAATAGCACTCTCGGCTTTTCTCCACTATCATCACTATGTACTTGCAGAATATATGATTTAACCACAATTGGAACTCTGTCCATTCACAACAAAATTTTCCTCGAACAATACAGAAACAAAAATACAATCGGCACAAATACCACCCCAACACAGTTTTCAACATCACCAATAATATGTTGTCTCAATTCTAAATCCCCTTTCCAAAAAGAACACAATAATCTTCAATTTCACTGTAGTGTTACAGAGTCTTCCTCAACTTCACCGTAGTGTTACAAAGCCTTTTTCTCTTCACCGTAGTGTTACAAAATCTTTTTCAAATCACACAATAGTCTTAAACTTCACTGTGGTGTTACAAACTCTTTTTCACTTCACCGTGGTGTTCCAAATCTTTTTCACTTCACGGTAGTCTTACAAAATCTTCAAATTACACAGAACTATCTATAACGTGCACAGCTGGCCATAAAACATCTCGACTTATACGAAGTATACAATTATCCTTTGCATGAGTTTAAATAGCAATAGATTTTAGAACCAGAGATCATATATACACCAGGTAATGATTATGAAGATTGCCCAGTCTTTTCTGTCATGTCAGCTGCCAAGATGTTAACCATTTTCCTCAATGTTTCATCCCGCAAAGACTTCCGTTGTATTCATTTATTATACTCCCCAGTATCACCAGGTTTCTGGACAACAATGGTTTCCACCAACTTAAAGATTATAATAAAAAATATATATAAATCATTCTTAAAAATCATAAGACTCATAAATCAACTTCAATCATAGAAATATCAAATTCATGTGAATTCTTTACAAAATAGATTTATGAGTTTCGACAGTCTTTTTTCCTTTTTTTTACTTTTCCCCCCAAAATGTAAAAATACTAAAAATTTGATACCCACCTATTTAGCTTCGTCATCTAGCCTCATTCGTTTACTGGAGGAGCTTTCTTCAATAATGATTGTATCCTGTGAGTCACTGGAGTCAATGGATGATGACAGGGACTGATTTGACTGCCCATGAGAGGCCTGTAGAGAGGCAGAATCCAAGTCTGGTTGCAGATCAATTTTTATGGGGAATTATTAGTAATTAGTAGTATAAAATAAATGTTTAATTAGAAATCTAAATACAAACCTGCACCATGTTTTATGGTAAGAACTCCAACTGAGGGATCTCTGACTACATCCTCAAAAACATCTTCATCCACTTCAGTCCCTGATTCATCAAAAACCTTCACATTCCCGGGTACAGCTGGGACACCAAACTTTAAAAATGCTTAAAAAAATGAATGCATTTTTATGAGAAAGGATATATGACTTACAATGTTTTACATAGCAATGATGAACTTTGAACATCAGGGCACTATGCAACATGTGACTATATATATTCTCATACAAAATTACTAGACATCCATCAAGTAACATATAAATAAGAAAAAAAGGCTCAGCTCAGCTCGGTTGTCTTGACAAATTTTTGGGCATCCCCAAGTTTCACCTTAATCAGCATGATCTGTAAAGTGAGTATTACACAGGTTACAGTGTAAAAAGGTTTTATGTCCAACATATAAATAAGTACAGAAATTCTGTTGCAGTAGTTTGCATAGTCACCTTAGTATTTATGATTATATCTATCTAAGAATTGGTCATACAAGGTAGCAAAAAAAAGTCTCAAATACTTTACTAAATACTTAGTGGTTAGTGTTTCACTTTTCGACTAGTGATGCCATACAGTTTCTGATTCAAGTTGCCTAAAATAGAGAATTTAAAACAGCAACAATAATAATAATACGTTAATTGTATGAAATATGTTCTATGCCATGTCAATTATACTGCTACTCAGTTTAACTTTCAAGATTAAATCACATTCTCGTTATTTTCTTATATACAGCGTTTAAACGTCACTCCTTACAAAGAGGTTGAAGTTCAAACACCTTCTTTTACTAGCACTTACGTACATGTACAGTTGCAAAGATATAGTTTATATAACATTACAATAGTTTATATATTATATTATTACATTATTATTACATTATTAGTTCACGCATTCATGACCTCCAGACTGGACTATTGTAATGCGTTATTTGGTGGTTGTCCTGCATCTTCAATAAACAAGCTACAGTTATTCCAGAATGCTGCCACCAGAGTCCTTACCAGGTCAAGAAAGTATGATCATATAACCCCAATATTATCATCCCTGCACTGGCTACCTGTTAAATTTAGAATTGATTATAAACTAGCTCTACTTACATACAAGACCCTAAATGGTTTAGCTCCCACGTATCTAGCCAGTCTTCTAACACATTACAATCAACCACGCTTCTTAAGATCTCGAAACTCCGGACTTCTGGTAGTTCCCAGAATATCAAAGTCTACAAAAGGGGGTAGAGCTTTTTCGTATTTAGCTCCTAAACTTTGGAACAGTCTTCCTGACAGTGTTCGGAGCTCAGACACAGTCTCCCAGTTCAAACGTAGACTAAAGACATATCTCTTTAGCCAGGCATACACCTAATACATCCCATAACTTTGTACTCCAATACATCCGATTAAATGCACATTATCATCTAGTGCCTGCTAATATTATGAATAGCAGCTACGCTAATCCCTTTCCATTTGTTTCCCTTCTTCTAACCACCCCCGAGTCAGACAGAGATTGTGCCAGCTCCGGTGGCATCCAGAGATGGACCAGCTCCAGCCGGGTTCTGCTTTCTGAGGACTGGAGTAATCAAAGCAGCACTGCCAACCCTATGTGGACATTTTACACATAACATTCTACACATGCTGTATCTGCATCACACAACTAATGCAGAAAGGACATTGTTCATATCACACTCTCCGTGTGTCACCCAGATGAGGATGGGTTCCCTTTTGAGTCTGGTTTCTCTCAAGGTTTCTTCCTAATACCATCTGAGGGCGTTTTTCCTTGCCACAGTCACCTGAGTCACCTCAGGCTCGCTCACTAGGGAAAATTTTGTCTAACATCTAGGACTGTTTGTTTGTATGTTTATTGTTTCTTATGTTCTGTAAAGCTGCTTTGAGACAATGCTCTTTGTTAAAAGCGCTATACAAATAAAATGGAATTGAATTGAATTGAATTGAATATTATCGTATTTATTCAGACTGTATCTAACATCAAAATACATGCTCAAAATCAACAAAACCTACATCAGTAACGATTTTACATAAATTACACGTTAAACGATGACATATGATGCAAACATCTACAGCCCAAACTGGAACATCGCAATTTCAACCATCCAACACATAAAAATGCTGATGCTCCATTGGGACGTTAAATAATTTAATGTTAAAATAACTAAAACATATTAATGGGATATAACAATGCTAGATTAGTTAGATTATTGGCATAATTTAAACTTTAGAATTACATTGTGACAAAAAAAACTCGCCAACACATGAAATTGCCACGAAGTTACCTATTCAGAATTTCCGAAATTAAATAAAAATACACAAATTGCATAAAAATATAGCCTATGCAGTACTATTAGCACATTTATTCACATAAAACATTAAAACTGTAGTAGTATGTTAGTACTTAGTACGTTAGTACGTTACTTAAACGAGCTTACCTGTCGGTTAGAGCTAAAAGAAAATGGCGACCAGAAAACTCCTGAAAAATCATTTTCACCAACACTAGGGGTTATCTTTCACTATTTGTCGTTGAGTAAACTCCTTAAGAGTAAAGATAGAATAACACTGCTTGAATAACACTGTTGATTTTTCTGTGTAGTGTTTTGGTAAACTGGGATGTTTGAATGTTGTCATCCCCTGCTGCCATCCAATACCATTTTACCAGATTTATTTCAGTTCTTGGGTTCATTACATACCAGAAAAATCATAAAGGTTTGTTGAGCACACCTACTGTAAGTTGAGCACACTCTAAGTTGAGCATACTACTACTGTATTACTGTAAAGCTGAGCTTGCAAGTAAAACTGTGATCCTTTAAGCAGCACCTACATGTTTTGTATTTAATTTCCGTTAATACCAATGAAGAGGGATCATTTAGGAATTATGAAAAACCTATGTAATTAATGTACAAATTTTACAATATTTTTTAAAATAAATCAAATTATTTTTGGAGAGACAGGATTTTTTGTTGCTTCTTTTGCTCACAAGCACATAGCTTGTGATATGTGTTGGCTATATGGAGAATACAATAAAACTGCACAATATGTATAAACTACTTTTTTTTTTACAGAAATATGGTAGAAGTATTTTATTTTTCAGAGTTCAGTAAGGCAGTATTTAGGCTAGACTAAATCCATGTAGGACATTTCCTACTAATACCATTTAATAGATATTAGACATAAGCAGGGTGGTAGGCTCTGCATATAAAAGCTATGCATTTCTGATACTGCAAATCAGCAATGGGCATCACTATTAACTTGTTTCCAAAGAAAACAACGTATTTAACCATATGCTTAAACATTTGAAATAGTTCAACACCTTTTGTGCATTACATTAAGATGTTGTTGTGTTGGAAATTTTCTAAAACCCAGTGCACATGAGCTTCCGCAAGCTGTTGTGTAAAGCTCAATGTTAATTTTAAAAATGTCATGCTTGCACAGATATTTTTGTTTTGTCTTGTGGGATCATAGGCCTGATGCACAAACCTGCATTTGCTTTCTTGGACTTCCACTTTCCTCTTCACTTTAACCAAAAAAAGAATATTCTGCCTATTGTTTTTTTTTTATATGTATACAGTCCTGCTCACCATTATTGGCACCCTTGATGGTTATGTAGATAATGTGGAATATTTCCTGAAAAAATTAATCAAGTGAAACAGCTTTTTTCTATAGAGAACTAATGTTCTCAACAAAAGAGCTGATAAACAACATTAAAAAAAAACAATAGGAGAAAAAAAAATAGAAAAACTGAAAGCTTGCTGTGACACTGGTATTGGCACCCTTCCTTAATATTTGGTTGTACACCCTTTTCGCAGCAGTTACAGCCTCCAAACGTTTCTTGTAGACATCTATAAGCTTCTTGAATTTCTCTGCTGTTATTTTCTCCCACTCTTCCTTTGCAATTTGTTCAAGCTCTTGAATGTTTGCAGGGTTCTTTTTTTCCAGTGGCAGATTTAAGCTCACCCCAAAGATTTTCAATGGGATTGAGATCAGGACTCATTGCTGGCCATTTTAAAACAGTCCATTTTTTCCTTTTCAACCATTCCTGCGTGCTTTTGGATGTGTGCTTTGGGTATTTGTCTTGCTGACCCATAATCTTCGACCCAAACCAAGTTTTCTTACACTAGGTAGGACATTTCGCTCCAAAATCTCTTGGTAATTCTCTGATTTCATGATTCCTGTGAAACGGTCAAGGCCTCCAGTACCAGACGCAGCAAAGCAGGCCCACAGCATTATGGATCCTCCACCATGCTTAACTGTTGGTAGGGTGTTCTTTTCCTTATAAGCTTCATTGCGTCGTCTGTAAACAAACTGTTGGTGCGCATTGCCAAAAAGTTCTATTTTTGTTTCATCTATCCACAGAACATTCTCCCAGAAGGATTGTGCTTTGTCCAGGTACTCTTTGGCAAAGACCAGTCGTTCCTTTTTATGTCTTTTCTTCAGCAGTGGTGTTTTCCTTGGCCTTCGCCCATGAAGCCCTGCTTGGTTTAGTGTGCGGCGTATAGTACTTGTTGAAACCATGACCCCAGACTGTTCCAGTTTGGCCTTCAGGTCTTTGGATGTTAGACGTGGTGTTTTTTCCACCATTTGCACCAACCTTCAAAGAGTGCTCTTATCAATTTTCCTCTTTCCCCTACGTCCAGAGAGGTTCTTGACAGTTCCTTGCTTGGGAAACTTCTTAATAACATTGCGTACTATTGAAAAAGGGATACCAAGGTCTTTGGAGATTACCTTATACCCTTTGGAGGTCTTGTGTTTGCTAATAATAGCACTTCTGATGTCCTCAGACAGCTCCTTTGTCTTCACCATTATGACAAAGGAACAGGGAGTAACGTGACTTTTTAAAACACTGAAGTCATCATTTATTGGATAATTTGTCACATGGGACTGACAATTCATCACAGGTGATTCTCATTTGTGATTTACCTCAGGTGATTATGTATTTATAGTAAAGGGTGCCAATACCAGTGTCACAGCAAGCTTTCAGTTTTTCTATTTTTTTTCTCCAATTGTTTTTTTTTTAATTGTTGTTTATCAGCTCTTTTGTATCAAACATAAGTTCTCTGTAGAAAAAAAGCTGATTAATTTTTTTCAGGAGACATTCCACATTATCTACATAACCATCAAGGGTGCCAATAATGGTGAGCAGGACTGTATATATATATGTTTTTGTATTTGTACAGGACACTGTTTAATCCAATTAAGGTATTTGGATTTGGTTACATCCTCTGTGTGTGCATACAGTCATGGGAAAAATAAAATACAGCCTCCTTCAGGCCACTCTGCAGGATGCTCTGGATGACATGAGACTGGGACAAGTTCCAGTGCAGCTCTGATGATGTTTACAGAAGCAGTTTTGGGATTTGTTGGGAAACTGGTGGAAGATACCGTCGAAAAAACCACCATTAGCGCCATCACCCAATCAGAAGTTGTTAGTGGATAAAACCATCTGTGATGCTTTGAGCTCTTGCACTGCTGCCTACAACGTGTGGCTGTCTTCCAAAAACTTGGACAACTACAAAACTGCATCATACAACATGCACAGAGTGGTGAAAGCAGCACTATTGGAAGAAACTAGAGTGACAGTTCCAACAGAGTGACTCTAGGAACCTGTGGCAGGGACTAAGGACAATAACGGACTATCTGCAGCTAACGGTGGCAACAGCGCTAACTATGCTAACAGTGCTGCTGATGTGAGTTTGAATGCTAACAGCGCTGCCGGTGTGACCTTGGATGATGCCACATTTATCATTTTGAAGCACAACATGAGGAAAGCCTTCAGGAAAGTGAACACCAGGAAGGTGGCAGGAGCAGATGAGTTGTCTGCACTGACCAACAAGGACCTGATATTCAACCTCTCCCTGAAACAGTTGGCAATCCCCATGTGTTTTTAATAGTCCATTATTTGTCCCAAAGAAACCCTAATCTGCCTGCCTCAACAACTAGAGCCCTGTAGCCCTGACCTCATGTGTGATGAAGTGTTTTAAAAAGGCTGGCCATAGACTTCATCATCAGGTCACTACCTGAAATTCTGGACCCACTACAGTTTGCATACCATCCAAACAGATCAACAGATGTTCACATCTCACATCTCACACTCCACACCACACCACACCAAGTCACTTAGACAGTATGAGAGGTAATTATGTTAAAATGCTGTTTGTCGATTAAAGTTTAACAGTTCACACTCACCAAAAACTTGGAGAACCTGGGACTCTGTTTCTCTGTCAGTGGCTTGCCAATTTCCTGACTGACAGACCACAGGCAGTAAGGATGGGCAGACATGTCTCACTCTCTCTCACTCTCAGCACTGGAGCTCAGGGTTGTGTTCTGAGCCCCCCACTGTACTCATTCTACACCAATGACTGCGTAGGCACTTCCAGCTCCACCTCTATAATTATGTTTGCTGACGGCACTGTTGTGCTGGGCTTTATCACTGACAACAATGAGACAGGCTAACTTGAGGAGATTAGACACCTGGAGAACTGGTGTCAAGAAAGCAATCTCGTCCTAAACGTTTGCAAAACAAAGGAGTTGATAGTTGAATTTTGCACAAAGCAGGAGAGGAATTGGAACAGATGGGCTCTGGGTGGCTCCAGACAGATGGGCAAAATTTAACCAAAAATTAATTTTTAAGAGATTGCTTTGGTGTTCACAAACATGAATAGTGTTCCCAATGGTGAATTTCAATGGGACTGTAACACTGTATGTTTATTTATGGATCTTTATGTTTATGTTTATTTAGTGTTCTTTGTGAGTTAATGGAAACTAGCTACCGGTGCAGTCAGCATGCAGTATTTAGCCCCCGCAGATTGTGGCTATATTTATTGCTTACTTTAGGATTTTATTCTTCTTCTCCTTTTTTTTCTCAAACTAATCATGCAGACCAAACTGTTCTACAGATGTGAAACTTGGTAGCAACCTGTCCCTATACTCGGGCAAGATAAATAAGCATGATTGGCCTAATGGTACCACTATAGAAACATTTTTTATTAGCAAAACATTTTATTGGCTAATATCTCAAATATGACTTCTATGACTTCTATATAGAGTTCTATATATATATATATATATATATATATATATATATATATGAGTTCTATACAGAATATATTCTTTTTGATGCTTATTGTTTTGATTCTTATTAGGTTCTCCCTAATAAAAATTCCCATGCCTGATCAAGCTGAAATTTGGTGCATCATTATGCTAATTTGTAATTGGAATTTTGATTACAGTGAAAGTTCTTTGTTCTGATTCCTTGGCTCACCTTATATAAAACATTTTGCTAATTTTTGGCGCTATTCTATATTTATTTTGTGTATGTGTCCTATACTGTTATGTGTTGTTTTGTCTTGCACTGTTTTTATCAGGTTGCACTTTATGTAGCTAGGACAACTACTTGTTTTTAGCTGTGTTGTTTTTTGTTTTGTAGCTATATGTTGTGTTGTTTTATGCAGCACCAGGGTCCTGGAGAAATGTTGCCTCATTTCACTATGTACTGTGTCAGCTATATATGGTTGAAATGACAAAAAAAGCGACCAGACTTGACTTGACTTCCTGACTAAATCATGTACCCTGCCCACTCCAATTTACACAAATTTTTAATTACCATGATCCAAAGTATCTGATGGCATGGGTATTTTCAAAACCTACTTTTGCAAACTAGTCCTAGGATTTTTGCAAGTCACCACTTGTGAAAATGATAATAATAATAATAATAATAATAATAGTAATAATATATTTCTTTTTCTTTCGGCTTTTCCCTTCAGGGTTCGCCACAGTGAATCATCTCTCTCCACCTATCCCTATCTTCCACATCCTCAACACTTGCACCCACTAGCTTCATATCCTCATTTATTACATCCATATACCTCCTCTTTGGCCTTCCTCTTTGCCTCCTGCCTGGCAGCTCCATGTCCAACATTCTTCTACCAATATACACACTCTCCCTCCTCTGAACATGACCAAACCATCTTAATCTGGCTTCCCTATCCCTCTGATGTACTCGTTCCTAATACTGTCCAACCTTGTCACTCCAAAGAGAACCTCAACATCTTCAGCACTGACTCCTGTCTCTTCCTCAGTGACACTGTCTCTAAACCATACAGCATGGTTGGTCTCACCACTGTCTTGTACACCTTCTCCTTGTTTTTCGTTAATTATTTTCTAGCACACTGAACTCCCGACACATTTCTCCGCCCATTCCTGACGGTACTTGCTTCTTTACCTCTTTCCCACACTCTCCATTACTCTGGACTGTTGACCCCAAGTACTTAAACCCCTGTACCTTCTTCACCTATTCGTCCTGTAATCTTACTATTCCACTTCCCTCCCTTTCATTCACACACATGTACTCAGTCTTACTATGAATGACTTTGATTCCTCTTCTCTCCAGCACAAACCTCCACCTCTCCAGGTTTTCCTCTACCTGCTCCCTGCTTTCACTATAGATCACAATGTAATCTGCAAACATCATTGTCCAAGGAGACTCCTGTCTGACCTCCTCTGACAACTGGTCCATCACCATAGCAAACAGGAAGGATTTTAGAGCCAATTCCTGATGCAGTCCCACCTCCATTTTGAACTCCTCTGTCTGACCTACAACACGCCTCACCACTGCCCTGCTCCTCTCATACATGTCCTGCACCACTCCGACATACTTCTCTGCTACTCCTGACTTCCTCATACAGTACCACAGCTCTTCTCTTGGCACCCTGTCATACACTTTCTCTGAGTCTACAAACACACAGTGCAACTCCCTCTGACCAAATTTCCACTACCTTCCTTAACCTGGCTTCCACTACTCTTTCCCATAGCTTCATTGTATGGCTCATCAACTTTATCCCCCTATAGTTGCTGCAACTCTGCATGTCACCCTTATTCTTAAAGATCGGCACTAATACACTTCTCCATTCCTCAGGCATCTTCTCACTCTCTAAAACCCTGTTAAACAAACTAGTTAAAAATTCCACTGCTGCTTCTCCTAGACACTTCCAGACCTCCACCGGGATGTCGTCAGGACCAACTGCTTTTCCACTTTTCATCCTCTTCAAAGCCTTCCTGACTTCATCCTTTCTAATCTTATCTACTTTCTGTTCCACAGAGTTCACCCCTTCTACTCTTTTTTCCCTCTCATTTTCTTCATTCATCAGCTCTTCAAAGTACTCCTTCCAACTCATCTGGACTCTCTCCTCATTTGTGAGCACCCTTCCATCTCTATCTTTAATAACTCTAACTTGCTGCACATCCTTCCCATCTCGATCCCTCTGTCTAGCTAACCTGTACAAGTCCTTCTGTCCTTCTCTAGTGTCTAACCTAGTGTACAACTCGTCATATGCCTTCTGCTTGGCCTTAGACACCTCCCTCTTCACTCTGCATTGTTACTCTTTGTATTCCTGTCTATTCTCTTCAGTCCTGTCCATGTCCCACATCTTCTTGGCTAACCTCTTCCTCTGGATACTATCCTGAACTTCCTCATTCCATCACCAAGTCCCCTTATCTTTTTTTCTCCTTCCAGATGACATACCCAGCACCTTTCTTCCTGTCACCCTGATAAATTTTGCTGTAGTTTCCCAGTCATCTGGCAGCACTACCTGACCACGCAGAACCTGCCTCAACTTCTGTCTAAATTCCTCACATTCCTCCTTTTTCAGCTTCCACCACTTGGTTTTCTTCTCTATCTTTGATCTTCGAGCTCTATCTTTGACCTCTTCTTCTTACAGACCATCAAAGTCATCCTACACACCAGCATCCTATACTGTCTCGCTACAGTCTCTCCCACTACCACTTTACAGTCACTAATCTCTTTCAGATTGCCCCTTCTACATAGGATGTAGTCTACCTGTGTGCTCCTACCTCCACTTTTGTAAGTCACTCTATGCTCCTCCCTCTTCTGAAAATAAGTGTTAATCACAGCCATGTCCATCCTCTTAGCAAAGTCCACTACCATCTCTCCTTCAAGGTTCATTTCCTTAACTCCAAAGTTGCCCATCACCTCCTCATCACCTGTGTTCCCCTCACCAACATGTCCATTAAAATCTGCTCCTATCAATCTCTCTCTTCTCTAACTCACAACCTACCTGTGGGGCATAACCACTAACAACATTCAACATCACCCTGTCTGACACTTTCTTCACCTCCAGAACATTCCTCCCAAACTCCTTCAAGACCACACCTACCCCATTTCTCTTACTATCCACACCACAATAAAACAGCTTGAATCCTGCTCCTATACTGCGAGCCTTGCTACCCTTCCACCTGGTCTCCTGTACACACAGTATATCCACCTTCCGCCTCTCCATCATATCTGCCAGCTCTCTACCTTTCCTGTCATAGTACCAACATTCAGAATTCCTATTCTCAGTCCTACACTCTTACCTTTCCTCTTCTCTCTCTGTCTACACACTCTTCTCCCTCCTCTACTTCTTTGACTAACAGTAGGCCCAATTTTCACCATCGCCCTGTAGGTCGTTGTTAACCCGGGCCTCGACAGATCCAGTATGAAAAGCAGAGTACTGACAATTCGCATGATTAAATTCGCATTCACATGATGCTCTTCCTGACGCAACCCTCTCTATTTATCCGGGCTTGGGCCAGGCGCAGTAGTCACTGGACTGTGACCCCCATGGCTAGATTAATAATAATAATAATAATAATAATAATAATAATAATAATAATAATAATGCACAACCCATTAATTAGGATTTAGCTTTCTTTACCTTGAAACCCAAATATTAATAAAATCCTACAAAAACATCCATCCATCCTCTAAACTGCTGATCTTACTGGGTCACGAGAAACCTGGAGCCTATCCGAGGTGACTCTGAGCACGAGGCAGGGTACACCCTGAACAGGTTGCCAGTCTATAGCAGGGCACAATCACAAACATAATTACAATCTATGGACAATTTAGAGATGCCACTCAGTCTACAACGCATGTTTTTCAACTGGGGGAGGGGACCAGAGTCAGGAAACCCTGATACAGAACATGCAAACTCCACACATGGTGGAGTTGGGAATCAAACGCCCAACCCTGGAGGTGTGAGGAAAACATGCTCCTATAGAAACAGCTGATCTTTATTTGGCATTAATCAGAATACCTTTATTAATCACAGGTGTATAATAATTTCTTCTGAACATGAGTTTGAATGTGATGGTTAATTCCTCATACAATCACATACCTCACTAAAAAAGGGTCTGCAAACTCATTCAACCAGGTTACTGTAAGTATATTTTCTTTTTTTTTTTTTTTACCATAATATTGACGGTTGCTATCACATTAAATGTGGAAAAAATTAGACATGATTTGTCTAGTTTTCATTATTTACAACACAAGAATCTTCAGTTTTAAGGGGTATGTAGACTTTTATATCCACTGTAGTGTGTGTAATCAGCAAATGTGCTATTAAGATTTTGGCTTTCTAAAGTTTGAATAGTCGGCTTTCTAGTTGATAAAAAGCATAAAAAATTTAACAAGATAATTTTAGCACACAAAGCAAAGCACGCTAACAAAATAATTAATAATAGAAGTTGCTTTCGGCTGCTCCCTGTTCGGGGTCGCCACAGCGGACCGGACAACAACTTGGCAAACTGGTACGCACAACAACTTGGCAAATGTTTTATGCCGGATGCCCTTTATGCCGGACACAACCCTCCCATTTTTCTGGGCTTGGGACTGGCACTGCATCCAGTGGCTGGGTTTTGAGGCATTGGCTGGGAATCGAACCTGGGCCTTCTGCATGATAGGCGAGAAACCTACCACTGAGCCACCAATGCCCCAAAATAATTAATAATAAATATTGATATTATTAATTATTTAGAGTAAAATTTCTGACTTTTTAAATAAACCCTATATATTATGCATTTATGTATATATAGGACATATGTTTCAATTAGCTATTAAAATGTTTATTCATAATAACCTATGCATATTAACATAACATTATATAACAATTGCAATTAGATCTCCTGGGAAAATGACATCTGACATAATTTGAATGTAGCTAAAACAACATCTGAAAATAATAGCATCAAATAACACAATTATAAAACAAAATATAAATTTGAAGCAGCAAAAGTAATTTTCGACCACAATGTTTCTCTCTCTCTCTCTCATATAAATATATATATTATAGTGCTTTGCAAAAGTATTTATACCCTTTGAACTTTTTCACATTTTGTCATGTAACAACTACAAACATGTGATAGACTACAAATATGTGATAGACCACCTTTTGCTGCAATTACAGCTGCAAGTCTTTGGGGGTATGTCTCTACCAACTTTACATATCTAGAGAGTGAAATCTTTGCCCAATCTTCTTTGGAAAACAGCTCAAACTCAGTCAGATTGGATGGAGAGCGTCTGTGAACAGCAATTTTCAATTCTTGCCACAGATTCTCAATTGGATTTAGGTCTGGACTTTGACTGGGCCATTCTAACACATGAATATGCTTTGATCTAAACCATTCCATTGTAGCTCTGTCTGTATGTTTAGGGTCGTTGTCCTGCTGGAATGTGAACCTCTTACCCAGTCTCAGGTCTTTTGCAGACTCTAACAGGTTTTCTTCTAAGATTGCCCTTTATTTGTCTCCATCCATCTTCCCCATTAACTGACCAGCTTCCCTGTCCCTGCTGAAGAAAAGCATCCCCACAACATGATGCTGCCACCACCATGTTTCACAGTGGGGATGGTGTGTTCAGGGAGATGGGTAGTGTTAGTTTTCCACCACACAGAGCGTTTTGGATTTAGCCAAAAAGTAAAATTTTGGTCTCATCTGAACAGAGCACCTTCTTCTAAATGTTTGCTGTGTCCCCCACATGGCCTGTTGCAAACTGCAACAAGTTAGAGGCATCAGAGTAAAGGGGGCTGAATATAAATGCATGCCACACTTTTCAGATTTTTATCTGTAAAAAATTTTGAAAACTTATCATTTAAAATTTAGCATTTTCAGTTGGTTTATCACATAAAATACATTTTCGTTTGTGATTGTAACGTGACAAAATATGGAAAAGCTCAAGGGGTATGAATACTTTTGCAAGGCACTGTATTGTAGCCATTATGAATGCTCTTTGACCAAGGAAAAACATTTTTATATCATTTATATTGTGCATTTATATGCAACAGATATAAAGAAATGCCAATAATGTAGATGTTTATTCAAAAAAAAAATAAAAAAAACCCGTTTATTTATTTTATATATATTTATGTATATTTTATGTATATATATGTATATATATATATATATATACATATATATATATACATATATATACATATATATACATATATATACATGTATGTGTATGTGTGTATATATATATATATATATATATATATATATATATATATATTATATATATATATATGTATATATGTGTATATATATATATATATACACATATATATACATATACATATATATATATATATACATATATATATATACACATATATACATATATATATATATATACATATATACATATATATACATATATATATATATATACACACACATACACATACACATACATATATATATATATATACACACACATACACATACATATATATATATATATACATACACAATTGGTGGCTGACTAAATACTTTTTTGCCCCACTGTATATTTTATATATATATATATATATATATATATATATATATATATATATATATATATATATATATATACATACATACATATATAAAAAAAATATATATATATATATATAAAATATACAGTGGGGCAAAAAAGTATTTAGTCAGCCACCAATTGTGTAAGATGAGAGAGGCCTGTAATTTTCATCATAGGTACACTTCAACTATGAGAGACAGAATGAGGAAAAAAAAAATCCAGAAAATCACATTGTCTGATTTTTAAAGAATTTATTTGCAAATTATGGTGGAAAATAAGTATTTGGTCACCTACAAAAAAGCAAGATTTCTGGCTCTCACAGACCTGTAACTTCTTCTCTAAGAGGCTCCTCTGTCCTCCACTCGTTACCTGTATTAATGGCACCTGTTTGAACTCGTTATCAGTATAAAAGACACCTGTCCACAACCTCAAACAGTCAGACTCCAAACTCCACTATGGCCAAGACCAAAGAGCTGTCAAAGGACACCAGAAACAAAATTGTAGACCTGCACCAGGCTGGGAAGACTGAATCTGCAATAGGTAAGCAGCTTGGTGTGAAGAAATCAACTGTGGGAGCAATTATTAGAAAATGGAAGACATACAAGACCACTGATAATCTCCCTCGATCTGGGGCTCCACGCAAGATCTCACCCCGTGGGGTCAAAATGATCACAAGAACGGTGAGCAAAAATCCCAGAACCACACGGGGGAACCTAGTGAATGAGCTGCAGAGAGCTGGGACCAAAGTAACAAAGGCTACCATCAGTAACACACTACGCCGCCAGGGACTCAAATCCTGCAGTGCCAGACGTGTCCCCCTGCTTAAGCCAGTACATGTCCGGGCCCGTCTGAAGTTTGCTAGAGAGCATTTGGATGATCCAGAAGAGGATTGGGAGAATGTCATATGGTCAGATGAAACCAAAATAGAACTTTTTGGTAAAAACTCAACTTGTCGTGTTTGGAGGAGAAAGAATGCTGAGTTGCATCCAAAGAACACCATACCTACTGTGAAGCATGGGGGTGGAAACATCATGCTTTGGGGCTGTTTTTCTGCAAAGGGACCAGGACGACTGATCCGTGTAAAGGAAAGAATGAATGGGGCCATGTATCGTGAGATTTTGAGTAAAAACCTCCTTCCATCAGCAAGAGCATTGAAGATGAAACGTGGCTGGGTCTTTCAGCATGACAATGATCCCAAACACACCGCCCGGGCAACGAAGGAGTGGCTTCGTAAGAAGCATTTCAAGGTCCTGGAGTGGCCTAGCCAGTCTCCAGATCTCAACCCCATAGAAAATCTTTGGAGGGAGTTGAAAATCCGTGTTGCCCAGCGACAGCCCCAAAACATCGCTGCTCTAGAGGAGATCTGCATGGAGGAATGGGCCAAACTACCAGCAACAGTGTGTAAAAACCTTGTGGCGACTTACAGAAAACGTTTGACCTCTGTCATTGCCAAAAAAGGGTATATAACAAAGTATTGAGATGAACTTTTGTTATTGACCAAATACTTATTTTCCACCATAACTTGCAAATATATTCTTTAAAAATCAGACAATATGATTTTCTGGATTTTTTTTTCTCATTCTGTCTCTCATAGTTGAAGTGTACCTATGATGAAAATTACAGGCCTCTCTCATCTTTTTAAGTGGGAGAGCTTGCACAATTGGTGGCTGACTAAATACTTTTTTGCCCCACTGTATGTATATATATATATATATATATATATATATATATATATAAATAATATAATATTATATACACACACACACACAAATTTATATTATATATATATATATATATATATATAATATATATATATATATATATATATATATTAAATAATATTATATTATATACACAGACATTATATATATATATATATATCTATATATATATAATATATATATATATACATACACACACACATATGTATATGTATATATGTATATGTGTATATGTGTGTGTATGTATATATATATATATATATGTATTTTATATATATATATATATATATATATATATATATATATATATATATATATATATATATATATATATATACTCCTGAACAAAATCTTAAGACCAGGGAAAATATTACAAGTATTTACACTTCGCACTGGTGGATCGTAACCAGGTTGTAAGAACTGCTTCAAAATGTCAAACGAGGAAAAAGGAGCAAGAGACAAAAAAACAGAGATTGGCAATTTATTCAAAACTGCATTTAAACTCAAACAGGCTGTTCAAAAGTTTAAGATCATAGCCCAAAAATACCCACAACAGAACTAAAAGTGTCAAAAAAGGACTCAGTAGTGAGTAGCCCAACTGTTCTTGTTGATAACTTCGAACACTCGTTTCGGCATGCTTGATGCAACTGTTTCTAGGAGGCTGGTGGGAACGTTGCTCCATGTGGTGAAGATGGCTTCACGAAGGGCATCCACAGTCTGGAACTGACGTCCGTTTTTGTAAACTTCCCTTGCCATCCATCTCCAAATATTCTCAAGGGGATTTAGATCAGGGTACACGCAGGATGGTCTAGAAGTGCAACATTATTGTCCTGGAAGAAGTCCTTCATCAGGCGGGCGTTGTGAACTGCTGCGTTGTCCTGTTGAAAGACCCAGTCATTACCACACAGACAAGGGCCCTCAGTCAAGAAGGATGTGTTCTGCAACATGTCCACATAGCCAGCCGCCGTTTGATGCCCCTGCACAACTTGAAGCTCCATTTTCCCATTGAAGGAAAAAGCACTCCAGATCATGATGGAGCATCCTCCACTGTGCTGCATAGAAAACATCTCCAGTGGGATCTCCTTGTAATGCCAGTACCTTTGGAATCCATCAGGACCATTCAGGTTATATTTTTTCTCGTCCGAGAACAAAACTTTCTTCCATCTTTCAATGTCCCATGTTTAGTGCTCCCTTGCAAATTCCAAACAGGCAAGTTTGTGGTGTGGGAGGAGATGTGGCTTTTGAAGACATTTTTTGTTCTTTAAGCCCCTTTTTCGCAGATGCCATCTTATGGTTATTGGGCTGCAGTCAGCATCAGTAAGGGCCTTAATTTGGGTCAAGGATCGGCCTGTGTCTTCATGGACAACCCGTCGGATTCTCCGGCTCAGTGCAGGTGAAGTTTTTTTGGGTCTACCACTTGATTTTTTTTGTCCCATAACTCTCAGGATCTTTTAAAAAATTTAAAATGACTTGCTGCGTCCAATCTTGGCAGCAATGGCACGTTGCAAGGGCCCTTGCTTGTGCAGCTCAACAATCCTGCCACGTTCAAAAACAGAAAGCCTTTTTGCTTTTGCCATCAGGAGATCATGACAGTGTGATTGTCTGAAGAACAATGACATTAAATTACGTTAAATTTTGCAGATTTTAACTTGTAAAGGCTATGGTCTTAAACTTTTGATCTGCTGATGACCAGCCAGTTTGAGTTTAAATGCAGTTTTCAATAAATTGCCTACTCTCTATTTTTTGTCCCTTGCTCTTGTTTCTTCTTTTGCCATTTTGAAGAAGTACTTAAAACCTGGTTATGATCCACCAGTGCGAAGTGTGAATACTTGTAATATTTTCCCTGGTCTTAAGATTTTGTTCAGGAGTGTATATATATATATATATATATATATATTATATTTATATTAATTACACATTACACACACACACTCCTGAACAAAATCTTAAGACCAGGGAAAATACACTGCTCGAAAAATGAAAGGAACACTTTGAAAACACATAAGATCTCAATGAGGAAAAATATCATGGATATCTATACTGATATGGACTCGGTAATGTGTTAGGAACAAAAGGATGCCACATCGTTTGATAGAAATGAAAATTATAAACTTACAGAGGGTTTATAATTTTTAAACCCATTTTGCTGAAATTTCATTGCAACAACTCAAAATGGTACTCAGTAGATTGTATGAGCCCCCACGTGCTTGCATGCATGCCCGACAACGTTGGGGCATGCTTGTAATGATATGACGGATGGTGTCTTGAGGTATTTCCTCTCAGATCTGGACCAGGGTATCACTGAGCTCCTGGATAGTCTGAGATGCAACCTGATGACGTCGGATAAATTGAAACAAAATGTTCCAGAAGTCTTCTATTGGATTTAGATCAGGCGAGCATGGGGGCCATCGATTTTTTTAATTCCTTCATCCTCCAGGAACTGCCTGCATACTCTCGTCACATGAAGCCAGGCATTGTCGTGCACCAGGAGGAACCCAGGACCCACTGCACCAACGTAGGGTCTGACAACGGTTCCAAGGATTTCATCCCGATACCTAATGACAGTCAGGGTGCCACTGTCTAGCCTATAGAGGTCTGTGCGTCCCTCAATGGATATACCTCCCCAGACCATCACTGACCCACCACAAAAACGGTCATGCTGAACGATGTTACAGCATAACATTCTCCACGGCTTCTCCAGACTCTTTCACATGTCACATATGCTCAGGATAAACCTGCTCTCATCTATGAAAAGCACAGGACAACAGTAGCAGACCTGCCAATTCTGGTGTTCAGTGACAAATGCCAGTTGGGCTTCACGGTGCCGAGCAGTGAGGACAGGGCCCACTAGAGGACGCTGGGTCACCCTCATGAAGTCTGTTTCTGATTGTTTGGTCAGAGACATTCAAACCTTTGGCCTACTGGAGGTCATTTTGTAGGGCTCTGGCAGTGCTCATCATGTTCCTCCTTGCACAAAGGAGCAGATGCCGGTGCTGATGATGGGTTAAGGACCTTCTACGGCCCTGTCCAGCTCTCCTAGAGTAACTGCCTGTCTCCTGGAATCTCCTCCATGCTCTTGAGACTGTGCTTGGAGACGCAGCAAACCTTCTGGCAATGGCAGGTATTGATATGCCTTTCTGGAGGAGTTGGACTGCCTGTGAACCTCTGTAGGGTCCAGGTATTGCCTCATGCTACAAGCAGTGACGCTGACCCTAGCCAAATGGAAAACTAGTGAAAAACTGTCATAAAAGATGAGAAGGGAAAAAATGTCAGTGGCTTCCACCTGTAAAACTATTCCTGTTTTGGCGGTTGTCTCATTGTTGCCTATCTAGTGCAGCTGTCGTTAATTTCACCAAAGCAGCTGAAACTGATTAACAACCTCCTCTGCTACTTAACGGAACAGATCAATACCCCCAGAGTTTAATAAAAAAATAATAAATAAAAAAAAGATTGAAAAGTGTTCCTTTAATTTATTTGAGCAGTATACATGTAGTTTTTTGGCTACTCGCAAAATTCCCTCTAAACAGACATATGCAATTGATCAACATACATCTGATATTTAATTTATAAAAAGCAGGTGATGATAAAATAAGAAAATCAAGGTAAAACAGAAGAAAAGTCTGAACAGCTCAAGGGGTTCACAAACTTTCAAGCAGCACTGTATATGGAAAATGAATACATTACTGTTCAAATTATTTAGTCCAACCCCTGTATGATATGAAATTAATATTAATATATATATATATATATATATATATATATATATATATATATATATATATATATATATATATATATATATATATATATATATATATATATATATATATATATATATATAAAATAAATAAAAGTGCATCTTGTTCAAACAAAACCGAAGTGAAATACCAACAATATAACGTACAGTCAGGTACATAAATATTTGGACACAGATAAAGTTATTGCCATTTTAGCTATTATGAATATTATTGTAACTGAACAATTGGCTGCTCAGCTGTTCCATGACCAGGCGTGTATTAATTTTTCCTCTTCATTATTTCAGGTAAAGAAAATGATTATTAAACAGATAAAATGTACAGGTATGATGGGCATTTCCATTTGGAATCTGTTGCTGTTAACTTGCAATATTAAGTCCTGGGGGCTGTCACTGCCAGTGAAGCAAGTATCATTAGGCAAATCATCAATACAAATCAATCAAAAACACAGCAGAAACATTTACTGTGGCCAAAACAACTATTTAGTACATTCAGCACACTGGTGTTCAGGAACACCAAAAGCATGGAAAAAACAATAGTGGTGGAAAAGAAGAATTCTATCATAGTAAAGAAAATCCAATTTTTACAATTGGGCAGATCAGGAACACCCTTCAGGGGTAGGTGTATCTGTGATAAAGTCAACAATCAAAATACATCCTCACCAGAGTGATTACAGAGGTACCCTTGGTTAATTTCGAAATTAGGAAGACCAGACTAAATTTTTGAAAAAATAAAATCCAAACAAAAGGCTGTACAGTTATGAAGTAACACTCTTTTGATATATAAATGATCAATGTTTACCACAATCATAGGAAATAAAAAAAAATTATAAAAGGGAAAGACATTTATGACTGCCACTGGTACAGGTTTCCTTGTGTTTATTGATGTGGCAGCTAATAAAAACTGTATACAATGTATTATCTGCTCAGATTCACAGAGAGCATCGCAAGGGACACCCAGCATCCTGAGATGTCTGTGGGTTCAGGATGGAGGCAGTCATTTACTGCTAAGAATTTGCACCTAAGTATCATATTTTAATTTATGACTGTTAGTTTGTCCGATTACTTTCACTTCCTTTAATAAGGAGCTGATATAAAAAAAAAAAAAAAAGTGCTGGAATTCTTCAGTTTGAGCTCATATCAATTTTCAACTTTCAACTTTTAGTGTGCTATTCAAATAGAAATAACTGTGCCAATGACAAAATATCTATGGACATTTCTATAGATTACTCGAATTGAACAATGAACATTCTCTGATGATCTTCTATGATCCACAATGGACCGAAAATTATTAGCATTAATTCAAAAAGTACACTATAGACAGTGACCAGTGGAATCTTACTCATCACTGTATAAGAAGGAAATCAAGTGCTATCCTTTAAAAAAGTTATAAACAACCAATGTGATCCTCAGAAGATACATAGTTATGCATTAACAAGTACCAGCCACTATAAAACAGATTCCATGTTTTCACACCACTCATGATCTTCCAAGTTATATATAAATTTTGTCCTTTTAATGTCTTTGCCCAAACTATCCAAATTAATGTCAGAGGAGAACATTTCAGGGGATGTCACATACACCTCATTATTCTTGATGTACTTCTTGTAGTTGCAGCGTAAACACTGCCATGTGGTGGTGTACAGCAGGAAGGCAATTATTTTCAGCACAATCGCCAAGCTCACATAGAGGTGGCGATAGGCTACATTGTCATATAGCATGCATGCACCCTTTGTGTTGCACTCGCTGCTCCAGAACAGGCAGGTGGAGTCGATTCCCACACCAAAGATCAAAGGAGGTGGGATGAATCCTGCAGTACAATAAGATTCAGTAATCATAGATGATTTTGCAATTTTTATTAAATATGGTGATCATAGAGAGATTATGTTAAACCTAAGGATGCTTAAATCTAAAAGGTCTTCAAGGCCCTAAAATAAAATCTGTACCTGAACTGCTCCTTAACATTCAGTGCATAGAAGGATGCATCTTACCCAGCAGTCGCAATAAGAGAAACAGAACGCCAAGTGCATATGATTTCAACTCTGGGCTGACTGTTCTAAATAGACAGAGATGCAAAGAGACAGTGAGAAATGAATCCAGTTACTAGCAAAGGTAAAGGACATGTCAACAAAGAAAGGGATTTTTGTTTTTGCAGATTAACTGATTTTACATAATAATGCCAATTCAAATCTGTTAATTCTCTATAAGCCTCAAATTTATAGCCAAAGCACACGTCAAATTCTTAGTCTCTCAACATGTCTCAAACTACCATGAGGAGTATTTAGTTACCTGATGAGGATGATGACTGATGGTGTCTGAGCCATGGCTCCTATCATGCTGCAGGCACAGATCACACACAGGAAAATGAGAAAAGCCTCCTGGCAACCAGGACGTGGGCATTTGCCTGGCACAACTGTAGATGGAATGCCATCACCAGAAATGCAGGCACACCCTGTCAGGTTCTGTACGGACTAAAGGTAAATGGAAATATTAGTCCAAAAGCAAAGCAATTTTTTTCATTGCTGAATTACAATAAAAATATTAGCATATTAATATTATTCATGATTTTACCATTTACAAAACTTTAGCATACGTTTAAATGGAAAATTCTAAAAGCAAAAAATAAAAATAAAAATAACAAGGTTCACTTTAGAAATTAGCATAAATTTATAAAAATTCTAGAAGCTTTTTAAATTGTGAAGGAGTCATATTATAAATGATGACATTTTCATGATTAAAATATTGATGAAGAACTGATTGCAGAACTCTATCACTATCTGCAAAGCAGTCTCCAAACATCAGTGAGCCACCACCAGATGCTACAGTGGGCATCAGTGTATTTCCTTGTTTGCCAAACACACATTGTATGTTTGTGCATCCTCTTCATGGCAAACTGTCAAATGGTAGTGTAGAACCCCAGTGTGTGAGGGTGTGATTCACATTTATTCAGTTTTATTAGTTTTATTAAAGTTTAGCACACCTCATCAAAAACATGAAACAACAGAAAACAAGTTCAACTTAGTACAATTTTATTTGTATAGCATTAAAGTAGCTTCACAGAAATAAAATATTAAATGTAAAAATTTATTCCTAATGAACAAGCCAAATGTGACCAGGAAAAACTCCCAGGGACAATATTACCAGATTTAACAGACAATCCATACTCTTTTGGGTTGCTCTAGATAGTGCGATTGGAAACAATTTCCTTTCTATAACTGTAATTATGCAACCAAATCTTATTATTTTATTTTACTGGAGTTATCAACTGTTTACTGATGGAGACTTAAGTGCAAGACATAGTTGCAGTCCTAAAACTATCATAGAAATTGTAGACTTAAGATGACATAGAAGATGTAGTCCTGTGAAAACATCCAAACATCCCAGTTCAGCAACACACTGAGACATGGAGCTGGGGGGTTGTGGACCACTGATTTCTGTGGCAAAACATTGAGAGTTGCTTTGTAGTAATTTGTTTCTGTGATGGAATAATTTTTCTATTTGTGGAATCAGAATTCTTCAGACTCTTCCTGAATTCTTCAGCCATCCCTGTTGGGAGTCAAGCAAAAAAAATGCTATAGTACTACAAGCTCAAAGATCTGTTCTGTGTCCTATTTCTATGCCATCAACCACCAACTGTCTGTAGTGATACACTGCAGGACTGCCCCATGACGATAAAATTCTACAGTTGTGTACAGGGCAGCAGCTGCTGAGTGGCAAGTTGGACTTCCCCTTATAGAGAGGGGATGGAATCATGGAGCCTATTCCTGCTGCAACTATTCCCACATACCTGACAAACACTCAAAGTGGAATCTGAACACTGAAGGTATAAGTAATGAATAACACACTTCATTTTGTGTGTTAAAAAAAATATTGCACTCTATGTTGTGCCACATAATTTCCACCAAAACCCAAACCTCCCACCCAACCAACTTCCCTGTATCCAAGCCGTGGCCCTTTTAGTGCATCATTTATGTAGAACAGTGTGGTCTGTAAGGTTTTATTCCTTTTTTATACATTCACTTTAGCGCATTCTCTCCAAGGCAACTGTGCGGTTAATTGCTGAGAGATAAATTAAAATGATAGTGTGGGACATATAAAAGCATAAATAACCTGAGCTGGTTGAGGGAGCACTCCAGTGCTAATGGATCTGGTGCAGCCAGCAAAGCAGGAGGACAGGTAGGTGACTCCATTAGAGCCACAAACAGGACTAACAGATGATGTGTAACAGTTACAGTTACTAATGCATGGAGCTTCTGGTGCTTGACCTGGCTGCAGAGTTCTAAACACACACACACACACACCATTCATATGCAAACTATACATATACACATACAGTGTCTTGCAAAAATATTCATACCCTTTGAACTTTTCCACATTTTGTCATGTTTTGTAAATTTCCCATCGGGATGAATAAAGTGTCTATCTGTCTATCTATCTGTTGCTTTCGGCTGCTCCCTGTTCGGGGTCGCCACAGCGGACCGGCTGGTCCGCACAACAACTTGGCAAATGTTTTACGCCGGATGCCCTTCCTGACGCAACCCTCCCATTTTTCCAGGCTTGGGACCGGCACTGCATCCAGTGGCTGGGGTTGAGGCATTGGCTGGAATCGAACCCGGGCCTTCCGCATGATAGGCGAGCAACCTACCACTGAGCCACCAATGCCTCCTGTCTATCTATCTATCTAACAACTACAAATGTAAATGTATTTTATGTGATAGACCAACACAAAGTGGCACATAATTGTGAAGTGGAAGGAAAATAATAAATGGTTTTCAATATTATTTACAAATAAATATCTGAAAAGTGTGGTGTGGATTTGTATTCAGCCCCCTGGAGTTAAAACTTTGTAGAACCAACTTTTGCTACAATTACAGCTGCAAGTCTTTTCGGGTATGTCTCTACCGGCTTTGCACATCTAGAGAGTGCAAAATAGCTCAAGCTCAGTCAGATTGAATGGAGAGTGTCTGTGAACAGCAGTTTTCAATTCTTGCCACAGATTCTCAATTGGATTTAGGTCTGGACTTTGACTGGGCCATTCTAACACATGAATATGCTTTGATCTAAAACCACGCCATTGTAGCTCTGGTTGTATGTTTAGGGTCATTGTCCTGCTGGAAGGTGAATCTCCAACCCAGTCTCAAGTCTTTTGCAAACTCTAACAGGTTTTCTTCTAAGAAGATCACACACTAAGATTGTGAGATCAGACTTCTTATGACTTTCTTTCAACAGTGGCTTTCTTCTTGCTACTCTTCCATAAAGGCCAGATTTGTCAACTGCTCGACTAATAGTTGTCCTATGAACAGATTCTCCCACCTGAGCTGTGGATCTCTGCAACTCCTCCAGAGTTACCATGTTGGCTGCTTCTCCGATTCATGCTCTCATTGCTCGGCCTGTCACTTTAGGTGGACAGCCATGTCTTGGTAGGTTTTCAGTTGTGCCATACTCTTTCCATTTTCGGATATTCTACACTTTAACTATTATAACTGTAATAACTATTTCTGCTGCTCTCACTCACTGTCCCTAACCCTGTTCTTTTTTTTTTGCACACAGTTGGCGTTATGTGTCTCGTCAGTCCCTGCACTTATGTTGTGCGTTTAGTTTAAAAATTCTGCACCTTAGTTTAGCTTTATGTTCCTCTGCGTCACCCTGTATTTTGTTTTTTGTACTGTGTAGCATCTCTGGTCTGGGAGGAACATTGTTTCATTTCACCATGTACTGCATCAGCTATATATGGTTGAAGTGACAAAGCTTCTTTGACTTTGATGGATTGAACAGTGCTCCGTGAGATGTTCAAAAAGTTTGGGATATTTATTTATAACCTAAAACCTTCTTTAAACATCTCCACAACTTTATCCCTGACCTGTCTGGTGTGTCCTTGGGCTTGATGGTGCTGTTTGCTCACTAATCTAACACACCTCTGAGGGCTTCATAGAACAGCTGTATTTATACTGAGATTACACACAGACTCTATTTACTAATTAGGTCACTTCTGAAGGAAATTGAATCCACTGGATTTTAGTTAGGGGCATAGTGTAGAGGGGGGCTGAATACAAAATTTTGAAAAAAAAAAAAATTAAAAACCATTTATCATTTTTCTTTCACTTCAGAATTATGTCCCACTTTGTGTTGGTCTATCACATAAAATCCCAATAAAATACACTTACGTTTGTGGTTGTAACATGACAACATGTTGGAAAAGCTCAAGGGGTATGAATACTACCCCATGAATACTAGGCACTGTACACCATTCATAACAAAATTATGAATTAAATGCTTCCCTGAATCATCTTAAAATACATCTTAAAAAACAAATGTTATAGTTTTTTTAACCAAATTAACAATCCTTATAAGGAAAAAAACAAAGCACAAAGCACTATTGCTCACTCATTATCATAGGCGATGGTCACACCAGCAACAGGGCCTGTGTCACAGCCAAGGAAGAGGAAAGACACATAGCAGGCAGTAGAAATCAGGTTGACCAACATGGCCATCCGAACAGCACCCAAAGCACAGAGATTCAACTTCTTCACCAAAAGACCTCCCATAAAAATGCCCAGACATGCACATGGGATAGCCGTCATACCTGCAAGAAGCAATTAAGAAATTAAATGTCTTTAATAAAAAAAAAATTATATCAATTTGGTTCTCATTATAATGAGGAAGATATACAGTTTCGGAGACTAATAATGCATGCAGAATGTCTTATATGAGGGAGGGATGTCTGACATACCCAGAAGCTGATTGGCTGAGGTAGTTGTAAGGTTGAACTGCTGCTCCAAGTACTTGCCCAAGAAGGCAGCAAAACCAGCAACTACAGCAATCTCCATACACGCAGCAAGGACAATACAGGTGAACACCGGGTTAGACAGCAGGTGTTTAGTCACCCTGGGAATCACTGAGCAGAGAAAGAGGTGGTGGATTTCATTATAGTACCATTAATGATGCTCTAACAGAGTTAAAAGTCTATTGTTTGTTTCTTCTCCTAAAGGCAGCATTTTATTATCTTAATAAACTTCTGGAAATCTAAACAATTATATGATTGATCATATTTTAAGCATTGCATAAGATGATTGCAACACATTGAGTAATGAGTGATATGAACATTGCCTTGTCATGTTCTCAATATTTAACTGCCCAAATTTGATATTTTCCCAATTTTCTAGTTTCATGTTAACACTAAACTGAGACTCTTGACCTGCTTTTATCTACTGTATTGCTGCCACATAATTGGTGGGTTGAATAAATGCATGAAATAGCAAGAGCAAGAGTAAGTTCTTGGTAAACCAAATACAACACCCGCACATACAGCAGTTTATCTGTCTACCACAGCATACTGGAGTTAAATAAGTATCTAAATATGATCAAATTAGGTTAACAGCATGGAAATCACAGCAACTTTTATATGTGGTCCAAAGGCTCCAAAATAATTGGAAAATTGGCTGTTCAGCTGTTCCATGACTAGGTGTGTAATAAGAAAAAGTGTATATTTGTGTATATTTGTCACATATACATTACAGCACAGTGAAATTATTTTCTTTGCATATCCCAGCTTGTTATAAAGCTGGGGTCAGAGCAGACACTATATTGCCAAATGTTTTGGGACACCTCGCCAAATCATTCAATTCAGGGGTTGGGCTTGGCCCCGTAATTGCAGTGGAAGGAACTCTTAATGCTTCAGCATACCAAGACATTTTGGACAATTTCATGCTCCCAACTTTGTGGGAACAGTTTGGTGATGGCCCCTTCCTGTTCCAACATAAACCAGTGCACAATGCAAGGTCCATAAAGACATGGATGAGCAAGTTTGGTGTGGAGGAACTTGACTGGCCTGCACAGTCCTGACCTCAACCCGATAGAACATCTTTGGGATGAACTACTGGACTGGTGCGCAGCCATGTTGGAACAGGAAGGGGCCATCCCCAGACTGTCCCAACTCGATTCTTCTAGATTCTCTGTTCTGGCACCAAAGTGCCCATACAGCCGAGTCACTGACGGTCTTCAAACAACAGAAGAAGACCCCCCTCTTCCTGAAGCACTTAAAATAGCTCTTATTTTTCTTTGTTTGTTTTATGTATTGTTGTATGTTGTATGTAGTTTTAATAAAAAAACCTCCCAACACATTTTAGGCTGATGGTATCCTAAGACTGTGGCCTATTGAACTAGTGTTAATGTATTCATTGATAGAGACTTCAAAGCCCTCTTGAATGTCGCACTGGATAAGAGCGTCTGCCAAATGCCAGAAATGTAAATGTAAATTTAGTATTGACAAGATTAACACTGCAGGTCAATCTAAGCACTTAACATGGTGTAGTGTAAGCACTTAACTAAAGACAATGAACAGGGAGGTAAAAAATTATCACACATTCCTTGTCTTATGCACAATTTACCAGCAATGACAATGTAATATAAAAAGGAAAAATATTTTTTTACAATAAGATTTCTCCCCCATATAATCTCCCCCATGTAATCCTATTAAAAGTGTTCTAGGACAGTTATTATTTCCTTTGACAGGGTCCTTTGACCCTAATCCTAATCTAAAAGGAAAGAGCAAAGTATTAGCTTAAAACCTTCAGACGTTGTAGCTTTATGTGGCCAAGACTTTGGGGAATAAGATGAATTTATGAAGTTCTGTGCTGATTTTGACCTAGGAGAGTTGTATTGTGTGCTGCACTTGTATTGTGTCCTCCACAATGCCATATACCTGGCTTCAAAATTATGATGGACAGGGACATAACACTAAGAGGTAAGAAAAAAGCCAGAGGGATTGCAGTTTTGTGAATAAAATGTGGCCCAACCACCGTCAGCTGACAAGGATGTGGCATGTGACATGATCCTTGCCACTGTTGCTAAATTTCAGTCTAAACACCTGGAAACTTTGGTGGTAATTACTGTAGACTTTAACCATGTATAGTTGTGTTAAAAATATAACAGTACATGATTATAATAAGCTGATAAATAAGCTGATAAACCAGTTCTAGCAGTAGTGATGCTAATTCATTGGAAATAATTTAGCTTGAAGATGTGGTAGTGTAATAGGAAAATAGCTGACCCAACTGTCATGACAGTGTTTGTAATTGACTTGTTCATTGAAAGGGGTGTGTTCAATATAATAGCAGTGTGGAGTTTAATTAGAGAACTCATTCATTCTGTGAAAAAACAGGAGCCATTAATTGATAAACCAGTAAAACCAGTTTAACCAGTAAAACCAGGAGCCATTAACACAATGTTCCTCAGAACAATGTTTGGAACAGCCCTTTGTACATAGCAATGTGTGAACAGTGTGTGAACACTGTTATAAAATATATTGCCTTCTGAATTGCTATGTACAGAGTGCTGTTCCAAATATTGTTCTGAGGAACATTGTAATCTGATTAAAAAGTAATTATAGGATGCTCAGCAAAAATGATCTCAAATGCTTTAAAATGGCAACAAAAACCCAAAACATGCGGAAGAAAATGAGCAACTATTGTTAAAACAGATCGAAGGATAGTCAGAATGGCAAAGATTCGGTCAATCATCACCTGCAGGTAGATCAAAGATAATCTAAAATTACCTGTAAGTAGTTACAGCAAGAAGACATTTGATTGAAGCTAAGCTATCAGAAAGAAGCCCCTGTAAAGCAACACTGAATAAATGACATGCAGAACAATTAAAATTCGCCAAGGAACACATTAATTGGCCCAAAGAGAAAGGTGTAACATTCTGTGGTCTGATGAGAGTAAAATTGTTTTATTCGGGTCTAGTGGTCATCGGTGGTATGTCAGGCGACCTCCAGGTACTGAATCCAAGACACACTACAATATGAAGACATTAAAACATGGCAGCACATGGTATGGGGTGTTTTTCATACTGTGGCGTTGGGCCTATTTATCATATATGAGGGATCATGGTTCAGTTTGAATACATCAAAATACTACGTTTTCTTATGCTGAAATGGAAATGCTCCTGAAATGGATGTTTTAACAAGACATTGACCCCAAACACACAAGTAAGCAAGCAAAATCTTGGTTCCAGAGAAAAAGAACTGAGGTAATGGAGTAGCCAGCTGAATCCCCTGACCTCAACCCCATTGAAAACTTGACATTAAAAATGCAGTTTCTGAAGCAAAACCCAAAAATGTACAACTGTTGGAAGAGAAAAGTGTTAACACTGGTGTTTTTAACACATTAATATTCTATTTTTGCTATTCTTTGTAAAAGAATAACAGACTTGATAAAATTTGTTAATGCTTTGTTTTTTTTTTATTAAATCTGTAATATTTTCACAGCATTTGAATTATGGACATAAAAGATATTAAAAATATTAATAGCTTTTAACATATTGCAATTTGTTTGAATACAACAGTACATAGAGATTATACTTCCATTTTCCCACCAGTTTGTTGACTGCACTACATGGGAAATAATAACAATGGACCTTTTGTATGCAAACATTAAAGTCTCCACAAGGATTGTAAGGAAGTTGACTCAGGAGGCCAGTGCGGCCCTGCAGGACTGTTTTGAAACACTTATCCACAAAGATGTGATTCAGGTAAATAAACCTTGGATGACCAGTGACCTAAAAGATCTATTAAACAAGAAGAAGAATGCCTTCAGGTCTGGTGACAAGGAATAACTTAAAAGGATACAGCGGCAACTGAAGACAGGACTGAGGGAGTGTAAAGACACGTCTTGGCAGAAGCTGGAGAGTAAACTTCAGCAAAACAGCATCAAGGACGTATGGATGGGCATGAAGCAGATCATAGGCTTCAACATATAGGCCCATCAGCAGGGGGGCAGATTGGACATAGCTACTGAACTCAATGCGTTTTTAACAGGTTCAGCACAGGATCCCCTGCTGGGCCATCCCACACAGGTGTCTTCACACCTTTGCAGACACAAAACACACAGGCTTGCTGAGTATCACTGACCACAACCCCCCAATTCCTACCTCCACTGGACCAAACACATCCTCGTACTTGACTGCGACAGCCAACCAGGTGAGAAGATAGCTAGAGAGACTTGATCAAAGCAAGGTTGCAGACCCTGATGGTATTAGTCCCAGGGTTTTTAAGCCCTGCTCTACACAACTGTCTTATCCTGAAGAACATCTACAACCTAAGTCTGATGCAGGAAAGGGTTCCAGTGCTATAGAAAACATCTTGTCTTGTGCTGATACCTAAGAAAGCCACCACATCTGGCCTCAGAGACTAAAAGAACAGTTGCTTTTACTTCACATGCCATGAAGTTGTTGAAGAGAATACATGTAGCCCACCTGGTCTCACAGGTGAAACCTGCACTGGACCCACTCCAGTTTGCTTACCAACCTCATGTGGGTGTCGATGATGTCTATCTGCTGCAGCGTGCTCCTACCTGGATGTGGTGGTAGCATGAGATTCATGTTTTTTGATATTTCTAGTGCCTTCAACACCACCTAACCAATCCTGCTGAGTGAGAAGCTGCTTAGACTGGGTACTAGCCCCTCCACCATCTCCTAGATTGCTGACTACATGTCAGACAGGCCCCAGTTTGTGCTACTGGGGGCCTCTGTGTCTGACACAGTGGTCAGTAACAGAGGAGCACCTTAGGAGACTCCATTTTTTTCACTCTATACACCTCAGACAGCACATTTAAGTACAAACCCGATTCCAAAAAAGTTGGGACACTGTACAAATTGTGAATAAAAACAGAATGCAATGATGTGGAAGTTTCAAATTTCAATATTTTATTCAGAATACAACATAGATGGCATATCAAATGTTTAAACTGAGAAAATGTATAATTTTAAGGGGAAAATAAGTTGATTTTAAATTTCATGGCATCAACACATCTCAAAAAAGTTGGGACAAGGCCATGTTTACCACTGTGTGGCATCCCCTCTTCTTTTTATAACAGTCTGCAAACGTCTAGGGACTGAGGAGACAAGTTGCTCAAGTTTAGGAATAGGAATGTTGTCCCATTCTTGTCTAATACAGGCTTCTAGTTGCTCAACTGTCTTAGGTCTTCTTTGTCGCATCTTCCTCTTTAAGACGTGCCAAATGTTTTCTATGGGTGAAAGATCTGGACTGCAGGCTGGCCATTTCAGTACCCGGATTCTTCTTCTATGCAGCCATGATGTTGTAATTGATGCAGTATGTGGTCTGGCATTGTCATGTTGGAAAATGCAAGGTCTTCCCTGAAAGAGACGACGTCTGGATGGGAGCATATGTTGTTCTAGAACTTGGATATACCTTTCAGCATTGATGGTGCCTTTCCAGATTTGTAAGCTGCCCATGCCTCATGCACTCATGCAACCCTAAACCATCAGAGATGCAGGCTTCTGAACTGAGCGCTGATAACAACTTGGGTTGTCCTTGTCCTCTTTAGTCCGGATGACATGGCGTCCCAGTTTTCCAAAAAGAACTTCAAATTTTGATTCGTCTGACCACAGAACAGTTTTCCACTTTGCCACAGTCCATTTTAAATGAGCCTTGGCCCAGAGAAAATGCCTGCGCTTCTGGATCATGTTTATATATGGCTTCTTTTTTGACCTATAGAGTTTTAGCCGGCGACGGCGAATGGCACGGTGGATTGTGTTCACCGACAATGTTTTCTGGAAGTATTCCTGAGCCCATGTTGTGATTTCCATTACAGTAGCATTCCTGTATGTGATGCAGTGCCGTCTAAGGGCCCGAAGATCACGGGCATCCAGTATGGTTTTCCGGCCTTGACCCTTACGCACAGAGATTGATCCAGATTCTCTGAATCTCTGGATGATATTATGCACGGTAGATGATGATAACTTCAAACTCTTTGCAATTTTTCTCTGAGAAACTCCTTTCTGATATTGCTCCACTATTTTTCACTGCAGCATTGGGGGAATTGGTGATCCTCTGCCCATCTTGACTTCTGAGAGACACTGCCACTCTGAGAGGCTCTTTTTATACCCAATCATGTTGCCAATTGACCTAATAAGTTGCAAATTGGTCCTCCAGCTGTTCCTTATATGTACAGTTAACTTTTCCGGCCTCTTATTGCTACCTGTCCCAACTTTTTTGGAATGTGTAGCTCTCATGAAATCCAAAATGAGCCAATATTTGGCATGACATTTCAAAATGTCTCACTTTCAACATTTGATATGTTATCTATATTCTATTGTGAATAAAATATAAGTTTATGAGATTTGTAAATTATTGCATTCCTTTTTTATTCACAATTTGTACAGTGTCCCAACTTTTTTGGAATCGGGTTTGTACTTTTCTGACGACACTGCAGTGGTGGGATGTATTAGGGATAAACAGGAATCTAAGTACAGGGATTACTGGATAACTTTGTGGACTGGTGAACTAGGAATTACCTGCTGTTAAATTGATGAAGACCAAGGAGATGGTGGTGAACTTTATGAGGATTAAAACTTTTTGACCATAACCATCATGGGCGAGGAGGTTGGAATTGTTGACCACTGCAAGTATTTGGGTGCACACTAAAATGACAGACTGGACTGGAGGACCCACCCTGATTCTGTATACAAGAAGGGAATGAGCAGACTATTTTCTAAGGAAGCTCAAATCTTTCAATGTTTGCAACAAGATGCTGAAAATTTTCTACCAGTATGTAGTGGCAAGTGCCATTTATTGTGTTGTGGTCTGCTGGGGGGAAGCACCACTGCCAGTGATACCAGCAGGATTAACAAGATTATGACTATCATGTTGTCTATCATTGGACACAAACTAGAGACATTTGAGTCAGTGAGGAACAGGAGGTCACTGAACAAACTGCTCTCCATCATGGACAATCTGTCTCACCCACTCTATAATACACTAGAGTCAGTGGTGCTCATTCTCCACAAGACTCATTCAGATTTGTTGTTACAGAGAGCGTTACAGGAAATCATTCATATAACGTGCAACAACATTGTACAATAGTTCAGCTATGTGTGACAGGTGATAACACTTTCACATGACACTATTATGACATTCAACATCACTATATTCTAGACTCTCAAGGTACTTCATATTCATTATCTACTGACAGTTTACGTGTACTGTGATGTAAATACTGATGTAAATATGGTTAAATCCATAACTGTGCTTCATATCTGCACTACTACATTTAATTTAACTTATTGTATTCTATTAAGGTTTTGTTCTTTCTTCTTAGACTTATATTTATTGTGTGTATGTATGTATGTATGTATGTATGTGTCTATATATGTATGTATACCTGGACCCTACAGAGGTTGCACAGGCAGTCCAACTACTCCAGGATAGCACATCAATACGTGCCATTGCCAGAAGGTTTTCTGTGTCTCCAAGCGCAGTCTCAAGAACATGGAGGAGAGTCCAGGAGACAGGCAGTTACTCTAGGAGAGCTGGACAGTGCCACAGAAGGTCTGTAACCCATCAGCAGCACCGGTATCTGCTCCTTTGTGCAAGGAGGAACAGGGTGAGCACTGTCAAAGCCCTACAAAATGACCTCCAGTAGGCCACTGGTGTGTATGTCTCTGACCAAACAATCAGAAACAGACTTCATGAGGGTGACCTGAGGGCCCAATGTCTTCTAGTGGGCCGTGTGCTCACTGCCTGGCACCATGAAGCTCGATTGGCATTTGCCATTGAACACCAGAATTGGCAGGTCTGCCACTGGTGCCCTGTGCTTGTCGGAGAAATTTTAAGGTTAATTTTATGCTTACTTTTAACATAATACTCTGCTTAAAATAGTATATTCTTACAGTATTCAAGTATATTAATCTTATAGCATTCAAGTATAACCTAACCCGAGACAAAATGGTAATCAAGCATAATCATAATTAATCATAATCATAACGTATTAATGCACCAGTATAATAGCAGAAGTATATCACGTGATTACGCAATCTTCATAAACACCAGGCTTAGCTTAAAATAAAGTAACATAAAGGCATAAAAATAATAAAACGATAATGCTTAAAGGCTTAAAGCCTAGACAGTGTTATCTGTAACATAAAAAGCGATGAGTGCAGACACAGATAATACAGAGGATGTGGAGGCTTGCATAGTGTCTGGCAAAAACAAAATAAGAAGAAGTGCAACTAACTCTAAAATAATCATCTAATAATACATCAGTGGCTTGAAGACAGACTTACACAGGCTGACATAGACTTGTGACAAAAGGTATCAACTGCGAGGTCAAGATGATCTGTAAGATCTGTAGGGTCAGCGTAAAGGTAATGACAATAATGTTAGGGGAATTTAATGGTAAAATTACTTAACAATTAATAATTAATTAATTAATATTCACTAAACTAATGGTACATGCCTATATTAAAATAGCAATGCAGGGGGAATTCATGCTTATCTTCAAAATAGTAATAATTCATTTAAGAGCAGTGGTATCCATTATCCTATCGTCTACCTAACGGCTAAGCTTATGACAATCAGTATAGTATAACCTCTGATAGTATGTATATGCAGTACTAATAAAATTGTACAAATGGGATCTACGAACAGTAACCACGCTGAGATTGTGTAAACCAGTGAAGCTCACAGCTTAGTGTTGCGGTTTAGTCAGTTAGGCTGTCCACTTCAATGGGATCATTGGAGTGGCTGACCATCCAATAGAGCTAGTGAAACATTGGATGAGTAAGGTGAATATCATGTGGTTGTTTGACCTTAAAACACAGGTTAGTTGATCTTAAAATGCAGGTCCTGAAACACTTAAAAGCTGAGAGGACAAAACAATAAGAACTAGACAGAAGGAAACAAAACTAGACAGTACGATTGGAAATAACTTGCTTTGTACCGTGCTATGAATAAAATTGCTGAGGAGCAGGGAACAATGCTGACTTTTCAAACTTGCAAACGTCTAGAACATAGTGTTCAGGGTCAATACTATGTCAGAAGTCACAAGGAGGTGAGGAGAACATCATGTTCGAAGAATCAAACAAAAAAAGGAAGACCAAAGGAGCTGAAGAGATAGCCATAAAAGGTCATAGATATGTCTGTATGCAAATTGGGTAAGGAGGGGCTCAATTGAAGGGGATGAAATGTTAAAATAGAATTGGATGTATAAATGGTAAGGAATTCTTCAAAGGACTTCAGACCAGCTGCTCTCTTCAGTAATGTACACCTGACAGGTGTGTCTACTGAATAAATTTGTTCGTCCCCATCGGTTGACTGACCGCTCGTTATTTTGGCTAAGTTTGGTAGTTTGATTTTGATAAGTTTACTGAGTTAATTGATAATGGGAAGTTAAGGGGAAATTGATACAACTCAACATTCATCCTGCGATATGTCCACTCAGAGGGGGCTCTGAGTTCCGACATGCTTTTCACAGATGAGAGCAGGTTCACCCTGAATACATGAGACAGATGTGAAAGGGTTTGGATAAGCCATGAAGCTGCCTGTAACATCGTTCAGCATGACCAGTTTGGTGGTGGGTCAAGGAAGGTCTGGGGAGGTATATCCATGGAGGGACACACAGACATCTACAGGGATGAAATCCTTGCCAGTTACTGGAGGATGAAGGAATTTATACCATTGAATGGTCCCCACACTAACCTATATCTAAATAGAACACCTCTGGGACATGTTTCTGTCCATCTGACGCTGCCCGTTTGCCCCTCAGACTGTCCAGGAGCTCAGTGATGCCCTGGTTCAGTCCACACACATATACATATATATACACATATAAAACATATATATATATATATATATATATACACATACATAAAATATATATATATATATATATATATATATATATATATATATATACATATATATATATATATATATATATATATACACATATATATACACACAATATATATACACACATATATATATATATATATATATATATATATATATATATATATATATATATATATATATATATATATAATAATATATAATATACACACACACATATACACTTTCAGTTGAGCTAATTTGTACACCTGTAGTAACTTGACAGTGGGGCAAAAAAGTATTTAGTCAGCCACCAATTGTGCAAGTTCTCCCACTTAAAAAGATGAGAGAGGCTTGTAATTTTCATCAAAAGGTACACTTCAACTATGAGAGACAAAATGAGAAAAAAAAAATCCAGAAAATCACATTGTCTGATTTTTAAAGAATTTATTTGCAAATTATGGTGGAAAATAAGTATTTGGTCACCTACAAAAAAGCAAGTCAGACTCCAAACTCCACTATGGCCAAGACCAAAGAGCTGACAAAGGACACCAGAAACAAAATTGTAGACCTGCACCAGGTTGGGAAGACTGAATCTGCAATAGGTAAGCAGCTTGGTGTGAAGAAATCAACTGTGGGAGCAATTATTAGAAAATGGAAGACATACAAGACCACTGATAATCTCCCTCGTCTGGGGCTCTACGCAAGATCTCACCCCGTGGGGTCAAAATGATCACAAGAACGGTGAGCAAAAATCCCAGAACCACACGGGGGGCAGAGAGCTGGGACCAAAGTAACAAAGGCTACCATCAGTAACACACTACGCCGCCAGGGACTCAAATCCTGCAGTGCCAGACGTGTCCCCCTGCTTAAGCCAGTACATGTCCAAGCCCGTCTGAAGTTTGCTAGAGAGCATTTGGATGATCCAGAAGAGGATTGGGAGAATGTCATATGGTCAGATGAAACCAAAATAGAACTTTTTGGTAAAAACTCAATTTGTCGTGTTTGGAGGAGAAAGAATGCTGAGTTGCATCCAAAGAACACCATACCTACTGTGAAGCATGGGGATGGAAACATCATGCTTTGGGGCTGTTTTTCTGCAAAGGGACCAGGACGACTGATCTGTGTAAAGGAAAGAATGAATGGGGCCATGTATCGTGAGATTTTGAGTAAAAACCTCCTTCCATCAGCAAGGGCATTGAAGATGAAACGTGGCTGGGTCTTTCAGCATGATTCCAAACACACCGCCCGGGCAACGAAGGAGTGGCTTTGTAAGAAGCATTTCAAGGTCCTGGAGTGGCCTAGCCAGTCTCCAGATCTCAACCCCATAGAAAATCTTTGGAGTGAGTTGAAAATCCGTGTTGCCCAGCGACAGCCCCAAAACATCACTGCTCTAGAGGAGATCTGCATGGAGGAATGGGCCAAACTACCAGCAACAGTGTGTAAAAAGCTTGTGGCGACTTACAGAAAATGTTTGACCTCTGTCATTGCCAACAAAGGGTATATAACGAAGTATTGAGATGAACTTTTGTTATTGACCAAATACTTATTTTCCACCATAACTTGCAAATAAATTCTTTAAAAATCAGACAATGTGATTTTCTGGATTTTTTTTTCTCATTCTGTCTCTCATAATTGAAGTGTACCTATGATGAAAATTACAGGCCTCTCTCATCTTTTTAAGTGGGAGAACTTGCACAATTGGTGGCTGACTAAATACTTTTTTGCCCCACTGTACATTTACCACATCATGTAAAGAAAATGAACTGCTCATAATCCTAAACATATCACTTCACCGGTTCCCTTGTATTTCTTGATGAGATTTCTTTAGAAATAAAAAAAAAGTGTGTTACAATATGCAGTAAGCTACCTCGAAGCTGATCACAACAGGAGCTGTCAGGATGATGGTTGTGCAGCACACCGTTACTTGGCTTTGGATGTTCATAACTCTGTGATACTGGCAGCATGGGCTGGTCACTCTCGGTCCTGTTGTTACCATATTGCTCTGATAGAGATGAGGGGAAACCAAACATGAAGACAGCGGAGATAAAAAGTAAAGCCCCACAGAGGAGGAAGCCTCCCCACCAGGCTCCAATCCAGCGAGGGTCATCAGGAGTGATGTCCAACTTGGCTGAGGACAGAAGGTTGGTGCACACATGATAATGGACATAAAAGAATATACTTATCATACACAAAAAAACTTTGATTTACCATTTAAACTCATATCTGAAAACAGAAAATATGGAATAAATGGAACTTGAATTATGTATGTATGTATGTATGTATGTATGTATGTATGTATGTATGTATGTATGTATGTATGTATGTATACCAATCAGGCATAACATTATGACCAATGACAGGTTAGGTGAGTAACACTGATTATCTCTTCATCATGGCACCTGTTAGTGGGTGGGATATAGGCAGTAAGTGAACATTTTGTCCTCAAAATCTCCAAAAATTCAGCTCTTATGGGGTATTCCCAGTCTGCAGTGGTCAGTATCTATCAAAAGTTGTCCAAGGAAGGAACAGTTGTAAACTGGCAGTAGGGTCATGGGCAGCCAAGGATCACTGATGCACGTATGGAGCGAAGGCTGGCCCGTCTGGTCCTATCCAACAGACAAGCTACAGTTGCTCAAATTGCTGAAGAAGTTAGTGCTGGTTCTGATAGAAAGGTGTTACAATACACAGTGCATCACAGTTTGTTGCATATGGGGCTGCATAGCTGCAGACCAGTCAGGGTGCCCATGCTGACCCCTGTGCACCGCCAAAAGCACCAACAATGGGCATATGAGTATTAGAACTCAACCATGGAGCAATGGAAGAAGTTGGCCTGGTCTGATGAATCGCATTTTCTTTTACATCACGTGGATGGCCGGGTGCGTGTGCATCGCTTACCTGGGGAACAGATGTCTGCTGGGAAACCTTGGGTCCTGCCATCGATGTGGATGTTACTTTTACACCTCCTTGTACCACCTACCTGAGCATTGTTACAGACCATGTACACCCTTGGCAACGGTCTTCCCTGATGGCTTTGGCCTATTTCAGCAGAGTAATGCACCGTGCTACAAAGCAAAAATGGTTCAGAAACGGTTTGATGAGCACAAGTGTGAGTTTGTGGTGTTGACTTGGCCTCCAAATTCCCCAGAACTCAATCCTATCAAGCATTTTTGGGATGTGCTGGACAAACAAGTCCGAACCATGGAGGCCCCACCTTGCAACTTACAGGACTTAAAGGATCTGCTGCTAAGATCTTGGTGCCAGATACCACAGCACACCTTCAGGGATCTAGCGGAGTCCATACCTGGAGGGGTCAAGGCTGTTTTGGCAGCAAAAGAGGGACCAACACAAGGTGCAGGTGGTCATAATGTTATGCCTGATCGGTGTATGTATGTAACCAAATCAGGCATAACATTATGACCAACCTGCTTAATATTGTGTTGGGCCTCCATGGATCGGACTTGTTTGTCAGTATTTTTCAAAAGTGTTCCAAGGGAGGAACAATGGTTCACTGATGCACGTGGGGAGTGTAGGCTGGCCCATGTGGTCCAAGCCAACTCTGAGCCAGTCGTCTAGCAATTGCAATTTGGCCCTTGTCAAACTTACTCAAATTCTTACACTTTCCCCTTTTTGTTGCTTCTAACACATTAACTTTGAGGGCAAAATGTTCACTTGCTGCCTAATATATCCCACCGATTAACAGGTACCATCAGAATCAGAATCAAAATCAGAAAGAGCTTTATTGCCAAGTATGTTTGCGTATACACGGAATTTGTTTTAGTGTTACAAGCTCCAGTGCACAGAGACAACAACTACAATACAAACAACAACAACGAAAAATAGGATGAGAACAAACAACAAAAAACAGGATGAAAAATAAAAAAACACACATATTTAAATAGGAAAATAAAGTAATTTGTATGTACAGAATAGAATAGAATGGGTTGAGATGTAGGGATGTGGTCATAATTTTATGCCTGATCAGTGTATGTATGTATGTATTAAGTGATTGATTGATTGCAAGAAAGATGCAGAGGTTTAGACAAGTGTGCATTCACACTGGGATCCCATGGAAAGCATGCAGCAAAAAATCATGAGTGGCAGGTTTTTGTGGAGTAGGTAGAGGTTTGGCCTTAAAAGTTGAATAATCAATATTACTACCCCATTTGCTTGCTTGCTAGATTGTTAGCTTCTTTCAATGTTTGTGCTAGTGTTTGTCATACACTATATTGCCAAAAGTTTTGGGACATATGCCTTTACATGCACATGAATGTAATATGGAGTTGTCCCACCCTTTGTAGCAATAACAGCTTCAACTCTTCTGAGAAGGCTTTCCACAAGGTTTAGGCATGTGTTTATGAGATTTTTTGACCATTCCTCTAGAAGCAAATTTGTGAGGTTTGACAAGAAGGCCTGGCTCACAGTCTCTGCTCTAATTCATCCCAAAGGTGTTATATCGGGTTGATGTCAGGACTCTGTGCAGGCCAGTCAAGTTCCTCCACACCAAACTCGCTCATCCATATCTTTATGGACCTATGCACTGGTGTGCAGTCATGCTGGAACTGGAAGGGGCCATCCCCAAACTGTTCCCATAAAGTTGGGAGCATGAAATTGTCCAAAATGTTTTGGTATGCTGAAGCATTAAGAGTTCATTTCAATGGAACTAAGGGGACAAGCCCAACAGCTGAAAAACAACTCCTGAATTCAATGTTTGGAGGGGTGTCCCAAAACCTTTGGCAATATAGTGTAATTAAGATGTTTTGATTCTGCAATTCTAATCCACTACTAGATTGTTTACTTTTTGGCTTTTAACGGGTGAAAAAATGTCAAATGTCATCAAAGGATAGCGATAACTAAGTTTAGTGGGATTTTTTGGTTTACAGTCGCAGGAAACATGGCAAGAAGCTGTCATTAAAGACGTCAAACACTAAAAAATTATAGATCAAAAATGCAGGTTGCGGTCTGCCTTTAATTTTGTTTATGTGTAATCATTTGCCCTAATATTATTTACATTTACTTTAAAAGATGCCCTTACAAATTGCAACTTGCAAATTATTAGAGGCTGAGCACTGAAGGTACAAGACACATATTGTATTGTTCAAATTTTTCACTATTATTAGAGGTCAAGCACCAAAGGTACTTGGCCCCTCTCATAATTGTTAGGATTTTTCACTATTATTATTATACAATCTCCTCTGGGAGTCCACAGAACCCCTTGGCGAATTTAAAAGCCAAGATAGTGGCACGTCCAGATGCAGTTCTTCGGGTTTTGGCAGAATTTTTGTGTTTTTCATGTTTTTTTCTGCATGCATCTGCACATGTACAGTATAGTCAAACATTCATTGTTTTAGGTACAATAATAATAACTGGGAATTTATTCCTCTGGAGATCCAGCTCTCTCCTGCAAGCTGAGAAATCACCATGCCCATACACAGACCATGTAGATGTAGGAAACAAAAAAGTGTGGTAAGAGAGGGGGCCTGCAATCTAAGCTAAAAGCTGTTGCCTACACACCAACTATCCAAAGCCTTTTTCTTGCCAAGACCCAGGGCTTAACAACAAAATCACTTCACGTTGCTTAAATCACTGTGTGATGACAATAACAGAGTCTTGGCTGGACATCAATGCCCCGGATGCTATCGAGCTAGTGGGCCGCAATGTCTTCAGAGCAGAGCAAAGGGATGGGGACGTTATATTTACACAAACAACGGCTGGTGTATAAACACCACAGTCAAAGACAATGAATAGATAATGAATGCCTCATTTTACCTTTCTACTTGCCCATGGGGTTATAACAGCTGTTTATGCAACACCGCAAGCTAACGCTAGGTTAGCCAGGGAGAAGCTACATTCATTCATATCACTCCATTAGCCAGCATTTCTCAGTACAACCACACAGCATTAATATAGCAGCGGGAAACTTTAATCTTGCCCACTTGAAGTCTGTTTTACTCAAATTCCCTAAATATTCCCAACAACAGAAAAGAAAACTTTAGATCAAGTCTTCTGTAATATTTCACATGCCTACAAAGCCAGCCCTCTGCCACATCTAGGAGCCTCAGATCACCTGTCTCTGTCTCTTATTCCAGCATACAAACCACTCAGCAGCAGACAAAGACCATCCATGAAAACAGTCAGGGTATGGACTAAGGAAGCCATCTCAGCCCTGCAGGCTGCAGAATTTTTGCTAAGAGGACAGACGTGGTGGGACACATATCAGCTGTACGATCATATATAAACTTTTGTGCTGAGAGTGTGTCTGAAACAAAAAGTATTAAAGTGTTCTCAAACCAGAAACCATGGTTCAACAGCAAGGTGAGGAATACAGAATCAAATGTTTAAGTCTGGGGACCTGTAGGCCTTCAAAAAAGCACAGAGAAGCCTGAGGAGAAGCATCATGAAGGCCAAATGCAGTTACAAGCAGCACAAAGAGGAACACTTTCCAGCAACAACTCCAGATGCATGTGGCAAGGGATAAAGACTCTCACTGACTACAATGACAGTTACAAAGACCCCTCAGACAGTATACTGCCAGACACTCTGTACCACTTAATGACTATGGCACAATTACTCTAATGCCCACCATCACCAAGTGTTTTGAGAGACTCATCCTCCCTACATAAAATCTGTCATCCCTGCTGACCTCGACTAACACTAGTTTGCATATCAAGTAAACAGATTGGCAGTCATCACAGCTCTCCACACAGCACTTACGCCCCTGGACCAGGATAACACCTATGTAAGAATGTTATTTGTGGATTTCAGCTCAGCTTTTAATACAGTTTTCTATACAACTGGTTAAAAAACTAAGCAGCCTGAGCTTAAACAGCCCATGGATACTGGACTTCCTGAGCAACAGGCCCCAGAATGTCAGGATGGGAGGTCACACATCTACTCTCATCCTAAACACTGGCACATTACAGGGGTGTGTCCTTAGGTCCCTCCTCTACTTTACCTTATCCATGACTGCTCCCCCATCCATCCTACCAACACCACTGTCAAATTTTCTGATGATACCACCATAGTAGAACTAATAATGGACAACAATGACACAAAAGCGCTTTTCACGCTTGAATTGTTAACCCTGGGTCATCCTAAACCCCGGATAAACGGAATCTTGGGTTACCTATAATTATGTTTCACACTGCACAGTACCTGGAGTTAACTGTTAACCGTTCTTATTTGCATATTTGCGGTGTCACTGATTGGACGAACAGCAGGCAACCTGTTTACACGGCTTTTCCCACATCATGACACTTATTTTTTTTAAAATGCTGTAAGAATAATACCGTCTCCTCATCACTCCAGTTCACACGCTTTCCGTCTTTTGACATTTTCTTACTTTTCTCTAACCGGCTGCTGTTTATATGATGCGCATTTCCTGTGTCATGAGCCTCGCTGCTCAATTTCTTATTGGTTGTCTGTTGCTAAGCATCCAGCAGCAACAAGCAAACACCGCTCCGTTTCACACTGAACAAACTCTGGAGCAGGGTTTCATAACCCCAGGTAAAGATGACAGGTGTGAAACGTTTCTTTACCTGGGGTTAAAAGCGGTGTTTAGAATGATTATAACCTGGGGTTAAGCGCAGTGTGAGAAGCCCTAAAGAGGAGGTCCAGCATCTAACAGAATGGTGTTTCTACAATATGCTGGACTACAAACTAAAAACGCCAAGAAAGTAATAGTGGATCTAAGTGCACTGAGCACTCATGAGCACGCATACATGGGGAGGAAGTAGAGAGGGTAGTGAGCTTTAAGTTCCTCGGTGTGCACATCTCAGCTGACCTCAGCAAGACTGCACACATCTCCCATCATGTGAGGAAGACATAGAGACTCTACTTTCTCAGAAAGTTAAGGTATGCCTTCCTCTTCACTTGCTGTGCAACTTCTATCGGTCAGCAACAGAGAGCCTCCTGACCTACTGTGTCAAGGTGTGGTTCAACAGCTGTGCTGAACCGAACAGGAAAGACCTGCAGTGGGTGGTGAGGGCAGCAGAGCATGCCATGGTACAACACTACCTCCTTTCAGAAACATGTACTACAGGCAGACTTCTAAAGAAAGCCACAGGAAGTCAAATCCACAAACTCTCCTCCTCCCCTCCTTCCACTATATTACAGTCTATGTTTCTTTTGTTTCATATTTATGCCTGTATTTACATTGCTAGTTCTTGTGAGCTGCTAATCAGTGTTTTGTTGTTTTTAAAACAATACAAAAAAGATCTATTATTTTCTATGAAATTTGGCACATTAATAGAGGACAATTGAGAGTATAGACACACAACATTCATTCATTGTCTACCGCTTATCCGATCTATTCTCGGTCACGGGAAGCCTGTGCCTATCTCAGGCGTCATTGGGCATCAAGGCAGGATACTCCCTGGACGGAGCGCCAACCCATCGCAGGGCGCACACACACTCTCATTCACTCACGCAATCACACACCACGGACAATTTAGAGATGCCAATCGACCTACAACCTCCCCTTCCTGGGGAGGAAACCGGAGTACCCGGAGGAAACCCCCGAGGCACGGGGAGAACATGCAAACTTCATACACACGGCAGAGGCGGGAATTCGAACCCCCAACCCTATGAGGCAAACGTGTGAGGCAAACGTGCTAACCACCAAGCCACCGTGCCCCCTAGACACATAACATTTGGGGTCAATTCATCCATCTCTGTAGCGCCACTAATAGGTCAAATATTCATTTACGTTTTTGAACTTAAATTTTTTTAAATTTTAACTGTTTGAACTATAGTTGTTTTCTGCTGAATTTTTAATTTTTACAAAATCTACATTTGGTACATCTACAGAGGTTCTAATCATAATTTATTCAAATAATTTTGCTAGTGCAAATGATATGGCCACTATTATCCAATGAAATTTCATGTTAAAAACACCAGAAGTGGAAGTAAGTAATTCATATAAGTAAACAGTAAGTAATTCATATCTCAGGAGTTCTTTGTTGGAGTGATGCCAAACTTGGTACACTTTGTTAGTATTACCAACCATGGGTATGCACAAAGTTTCATTTAAAAATTGGCAACCTGGGATGCTAGATCAACTAAATTTCTTATGTTTCAAGTGGCCATATCTCTGCAATGCTTTTGTTCTTTGGCAAAAAAGTCAGTGAACATGCTTACCATGAGGCCTGGGTGGCAAAAGTTTTGTGAAGTTGGCCATTTTGTCATGCTATTTTGAAAAACAGGTTTAACACCCATGTGTCCATGTACTTATTTGTCTACCTGGTGGCCCTGAGGTGCTTGGACCCTTCATGGCTGCTTGCAGCGATATAAGAATTATTATTATTATTGTTGTTGTTGTTTTTGTTGTTGTTGTTGATACAGTAAAAAAATGTATTGCCTAACCCTAATAGTGTAACTGTCAACTGATCACTAAACCACTGTTAGGGATAATTTACAGATCACATGCTGTCTCATATTTAATTATTTAAAAAAAAAAAAAAAAAAAAAAAAAAGTTTATTCTATTCAGAATACAGATTAAAAAAAATATACAAAATGTTTGGATGAATAAACATATAGAGATATAAATTAACATATGAATGCACTGTTACTACAGACAAAAACAGGAATGACTCAAAACTCACTGGTGTCAACAAAGACTGCATCCACATAGAATTTGGTGCAGACTGAACCAAGGATGAAGCCACAAGCAGGTCCAAAAACCAAGGTTGAGAATAATATACCTGCAATCAAAAAGAAGGCACAGTTGTCATCAGCTGAAGGCTAAAGTGTGTAATACCATGGGCCAAATAGAGCACAAAAACTAATTAAAAAAAAAAACAAAAAACAAAAAAAAACAAAAAACAAACAAAAAAAATAAAACAGAAAATGTATTAAAAAAAATCATCCATTCTCACATATTTTCTCAAACTCTTTTCAAAGAATCCAGTATATACAATAGATCATTTTGTATATGAATGTGTAATTGTAATTGAATGTGTATGAATGTGTAATTGTATATGAATGTGTAAGAACTTTTTGGGATTTTTTGCCTCTTTGAAACAACATATAACATTCTCATTGGATAAAATTGAAGAAATCAACAAATAACAGTAGATCATCATACCCATTTCTAATAATAACCACAGTTTAATTATACATACATTGATAAATGTCAACTATTTGCTGTAATATAAAATTGTAATAATCTAATAGTAATGTGACAGACTAGGAAAACCTGTTGGAGGTTGCTGAATTCTGGGGAAAAAGGGAAAAATGACAAAAGTATGGATTTGTTGTACAATAACGTGATTTGAAATATCTACTTTAAGAAAACAGGGGTGAAGTGAGCCAATTAGTGAGCTAACAGCAAGCCTGGCTAATTTTAATCAATTTGGTTCGACAGTTGTCCAAAGGTTGGACAAACCTTCTCTGTGTCAGGTTAGCTGTGAAGTTCAGTTTAGCTTAATGAATTCTATTAACCCAAGACTTGTGCTTTAATAGTTCCATAAGGCAACAAAAAAGGGAACATGTCAATCATTCATTCATCGTCTACCGCTTATCCGATCTATTCTCAGGTCACGGGGAGCCGAGAATCACGTCATCGGGCATCAAGGCAGGATACACCCTGGACGGAGTGCCAACCCATCGCAGGGCACACACACACACTCTCTCATTCACTCACGCAATCACACACTACGGACAATATAGAGATGCCAATCAACGTACAATGCATGTCTTTGGACTGGGGGAGGAAACCCCTGAGGCACGGGGAGAACATGCAAACTCCACACACACATGGCAAAGGCAAGAATCATACCCCCAACCCTCGAGGAGTGAGGCAGACGTGCTAACCACCAAGCCACCGTGCCCTCCATACAGTCGGTCAGATTTAAGAAAATATTATATATAGTCTAAATATATTCGGTACTGTGCAAAAGTTTTAGGCAGGTATGGAAAAATTCTATAAAGTAAGAATAATGCTTTCAAAAATAGAAGTGTTACTAGTTTATTTTTTATCAATTTACAAAATGGAAAGTAAATGAAGAGAAATCCAAATGAAATCAATATTTCATGTGACTACCCTTTGCCTTCAAAACAGCATCAATTATTCAAGGTATACTTGCACACATTTTTTGAAGGAACTCGGCAGGTAGCTTGGTCCAAACATCTTGGAAAACTAACCACAGCTCTTCTCTGGGTGTAGGCTGCCTCAAATCCTTCCATCTCATCATGTAATCTGAGACAGAATTGATGGATTGATCAGGGCTCTGTAGGGGCCAAACCATCACTTCCAGGACTACTTGTTCTTCTCTGTGATGAAGATAGTTCTTCAGGACATTGGCTATATGTTTGGGGACGTTGCCCTGTTGCAGAATAAATTTAGGGCCAAACAGATGCCTCCCTGAAGGCATTGCATGATGTATAAAGTATCTGCCTATATTTCTCAGCATTAAGAACACCATTAATCCTGACCAAATCTCCAACTCCATTTGCAGAAATGCAGCCCCAAACTTGCAAGGAACCTCCACAATTCTTTACTGTCATCTGCAAACACTCGTTATTGTACCGCTCTCCAGCCCTTCAGCAAACAAATTGCTTCCTACTACAGCCAAATATTTCAGTTTTTGTATTGTGACCATTTTTCTGCACTCCAGTTCTTATATGTTTGTGCATAGTTGAATTTTCCCTTCCCATCTTTTCTGACTGTTTTTAACTAGTTTTGCATTTGGCTAGGGTCAGGGTCACTACTGGTAGCATGAGGTGATACCTACAGAGGTTGCACAGGCAGTCCAACTCCTCCAGGATGGCATATCAATACATGCCATTGCCAGAACGTTTGCTGTGTCTCACAGCACAGTCTCAAGAGCATGGAGGAGATTCCAGGAGACAGGCAGTTACTCTAGAAGAGCTTAACAGGGCTGTAGAAGGTCCTTAACCCATCAGCAGGACTGGTAACTGCTCCTTTGGGCAAGGAGGAACAGGATAAGCACTGCCAGAGCCCTACAAAATGACCTCCAGCAGGCCACTGGTGTGAATGTCTCTTACCAAACAATCAGAAACAGACTTCATGAGGGTGGCCTGAGCTCGATGCCCAGCACTGGAGCGCTTGATTTGTATTTGCCATTGAACACCAGAATTGGCAGGTCAATTGCCACTGGTGTCCTGTGCTTTTCACAGGCAAGAGTAGGTTCACCCCAAGTACATGTGACAGACATGAAAGAGTCTGCAGAAGCCGTGGAGAACATTATGCTGCCTGTAACATTGTTCAGCATGACCAGTTTTGTGGTGGGTCAGTGATGGTTTGGGGAAGCATATCCATGGAGGGACACACAGACCTCTACAGGCTAGACAATGGCACCCTGACTGCCATTAGGTATCGGGATGAAATCCTTGGACCCAGTGTCAGACCCTACGCTGGTGCAGTGTGTCCTGGGTTCCTCCTGGTGCACGAAAATGCCCGGCCTGATGTGGCGAAAGTATGCAGGCAGTTCCTGGAGGATGAAGGAATTGATTCCATTGAATGGCCCCGACGTTACCTGACCTAAATCCAATAGAACACCTCTGGAACATTATGTTTCAGTCCATCTGACACCACCAGGTTGCACCTCAGACTGTCTAAGAGCTCAGTGATGACCTGGTCCAGATCTGTGAGGAAATACCCCAGGACACCATCCGTCGTCTCATTAGGAGCATGCCCCGATGTTGTCAGGCATGCATATACGCATGTGGACTAGCCTGCAATGAACTTGCCTGCTGCATCATTTTTTCACTTTGGTTTTCGGGGTGTCTTTGTAGGTTGATAATTTTCAATTATCGGCAAGTTGTCTAGCCATCACAATTTGGCCCTTGTCAAACTCGCTCAAATCCTTATGCTTTTCAATTTTTCCTGCTTCTAACACATCAACTTTGCTGCCTAATACATCCGACCCACTAACAGGTGCCATGATATAATCAGTATTATTCACTTCACCTGTCAGTGGTCATAATGTTGTGACTGATCAGTGTATATACCCCAACAAATGCAGCTCTTTTAAGCTGAATAAAGTCTGCCCATGTACATGCATAACACTGTTTAAAATTCATAGCTCTGTTTTGGAGCTTGCCATTGCCTAAAATGTTAAAATCTACAAAATCAGGAACTGTATACTAGTAATTCAATAGCCAAGATCAGAATACCTCTAATAAACCTTGGCATAGTACAATGACTTCTTGGAGATTAACATTAAAGAAGCAAAATGGAGGGTGGACAAAGCTCGCAGTGCTAGCTGTGGGTTTTCAGGAGTGTGTGGTATGTGTATGGTGACAGTCTGCCCACCTTACGACTGGCTGCTTAGCATTCCAAACTTACTGTGTAATCATGCATCCATGCCTGCAGTGCTCCCCTTCAGTAACATATATACAGTAAACCACAGACTGTGCTAGTACTAAAACCTATTATAGTTATATGGGGACATCCATAAATCGCACAGTCAGAAAACAAACACTTCTATCTTTGGATTTCCAAAGAATTAGATAGCACATTAGATTAAGTCAGTTAGAAATGGACAAACTGGAGAAAATTATACAATTTTATAGGACGCTATTTTATAGGATACTAGATGTACAATTTGCTGTATAAGATTAATGAGATGAATCCAGTGGAAAAAGCATGAAGCATAGTTCTTCCACAGGTCTAATAATAAGAATGATGTTTATTGCTTAATAACAACTTCTGAAGAATAAGCACTAGTCTTTTAATTTTCCCAAAGCCCACATTATCAGAACAAAAAGGACCAATAGTGATGTGTGAACAATTTGGCCCATTCAAGCAGTCACAAACACATGACTGGCCAGCAGTTTGAGTATTAGGGTGATTTGTGCCATTGCTCAGTTCTCTTGAGAACACATATTAATAGTTCATAATGAGGGTACAGAGAAAAAAATCTATTTTTGGTTGTTTTATTTTTAACCTTTGATGTTGGTGGTATTGTTGGGTAGTCAGTAGTTAAGAACCAAATTGGTAGATGTTTGTCTGTCTTTGAAGTCAAGCCAGTAACAAACCAAGCCTTCTAAGGCAACATGATGCAGCACTGTTTATATGGACCACCCATACATTTCAATATTGCAGACTGTCACTCATGGCATATTGTCATCTGAACAGAAAAACAAGTGGCATGGGAGAACAGTGTTGTACTGAGCAATGGCACAAATCACCCTAATACTCAAACTGCTGGCCAGTCATGTGTTTGTGACTGCTTGAATGGGCCAAATTGTTTGAATGAGCCAATGTTTATACATCTATCTTTCCATCAAAGAGGAGACATCAACAAGAAGGTGTGCATGCCTAGCTGGGGAAAATGTGAGCTTTGTTAAGGACTCCAGGCTAAAGCTTTTGCAACAGTTTATGTCAAAGTGCATGAATCTATTGCTTGAATTATTTGGACACTGTAACAGGGCATGCTTGGTGTAAACAAATACAGCATTTCAGCAAATGAACCTCAAACCAACTATGAAACATGGATGTGGAAGTGTTATGGTTTGGGGATGCTTTGCTGCAGCAGGACCTGGCCAGCTCCCCAACAAAGAATCCATTATGAATTCTACATTGTATCAGAAGGTGCCTGAGGAACATGTAAGACCATCTGTCAAAATATTGAAGCTAAAGCGGAACTGAACCTTGCAACATGACAATGACCCAAAACATACCAGTAAATCCACCAAGGATGACCACCACTGGCTGAAAAGTAAAAAATGGAGAATTCTGGAATGGCCAAGTACAGCACAGATCTAAATCGTATTGAGATCCTGTTGGGTGATTTGAAATGGACTGTGCATGCAATAAACCCCCAAACATCACACAGCTGAAAGAATTCTGCATTGAGGAGTGGGGGAAACTTTCTTCCAGTCAATGTAAGAAACTGGTAGATGGCTACAAGAAATGTCTCATTAAGGTTATTTCAGCCAATAGGGGAAACACTAACTACTAGGGGATAGGGTGTCATAACTTTTCCTCGGGTGAAATACTCATTTTTGTTGATTTCTTTTGTGTAATAAGTGAAAACAAAGTGATATTTTGTTGTTTACATGCAATTACATCACTTTCAACTAAAAGTACAAATTAAAACAAGATCAGAAATTGACAGTGACATTTCTTAATAATGAACTGAATATTTAATGGGGTGTCTCCATTAAATGAATCTATCTATCCTCATGTATAGAATATACAGTACACTCACTATAATACTATATACACAATACTATTATACACTCACTATAATGCTATATACAACCACTATAATAGAAATACCTATACACCTGCTCATTTATAGTTACCCCATCACCCTATCATGTAACAGCACAATGAATAAAATCATGCAGACACAGGTGACTTCCGTGGCATGGATGCTGGGGCCAGATGGGCTGGACTGAGTATTTCAGAAACTGTTGATCTCCTGGGAATTTCACACACATTAGTCTCTAGAGTTTACATACAATGGAACAAAAAAACAGGTGTTTTTTTCTGCACTTGTCCAGTTTGGGTGAGTCTGTGCCTATGATAGCCTCAGATTCCTGTACTTGTCTGACAAGACTGAGCCCAGTGTGGTCTTCTGCTGTAGTATCCCATCCATCTCAAGGTTTTGTGTATGGTAAGATGCTTTTCTGTTCAACATGGATTTAAAAAAGTGATATGAGTTACTATATCCTTCCTGGCAGCTTGAACCAATCTGGCAATTTTCCTCTAAACTTTATTAGCTATGAACTTTAAGGAACTTCCAAAAGAACTGTTGCTCACTTAATGCATTTTGTATTTTATACCTTTCTGTTGTGTGTTAAATTTTCAGGAGTTTCAATAGCAGTTTCTGAAACACTCAAATCAGCCAATCTGCCACAAACAAGCACCCTACATTTAAAATAACACTTTATGATGTTTAATGTAACTCACTGTATCTGTATGATTTTATGCATTGTGCTACTGATTTTATAAGTGCATACATGCCGGTCTACAAATGTTCCTATTAAGGTGGATGCTGAGCGAACATACAGGATACAATTCATATTAAAAATTATGATTTTACAGTCAGTGTGTTAGTACTTACATAATTTTCTATCCAAACATGGATCAGAGAAACATGGATTTTGTTTAAAGACAAATCATTACTGATGGTACTAAACTGGCAGAAAAAACAGTGGAATTTGCTACTAACATGCTGTTAGGAGGTTATATCTCAGGTTTTATTTTAAAGTCCTTTTAACATGAGTGAGTCTGTCTAGACCGATATAAACAATGGTGATATAATAACGAAATGCAGTATCTGTTCTCACTAACAAAGTGACAAGCTCAAAGAAAAACACAGATTAAATCATGAAATTAAAATGTAGAGTTATCTAAAATTTACTGTAATTGTAACACTCTTAATGCTTTTTCTTAAGTATTGTTTTTACTGTTATTTTGTTTTATGTGCCAAACAAAAATTTAATTGGAGCATAAGCACAAAATAATTGTTTGCTCAAGTCGCCATTCCAACATACCAAAAATGAAATAGGACTTACCAATATACAAGGAAGAGTCTTTTTTCCTCACATGGTCATCTATATAGGACACTCCCAGAGGCTGTACAGGTGTTGCCCCAATTCCAAGTAGCACTTGGGCACCAATAAGCAGCAGGTACATCATGTTTGTGTTGGCTTTGTTGCTGCATAGGCTATCATCCTCCATATTTCTTATTGTCACATTAGAGCACATGTCCCTTCCTGGCTCCTTCCTCCACACTTCCGTGTTTTTGTACTCATATTGGTTGGTGAGGAATTCAGGTAGTGCAGATAGCAGCGCACCCAGTGCCATAACAATTCCACCGCAGCCGATCAGACGTGGTCGGTGAGCTCTGGCACCAAAGTAGCTGACAAACAGAATGAGTGCCAGGTTGCCAATCTCAAAACTGCTGGCAATCACACCAACATCAGCACTCTGCAGGTTAAAGCGGCGCTCCAAAGTAGTTAGGACACTCACCTGGAATTTACAGGGGAAAAAAAAAAAACATTCACGTTAAAAAGAAGAAAATCTTCACATATTCAAATGTGCAAAACAATATAAAGGCTTTTTTCTGTCCCATGCCAGAGCCTATAACTAATTGTTTTAAAAACTCACACTTACTGTGTGTGATAATTAATAGTGGAAATAACAAAATTAAGTAAGTAATCTCTACTTACATGTGTTTAAATGTCAAATTTACTTTTCTAGATATAAGAAAGCAGTAACTGAACACTGAAGAAATCAATCTAATTGAGTTACTTCATTTTTGTGTAAGTAAACACAGGTCATGTGAGGTTTTTACTATTTAAATAATATTAGGATCACCAAATTGCCCTGCTGGATTCTTGAGCAAGGCAAGAACCCTCACTGCATAGTTGTGTAAAATGAGCTAAAAGTATGTTGCTCTGGATAAGGGCGTCTGCTAAATGCCATAAATGTAAATTTCAAATCCACAAATGTTGGAATGTTCTTTCATATAACTTAATTTCAGTTCCAATAATGAAACCTTTGAAAAGGCCCACCTTCATAAATTTCCCTGCTTATAACTATGGCTACAATGAGTGATAAGTGACTACAATGACCTTTAATGTATAGTTCATAACCACTAATATTGGTATCGGGTGACTGATTTTCACGTTTCACTATTTTCTGGTTTCCTCCCACCAAAAACTAATCATTTCATATTGGAACATGTGACTGACAAAAGATTGCTCAGGTATGCCCTGTTGGACTGGCTAAACAATTAATTAATCTGATTGTCTACTCTTGGTTTTATGCTCTGGGTTTGCCTGTGAAGACTGCATTTGGTGTTAAAAAGGCCAAACCAACATGAACACCAAATAGTTATGGCAGAAGAGAAAGCTATTTTGAAGCTGACAAAAAGACTGAAAATCAACCAGAGCCATTGCACAAGCAAACAATAACAACATTTAAAATGTCCAGGTAAAAAAAGAATCTTCACATAGAAATCTTAACTAGTGTACAAAAAACAGACATCAAAAGAGGTCAGCCAAGGTAAACAGAGGTTGATATCAGAAATATTGTGAGAGCTTTTGGGGCATACCTTAAAACCCAAAAACAATATTAATTGTTGCCATTTAATGGCATCACCAAAAACCTACACAGGAAGGTATGAAAATGCACCATTCAAAGAAGACTTTAAAAGGCATAGAAATAGAGGCCATACCATATAATGCAAACTACTCAGAAGCAGTAAAAATCAAAAGGCGTTTTGGAATTTCCAAAGAAATACAGAAATGAGCTAGAAAAGTTCTGGAAAATGTTCCAGAAAAAGTGAAGGAAAGGACAAAATGTGGAGAAAGAATTTGCTCATTATTCAAAACACACATGCTCATTGTTCAAGCATGTTAATGTGTTAATTCAACACAAATGTTTACAAGTTACTTGTGCTTAAAATAATCAATTTTTTAACTATACTAATGGTTTAATGCATTTCTGTTTCCTTAAAATGAGCAAAATAAGAGGTTTTATAGTATATACTGTAAAATATCATTAAATAATTCCTTATTTTAACTGCAACATTTGTTTACCTATGAAAAAAGCATGCTATTGAGCCTTTTACTCCGATCCCCTTGAGACTCTCAGTACACATCCCAGCTATCAGAATTACTAGCAGTCCTCTGTTTTGTATTTAAGATGCATTTGACCTCCCGCCAAAAAATAAAAGAAATGCCCCCTCAACTCAGAAATCCAAACTTAGGACTCAATTTTCAATAAGGACTCAACTTAAGAGTTCAGCAAGTGACATGAAATGAACTAAACAAAGCTGCTCACAGCATAAATGAGTTATTATACACAGTTAGGCTCAGAAATATTTGGACAGTGGCACAATCTTCATGATTTTGGCTATGCATGCCACCACGTTGGATTTGAAATTAAACAACTGAGGCCTGCAGTTCTTTGGATGTTGTTGTGGGGTCTTTTGTGACCTCCTGGATGAGTTGTCGCTGAGCTCTTGGGGTAATTTTGGTCGGTCGGCCACTCCTGGGAAGGTTCTCCACTGTTCCATGTTTTCGCCATTTGTAGATAATGGCTCTCACTGTGGTTCGCAACAGTCCCAAAGCTTTAGAAATGGCTTTATAACCTTTTCCAGACTGATAGATCGGTAGGTTTGTGACCTCAAACTGAAGCAAACTTGGGTTCTGCAGCAGGACAATGATCCAAAACAAACCAGCAAGTCCACCTCTAAATGGCTGAAGAAAAACAAAATGAAGACTTTGGAGAGGCCTAGTCAAAGTCCTGACCTCAATCCGATTGAGATGCTGTGGCATGACTTTGAAAAGGTGGTTCATGCTCGAAAACCCTCCATTGTGGCTGAATTACAACAATTCTGCAAAGATGAGTGGGCCAAAATTCCTCCACAGCGCTGTAACAGACTCATTGCAAGTTATCGAAAACGCATGATTGCAGTTGTTGCTGCAAGGGTGGCCCAACCAGTTATTAGGCTTAGGGGGCAAACACTTTTTCACACAGGGCCATGTAGTTTTGGATTTTGTTTTCGCTTAATAATAAAAACCTTCATTTAAAAACTGCATGATGTGTTTACTTGTTATCTTTGACTAATATTTAAATGTGTTTGATTATCTGAAACATTAAAGTGTGACAAATATGCAAAAAAAATAAGAAATCAGGAAGGGGGCCAACACTTTTTCACACCACCGTGTGTGTGTAGTATATATATATATATATATATATATATATATATATATATATATATATATATATATATATATATATATATATATATATATATATACACACATACATACATACACACACACACACACGTATGTGTTAGATCAGTCAACATGCACACATATTCCCTTCTTAAAATGGACTATACAGGTCACCGTTTTGAAAAGGAAAATATACATCATTCATCACTGCTAGTTGGCTCAAAAATTGTTGCTGAAAATCAAACAAGGAGTCATCCATGTTTTTTTCCTCACTTTGTTGCTTGAATACATGCAGTCACTCTGAAGGCTGACTTCCTTTCCTATTCCATGTCTATTTGAAATCTGATGTCTTTCCTAGCAGATTGTATCATGTGTTACTTAGATTGTTTTCCAGCTTTGTTTGCCTGTTTATATGTTTTTGGCATGGATTATAACAATGATTATTGGAATACCAATAATAAAGACCACACTTATCCACTCGCATCCTGCCTATCGATGCTACAATGTAATGCTTCAAAAGGCTTCTATGGGCACAGCAACTTAAGTATGATCATTTAAGATTTCAAAAATGGTAATAAAATGCACCTCTTAAAGTCCCTGAAACTAGCCCACTGTCCATAGAATCTGTGTGGGTGCTCTCTCATTGCAGAACCAAAAGTGCAGTAAGTCACACCCCCTATATATTTCCAGATTACTTATTCGTTCCCTACACTCACAATGATGATATTTTAAAGACGGTGTCTGGCATTCCTGAATGTGAACATTAATGATGTTCAACATATACGTAAGAATATTTGCAAAGACCCTTCTAACACTGTGAGGAATGGCTATGAATAAGAATTTTATAGACACAGAAAATAATTAAATGTTTTAGAGAATAACAATCTTATATACATACAGTTTTATGCAAAGGTTTGGGCAGTCTTCTAAGGCTGCAAAATAATTTGCTCTATCTTTTTAAGAAAAGGTCATGGTGAAGTCTTTTTTTTTTTTTTAGAGGAAGCTGGATGTTTTCAGAAAAAAATACTTAGTAGTAGTACTGAGTTGAATGAAAAAAAATCGGCTGTGAATTTTCAGTTGAGCTCATTTGTATACCTATTGTAACTTCATGCTATTTGACTGCAACACAAAATTGATTTATTTGGCTCAATTAAGTTTACACTGCAAACACAGGTGCAACCAATCAAAAAAAAAGGATATTTAAGGTAGCCAATTGTTAGTTTGTTTTCCCCTGATTCTCAACTAGAAAGTAACAATATGGGAACCACAAAAGAACTCCCTATGACCTAAGAACTAGAACAATATGAATATGAATGTCACTATGAATTAGCAGAAGGATACAAAAAGTTATTACAAAGGCTGAAGGTCTCTGTCTCCACAATCAGAAATATAGTTAGAAAATTAAAGGCCACAGGAACGGTCCTTGTGAAGGAAAGATGGTAAAAATGTTAAGCTGAGACAAATATCTGAAAGGCAGAGGCAAAGAATGGTTAGAATGGTGACAGACAAACCACAGAGCACCTCCAAAGAGCTTAAAGAACATCTTTCTACTGATGTGTCATCGTACATTGTTCCAAAAGTCCAGTGCACTTTGCGAAAGGAAAAACTCGATGTAAGGGTGATGCAGAAAAAGCCGTTTATGCATACTGCCAACAAGCAGAGTCATTTGAGGTATACAAAGGCTCATCTGGACAAGCCAGAATTATTTATGAATAATGTGCTATGGACAGATGAAACTAAGATAGATATATTTGGTCACAACCAGAAGTGCTTTGCATGGCAGAAAAAGAACACAGCTTTCCAGAAGAAAATCCTGATCCCTACTATAAAATTTGGTGGAGGGTTTAACATGTTATGGGGCTGTGTGGCAAGCACAGGTACTGGAAACCTTGTCAAAGTTCAGGGTTGCATGGAATCCATTTGGTATCAGCAGATTCTTAAAAGCATTGTTCCAAATATACAAAGGAATTCATGGACAGACACAAATACAATGTTCTAGAATGGCCATCCCAGTCCTCAGATTCAAACATAATTGAAACTCTATAGACTGATTTGAAGAAAGCTGACCATGCTGAAAACCCTGCAGATTATAAATTGATAATATGATCATTATCAGGGGTGCCCAAACTATTGCATAAAACTTTATAGAAAACTGAAGTTCTGTCCATCCATGACACATCAAACAAATTAGCTCTCAGTGCCCCTTTGTGTTTTTTTTTTTTGCATATTTGTCACAGTTAAATGATTGAGATCATCAAACAAATTTTGTTATTATATAAAGATAACATGAGTAAATACAAAATGCAGTTTTTACATGATGATTTCAGTTATTAAAGGAAAAAAGCTGTCCAAACCTGCCTGGCCCTATGTCAAAAGATTATTTGTTGAATCAAAAAAAAAAATCACTTAAATAGAACCTGTCTGACAAAGTGAAGCCTGCTAAAAGATATTAAAAAGCAACACCTTCATGCCACAATCTAAAGAAATTCAAAAACATAAGAATCAAAGTAATTGACGTACGAGTATGGAAAGGGTTACAAAGCCATTTCTAAGGCTTTGGGTCTTCAGCAAACCATGGTGAGAGCCTATTCTTCATCTTCATTAGCTTCTGCTTTATCTGGGCCGGGTCACAGGGGCAGCAGTCTAAGCAGGGTTGCCCAGACTTCTCTTTCCCTAGCCACTTCTTCCAGCCCTTCCAGAGGGAGGCGTTCCCAAGTCAGCCGAGAAACATAGTCTCTCCAGCATGTCCTGGGTCTTCCCCAGGGTCTCTTCCCGGTGGGGCATTCCCAGAACACCTCCCCAGGGAGACGTCCGGGAGGCATCCGAAACAGATGCCAGAGCCACCTCGTGGTGGAGCAGCGGCTCTACTCCGAGCTCCTCCCGGGTGACAGAGCTCCTTATCCTATCTCTAAGGGAGCTCCCCGCCACCCTACGAAAGAAACTCATTTTGGCCGCTTGTATCCGGGATCTTGTCCTTTCGGTCATGACCCAAAGCTCATGACCATAGGTGAGAGTAGGAACATAGACTGAATGGTAAATCGAGAGCTTCGCCTTTCAGCTCAGCTCCTTCTTCACCACAACAGACCGGTACATAGACCACATTACTGCTGCCACTGCACCGATCCATCTGGCACTCTCACACTCCATCCTTTCCTCACTCGTAAACAAGACCCCTAGATACTTAAATTCCTCCACTTGAGGAAGGAACTCCCCTCCAACCTGGAGGGTGCAAGCCACCTTTTTCCGGTCGAGAACCATGGCCTCAGATTTGGAGGTGCTGACCCTCATCCCAGCCGCTTTGCACTCGGCTGCAAACATGGTGAAAGCCATTATCCACAAATAGATAAAATTTGGAACAGTGGTGAACCTGCCAGGAGTGGTCAACCTACCAAAATTACTCCAAGAGCGTAAAGAGGACCTATCCAGGAGCTCATAAAAGAACACAGAACAACATCCTAAGAACTGCAGGCCTCACTTGCTTCAGTTAAGGTCAGTGTTCATGATTCAACAATCAGAAAGAGACTGGGCAAAAATGGCATCCATGGGAGAGGTCCAAGGTAAAAGCCACTGCTGACCAAAAAGAATACAGGCTCATTTCACATTTCCCAAAAAACACGTTGATTATTCCCAAGACTTTTTCAAAAATATTCTGTGGACTGATGAGGCAAAAGTTTAACTTTTTGGAAGCTGTGCGTTTCATTAGACCTGACATAAAACTAAAACAGCATTTCATAAAAGGAACATCATACCACCAGTCAAACGTGGTGGTAGTAGCGTGATGCTCTGGGGCTGCTTTTTAGCTTCAGGACCTGTACGACTTGCCATGATTGATGGAACCATGAATTCTGCACTCTACCAGAAAATCCTGAAGGAGAATGTCCGGCCATTAGTTTATGACCTCAAGCTCAAGCGCACCTGGGTTATGCAGCAGGACAATGATCCGAAACACAACAGCAAGTCCACCTCTGAATGGCTCAGTTAAAAAAAAAAAAAAAAAAAAAAAAAAAAGGTTTTTGGGGTTGCCTAGTCAAATTCCAGACTTAAATCCAATTGAACAGGCCATTCTCCAATGTGGCTGAATTAAAACAATTCTGCGCCAAAAATTCCTCCACAGGGATGTGAAAGATTTGAGTGCAGTTGTTGCCGCCAAAAGGTGGCACAACCAGTTATTAGGTTTAGGGGGCAATCACTTTTTCACATAGGTTTTGACAGCTTTTTTCCCAAAATAAATGAGATCATAATTTTGTATTCACTTAGGTTTGTGTAATACCTGTCTTTGTGTAATATTAAAAAATAAATAAATAAATAAATAAATAAAAATCAGGAAATACTTTTTCACAACACTGTATAATATGCTCTGGCCCCATCCCAATGGGCCATGAAGATGCAACTTAAAACAAGTTATGGTTGATGAACTGCTGCACATGTTTCATTGCACTCAAGACAATGTAGCCCTACTCTCTAAAATAATTAGAAAGAAAACATTGCTACAATAACCACAGCTCATATATTAAAACAGACCACAAAAATAGTACTCAATATAGATGGTGTCAAACTAAATTGTCAAAACCCTGATTGTACAGTTGACAAAAATGTAAAAATTATTTCTAATGGTCTATAATCCCCTCTCTTACAAGAGTTTCTAAATCTGGACTTAAGCTGGTTGAGCAAAATCCTGGGAAGCAACAAAGGACACAACCTGAAACAAAGGCCTAAAGGGAAACAGGCCAGTGTCGGAACAGGCTGAGGGCACGCGCTATAAGTACCCTGACCTGTAGTCTATTTACAGAAAGCTGTGCTGGACCAAGGCTAGGAAGGCAGTGAAAGATCTCAGCCATCCCAACAATGGACTCTTTTCTCCGTTTTGTTCAGGGAAGCACTTCCATTCCCTGAAGTCTAACACAGAGAGAATGAGGAGCAGCTTCTTCACACAGGTCATTTGGGCCCTCAACCAGGTGAACACCTAGAGCCTGGACATTTACTTATGCCATATCACCCACTAGTCCTTAGCTGGAACGCCCCAACCCCCAATTATATTACTGCCCCAACCTCCATTTCAGATGCATCAACCTGCACAATAAAAGGTCAAGTGAGGTCTGGGTGTTTCAGAATCATGGTGGTCATGGACACTTTCCTGAGTCTCCAAAGGGCTTCTTCGGCTGCCTGGTTTCAGATCAGGCATTTGTGTGCCCCTCAGAGGAATGAGGTGAGTGGATATACTACATCACTAAAGCCCCAAAACAAACAACACTAAAAAGCTGGGAACCCCAGAAAGCCATCGTCATTCCTGTGGTGGACCTGGTGTCACCTTCTTCTGATCTATCATTATGCTCATGGGCCCAAAGATATATCCCACAAAAATGGTGGTAAACCAGGACAAGCAAATATTTAAAAAATAGAAACTCAATCAATGAACAAAGGCTTGGTAATGTGGTGAATGTACAAAGCAAATACATTTGTGTGTGTACTGAGTTTCCTTGAATAGGTGTTTTTAAATCAGCAACATGGTTATTGGAATCATGGGAAAGTTTGTGCGTTCTGGGCTGTGCAATTTGCTGAGGTGTATGCTGGGAGTTGGAGTTTGATAAAAAAGTATCTCAGAACATACAGCACTACTAATATAGTAACATACAACACATCTAATCTTGAGGTAGATGGGTGTAGGAGCATGAATAGAGATAGGTCAGGATTCCATAGAAGCTAAACAGGAATCCTCATTGTTTGGCCATTGTGACCTAGGCAGAAATTATGACTTATGCCCCACCCTAAATAATGTTTGACTGGACCCCTTTCGGGTTGGCCTAACCAGAAAGTGTTCAAATCCTGTGACATCAATAATCAAGCTAAATCTCCACAAGTTTGCAAAAATAACAAAAAAAAAAAAAAAAAAATCGGCAACAGTTAAGCAGAGTCATCCAAGCTGATTGAATCACTGGATCATCTGTATCAAGGCTGGTCCACAAAATAGGCCCTTACTTGCAACCCACTATGGGTTGCTTGGTATGCTCGGTATGCTCATTCACCATTCTGATTTGTCTATCAAGGCACAACAAGGGATTTCCATCCAAAGGAAGTGGCAAGTACAATGTCTGCAGATCATACTGTTGCAACTTAAATACAAGGCTTAAAGAATTAAATAAAGGTTAAATTCTGAATTAAAATTATATTAGTAAGTTCATGGTTTGTTCAAGTCATGGTCTGAGAAAAAATACACAGTGCTAGAAACTTTAATTCCTTTCTGTTCATTGATTTCATTTATTCATCCTGTTTAAATCTCACCTTTGTGTGAGTGCATGTTTGTTTACATGTTAGATAGGTTTCTGTGTATTAGAGTAAAATAAAAGTCTTGTCGATCATTAAAGGAGTCTTCATGCTTACAAATTTATTGTCTTAAGCTGCTGAACTTATTACTATGTACATGTAGCATTTTCACTATTTTTAGTAAATTATCACAGTTGACAATGGAGATAATTTTCCATGCATAATTAATAAATTTACTAAGTTCAACTTAATGCTGGATGAACAGTTAATCAGAAAAAGTGGCAAAATGCCCCACTCTGAGCAGTTCAATGTTTGGCTAAATTCTCTTTTAACATATTTTGGTGGAGAATCTGAGCACTTTAAATCTTTAATTCTAATTTCCCTACATTTTATGGTGGAGAATGATCAATCTAAACAACTAATTTCTGTACAACAGCAAAAGACCGCCTCAGGTTTCACTCCATTCAGCACAGTACAGGAATCTGAGGTTTTCTTAGGCATAGACTTACTAAAGGATTGAAGAATGACAAGAAATTTTTAGTTGTGTGGTTTATGAAAACATTTACACACTTTTGACTGTGACTAAATCAGGAAGAAAATAGAACAATTTTGTGTAAAACTCTTCATTAGTTCACCACAGCCAGTTACAAAATGTATGCTCAAAGGAAACCACCTCGCATGAATTAATCTGATGTTTGTGAGATGCAGGTCAGTACACATTCGAAGAATATTCAGTATCTGCTTTCTAACTACTTTATGCTATTTATGGTAAGACAAGCAAGCACACATTTGTCTCTATATAGGCCAGCATAACTAGATATACAGTGCCTTGCAAAAGTATCCATACCCCTTGAGCTTTTCCACATTTTGTCACATTATAACCACAAACGTAGATGTATTTTATTGGGATTTTATATAATAGACCAGCACAAAGTGGCACACATTTCTGGAGTAAAAGGAAAATGATAAATGGTTTTCAAAATTGAAATTTATATTTCAAATTAAAATCTGAAAAGTGTGGCGTGCATTTGTATTCAGCCCCCCTTTACTCTGATGCCCCTAACTAAAATCCAGTGGATCCAATTTCTTTTAGAAGTCACCTAATTAGTAAATTTAGAGCCCAATTAGTAAATATAGAGACTGTGTGTAATCGCAGTATAAATACAGCTGTTCTGTGAAGCCCTCAGAGGTTTGTTAGAGAACATTAGTGAAAAAACAGCATCATGAAGCCCAAGGAACACACCAGACAGGTCAGGGATAAAGTTGTGGAGACGTTTAAAGCAGGATTAGGTTATAAAAAACATCCCAAGCTTCAAACATCTCACAGAGCACTGTTCAATTCATCATCTGAAAATGGAAAGAGTATGGCACAACTGCAAACCTACCAAGACATGGCCGTCCACCTAAACTGACATGCCAGATAAGGAGATCATTAATCAGAGAAGCAGCCAAGAGGGCCATGGTAACTCTGGATGGGCTGCAGAGATCCACAGCTCAGGTGGGAGAATCTGTTTGCAGGACAACTATTAGTCGTGCACTCCACATATCTGGCCTTTATGGAAGAGTTGCAAGAAGAAAGCCATTGTTAAAAGAAATCCATAAGAAGTCCTGTTTGCAACAAGCCATGTGGGGGACACAGCAAACATATGGAAGAAGGCACTCTGGTCAGATGTAATCAAAATTGGTCAAAATTGAACTTTTTGGTCTAAATCCAAAACACTATGTGTGATGGAAAACTAACACCAAAACTAATTCTGAACACACCATCCCCACTGTGAAACATGGTGGTGGCAGCATCATGTTGTGGGTATTCTTTTCTTCAGCAGGGACAGAGAAGTTTGTCAGAGTTGATGGGAAGATGGATGGAGACAAATAAAGGCCAATCTTAGAAGAAAACCTGTTAGAGTCTGCAAAAGACTTGAGACTGGGGCAGAGGTTCACATTCCAGCAGAATTTTGTGCCACTTTGTGCTAGTCTATCACACAAAATACTAATAAAATACATCTATGCTTCTGGTTGTAACGTGACAAAATGTGGAAAAGCTCAAGGGGTATAAATCCTTTTGCAAGGCACTGTATAATGAAAAAAATATTAAAAAACTTAATGTATAATTACATAGGTCCCAGCTTTATCCCAAACTCTATACACCTAGGTTAAAAACAATCCAACTAAACATTTCATGCTAGCACATTCCTGTGTTGTTATTTAAGGTATAAACATTATGTACATAAGAGGCCATATTAAAATAATAAGTAAGAAACATTTGTATCAGATTTTATTTACTGTATCAGATTTTCAGTGGGTCAAAACATCACATACCCTTTGTTAGTATTTGGTGGCATTTTGTTATCAGCTTCACTTAAAATTGTAAGCCTTGGGTAGCACTCCTTCTTTGCCAGAATGTAAGAACTACTTATGTCCTTTGGAAGGTCATTCAGCTGAAATAACCACTTCATCCTTATCAGGGTCATAGCTGACCCAGAGCCTATCCCAGGGAACACTGAACACACAGCAAGAATACACACTAAACAGCATCCGATTTAAGATTTTACATTATCAAATCAGTTTTTTAGTGTATGCAGTGTTTTCTAAATGTAAAAACCTTAAATTAAAGTTGGAACTTGACCCTAGATGCAATAACCCCAATGTAATAGCCTACAAAGATTTCTCTACATCCTAATGAAGCAGTCAATACCACCTTGCAAGAATCAATTGTCATGTCCATGTCAGAGAGCCACTGTTGCTGGTGACTAGTCTCAAGTGGATGCAAATTGAGCAGGTGCAAATAAAAATAGCAGTGAGGAGTGTCAGTGGACATAATGGTTGAATGTTGTTGTACATCATGTATACATCATGCAGTGTCTTTAAAAAAGAACAATGGCAAACACTGGCCATGCCACATTTAATTTTAACTGTGTTTGTAGTACCAATCAAAGATTAAGAAAGAAGAGAGCTGGCCAAATATAAAGAGTTTCCTCATGTATTTGTCTCATTTTTCTGTCTTTGTGTTTGAAACAATGGAACTCCAACTAGACATGTATGGGAACCATAAAGTCTGTTTATTAATGAAAGAACAGCTATATTTTACTAGAACCCACTAAGAGAATGGGCAAATGTGGTTTAAGAAAATAAACATTACACATAATTATTTAAATTTCTTCACTCTACGAGATTAAGATACTTCTCTTTTTTGACAAGATTTATATAAACAAATGATAATCCTTTAATAAAAATGTGCTTTCATCACAAAAGAGATATATGGTTGTTGACCTGCACAATACAGACAATGAATGTATCAATCATCAATCAGCCATAACAATAAAACAACTGGCAGGTGAAATGAACAACATTGATTATCTTGTGAGACCTGTCAAGGGGTGGGATATATTAGGCTGTAAGTGAAGCATCCATTCTTGAAGTTAATGTGTTGGAAGCAGGAATTGAGCAAATGAGCAAGCAAAATGATGTGAACAACATTGAAAAGGGCCAAATTGTAATGACTAGATGACTCAGAGCATCCCCAAAACATCAGGTCTTATGGGGTGTTCACAGGATAAATTGGTTAGTTCCTACCAAAAGATGTCCAAGTAAGGACAACCAGTGTACTGGAGACAGGGTCATGGGTACCCGTTTATCTATGCGCATGGGGTGCAAAGGCTAGTCTCAGATACCATAGAAGAGTTCCTGTAGCACAAACTGCTGAAAAAGTTAATGCTGGCTTTGATACAAAGGTGTCAAAATGCACATTGCATCACAGCTTACTGTACACAAATCAGCAGTCACCACCAAAAGTGCCTACAATGAGCAGTGTGACGCTCTGGGCAACGTTCCGCTGGGAAACCTTCGGTTCTGGCATTCATGTGGCTGTTTCTTTAGCACATACAACCTGCATAAACATTGCTGCAAATGATATACACTTCTTCATGGCAACAGTATTCCCTGAAGGCAGTTGTAGCTTTCAGTAGGATAATAAACCCTAGTGTAAGTAAGTGATGGGAACTCGAATAAGTTCCTGGTCTTAAGAAGTACTTTTTGCATTATAGTTAATTAGTCTGAGGTCATATTCGAGGCATTGGTGGCTCAGTAGTAGGTTTCTCGCCAATCATGCGGAAGGCCCGGAATCAAATCCCAGCCTCAACCCCAGCCACTGGATGCAGTGCCGATCCCTGTTCGGGGTCGCCACAGCGGACCAACTGGTCCACACAACCAAAAAGTACTTCTTAAGACCCTCACACAAAATACAGCCTAAAATTCATCAATCTTCAGGAACTTATTCGAGTTCCCATCACTTACTTACACTGTCTATATGCAGTGAAATGCACAGCCTGCTACTCATGTACAACAAATGTCAAATGGATGATCTTGTTATGTTTGTATTTATCTAAAAGAGACTAATTTCACAGTAATAATCAACTATTAGAGAGCAACATAAAATGTGGGAAAGACGATTAATAAACAATTATATAAGTATGATGACCACAAGAACAATAAAAACTGTAAAGTGCTGCATTAAGAACATTAAGAACAGGGAAAGGCCTGGGTTGATGCTGTTCCTAATTCTCAGGAAATCAGAAAAAAGTGACTTTTTTTAAATAGTTCTTTTGTAATATCATGTGGTTTAGTGGCACCAAATTGAACTTTGGTTTAGTCCAAATTAAACTAAGTAAATCCTGGACAGTTCTCCTTAATTGTGTCTATTCAATAAATTAACTTCATTCATTTGTCAATAAACCCTAAGTAATAAGATATTTGAAGACATTTCGCAGAGTTTGTTTAGTCTAGCTTTGAAGTGTGGCAATTGTAAGCACAGTCTTAAAAACACTGGCTCCAACATACAGTCTCCTCCAAAAGTATTGAAATGACAAGGCAAATTCTTTTGTTTGCTATACACTGAAGACATGACCCAAGCCATGACACATCAACTGTGCTTAAACTATGAGCTTGTATGTTTAGGACTTTTGATTACTTAGAAGAAGAAGCAGACTTTATTATCACCACATATACATTACAGCACAGTGGAATTCTTTTCTTCACAGATCCCAGCTGAGGAAGTTGGGGTCAGAACACAGGGGCAGCTTTGATGCAGTGCCCCTGGATTTAAAGGGCCTTGCTCAATTGCCCAACAGTGGAAGCTTGGCAGTGCTGGAGCTAAAGGTAAAAGGCAAATGCTAATCTTGATTCCAAAACTTTTGAAGCTCATCTCTATATTTATTTGTAAACCCAGATCTGGCCTTCCAAATCTTACTGCTGATGAGTGGTTTGTATCTTGTGATATGGCCTCTATATTTCTGCTCTCAGTGTATTGTGATACCTTCACCCCTGTCATTTGGAGGTTGTTCGTGACACCTCAAAACAAGCTAAAATTCAAAGCTATGATCAGGGGATCAGATTTAGATTTCTAATATATTTTACTGTGTTTATTAGAAACATTTAGCCTACAATATTGGCAGTGCAGTAACCATGCATTTCGACCCATAATTATTTTGTGATGTCAGGGTAAGAGCCTGCACATTTTTATGAAGGAAAGTCTATCTTTCCCATACAAACACTTGTATATATTCTCTCATTCTCTCACTCTCTCTCTCTGGCCTTCCAGACACATTTACTCGTGTGCGTACGTTTCCGGGCCTGCAACCGGAAACATAAGTAAAGGCAAAATGGCTCACCAAGTACGCGCCGACTGTCCCCTGTGCTAGCATCAATGCGCATTCCGACACTAGGAATATTTTGATGTTAGAAAAACATGACGTTTTTCTATTCATGTTCTCTTGCTGTATCGGAGGGGTGCTCATTTCCCAGCTCCTCTGTTTGTTTTTAATCTGTCTTGCAAATCGCTGAGCTTAGAGGCTTGGCTTAGAAACCAGACGGATCAACATAAGACACTAGAAACGTTTCCACAGTCTCTCTTTAAGCCTCCTCTTCCGTAGTTTCTCGGATTAAATGGACGAGTGAGAGCCCCGCGTTGTGACGGTCCACGCTGATTGAACTTCCACCAATGGTGAATAAGGAGGCAAAACAAGCAAGTGGGAGTGTTTCATGAATCTAAAGATCCAACGCCGGTTTTCTTTAGCTTCATTTTTGTTTGTGCCATGTAGCAACTTTGATTCTTCTAAAATGACCAGGGCTTCCAACTGCAGCACGATATTTGTGTTTAGATCCAGCGCAACTGCTGCTTACTGGCTTCCTGTCATGCATAGTGCGCCACTAGGGGCTCTATCCTCCGCTCCCCCTCCGCTCCTCCCCCCCCCCCCCCCGCTCCGCTCCTCCCCCCCCTCGCTCCGCTCCTCCCCCCGCCTCGCTCCGCTCCCCCCTCCCTCCGCTCCCCCCCTCCCCCCCCTCCGCTCCTCCTACTATTGTGCATAGTAATTAAACTATATATTGAAAACAATGGAAGTTTCACCAAAGTAGTTTTTATAAAAGTTTTAAAAAGTATTGACTTATCCAAGGGGCATGAACAATTTTGAGAACAACTGTGTATATTATATATATATATATATATATATATATATATATATATATATATTTATATATATATATATATATATATATATATACATACATACATATATATGTATGTATGTATATATATATATATACATACATACATATATATATATATATATATATATATATATATACATACATACATACATACAGCTTCAAAATGAAAGGAGCACTTTTTAAATCAGAGTATAGCATCAGGCCAATTAATTAATTGACTCCTGGGATATTGATCTGGTCAGTTAAGAAGCAGAGAGGGTTATTGATCAGTTTCAAATGCTTTGGCATTAATTAAATTAACAACAGGTGCACTAGATGGGCAACAATGAGATGACCCCAAAACAGGAATGGTTTTACAGCTGGAGGCCAGTGATATTTTTTCCCTACTCATCCTTTCTGACTGTTTTTTCACTAGTCTTGTATTTGGCTAGGGTCAGTGTCAATACTGGTAGCATGAGGCAATATCTGGACCCTACAGAGGTGCACAGGCAGCCCAACTCCTCCAGGATAGCACATCAATATGTGACATTGCTAAACTGCACTTATTGTGGCTACAGGAGTTATCTATCAGCGATGAGACTAAACTGGAGCTCTTTGGACATATGGATGTTGCATATGTTTGGCGTAAGAAAGGAGAAGCCTTCAATCCTAAGAATTACCATCCCAACAGTCAAGCACGGCAGTGGTCACATCATGCTATGTGGATGCTTCTCTGCCAGTGGTACAGTTAACCTTGGTAAGGTAGACGGTATAATGAAAAAGGAGGATTATCTCAAGATTCTTGTTGAAAACCTGGTGGCGTCAGCACACAAGCTCAACCTGCCAGAGAATTGGACCTAGCAGCAGGATAATGACCCGAAGCATACGGTGCAAGTGGTCAGGCAGTGGTTCAGGGACAACAACATAAATGTTCTGGAGTGGCCAAATCAGAGCCCTGACCTGAACCCAATTGAGAATTTGTGGGTAGAGTTGAAGATCCGGGTCAGGGCTAGGAAGCCTTCCAATCTCCAACAACGGGGCTTTTGCGAAGGAAGAGTGGGGAAAGATTCCGCAGCAGACCTGTAAAAATCTTGTGGAGACCTACAAGAAGCGTTTGTAGGCTGTCATTAAGAACAAAGTCTTTTCTATTAATTATTGAAACATTGTAATCTAAAGGGTATGAATAATTCTGAACATGGTGATGTTTGAATATTTGTCAATAAAAACCCATGAAATGTCATATTTCTTCAAATATATGTTGTTATTCACTCAGTTTTTTGTCAAATATTAAACACATGAAAGTATTATAAAACTCATTTATCACAGAAGACAACTCAGAGAACAACTCAGAAACACTATAAAAATACCAAGGGTATGATTAATTTTGAGCACAACTGTGTGTATGTGTGTATATGTAATATACAATATATGTATACATACATACATACATACATACATCTGTGTCTCTTTTGGCAATTTTCCCTGGAACCAGCATGGGTGGAGTGCATGCGGCAGGGTGTTGTTTAGATTATCGCACAATACAGAAAAAAAATAGTATTTGTTTTTACATGCATGTATGCTCTTACTCTAGGTTTAGAGAGGATTTTAACCGCATAGCAGACATCTTGCAGGTATAACGTCACACTGATTCCAAAATGTGTTTGCGTGAGTTAAAAGAGACATGACTTGTAGTATATCTGGAGAACTTTCCACAAAAAAAAGACCATACACAGGACTCAGCAGTGTGGCTTGGCTGTTTTTATGGTTTTAAACATCAGCTGAATGTTTTTACAGTGGGGCAAAAAAGTATTTAGTCAGCCACCAATTGTGCAAGTTCTACCACTTAAAAAGATGAGAGAGGCCTGTAATTTTCATCATAGGTACACTTCAACTATGAGAGACAGAATGAGAAAAAAAAAATCCAGAAAATCACTGTCTGATTTTTAAAGAATTTATTTGCAAGTTATGGTGGAAAATAAGTATTTGGTCAATAACAAAAGTTCATCTCAATACTTTGTTATATACCCTTTTTTGGCAATGACAGAGGTCAAACGTTTTCTGTAAGTAGCCACAAGGTTCTGCTCTCCTCTAGAGCAGTGATGTTTTGGGGCTGTCGCTGGGCAACACGGATTTTCAACTCCCTCCAAAGATTTTCTATGGGGTTGAGATCTGGAGACTGGCTAGGCCACTCCAGGACCTTGAAATGCTTCTTCCGAAGCCACTCCTTCGTTGCCCGGGCGGTGTGTTTGGGATCATTGTCATGCTGAAAGACCCAGCCACGTTTCATCTTCAGTGCCCTTGCTGATGGAAGGAGGTTTTTACTCAAAATCTCACGATACATGGCCCCATTCATTCTTTCCTTTACACGGATCAGTCGTCCTGGTCCCTTTGCAGAAAAACAGCCCCAAAGCATGATGTTTCCACCCCCATGCTTCACAGTAGGTATGGTGTTCTTTGGATGCAACTCAGCATTCTTTCTCCTCCAAACATGACAAGTTGAGTTTTTACCAAAACGGTAAATTTTGGTTTCATCTGACCATATGACATTCTCCCAATCCTCTTCTGGATCATCCAAATGCTCTCTAGCAAACTTCAGACGGGCCCAGACATGTACTGGCTTAAGCAGGGGGACACGTCTGGCACTGCAGGATTTGAGTCCCTGGCGTCGTAGTGTGTTACTGATGGTAGCCTTTGTTACTTTGGTCCCAGCTCTCTGCAGGTCATTCACTAGGTCCCCCCGTGTGGTTCTGGGATTTTTGCTCACCGTTCTTGTGATCATTTTGACCCCACGGGGTGAGATCTTGCGTGGAGCCCCAGATCGTGGGAGATTATCAGTGGTCTTGTATGTCTTCCATTTTCTAATAATTGCTCCCACAGTTGATTTCTTCACACCAAGCTGCTTACCTATTGCAGATTCAGTCTTCCCAGCCTGGTGCAGGTCTACAATTTTGTTTTTGGTGTCCTTTGACAGCTCTTTGGTCTTGGCCATAGTGGAGTTTGGAGTCTGACTGTTTGAGGTTGTGGACAGGTGTCTTTTATACTGATAACGAGTTCAAACAGGTGCCATTAATACAGGTAACAAGTGGAGGACAGAGGAGCCTCTTAAAAAGGAAGTTACAGGTCTGTGAGAGCCAGAAATCTTGCTTTTTTGTAGGTGACCAAATACTTATTTTCCACCATAATTTGCAAATAAATTCTTTAAAAATCAGACAATGTGATTATCTGGATTTTTTTTTCTCATTCTGTCTCTCATAGTTGAAATGTACCTATGATGAAAATTACAGGCCTCTCTCATCTTTTTAAGTGGGAGAACTTGCACAATTGGTGGCTGACTAAATACTTTTTTGCCCCACTGTAGGTGCTATTCTATCCATTCTATGGGAGTTTTGGAGAAGACCATGTTCTTCATGGAAATTGAAAAAAAATACATGCTGTGTGAACAGAATTAGGGGACAGCTGTGCAAGAGGTAGAGGAAAACACCTCCTTGAACACAAATGACCTGCATGGTCAAGTTGCCAGAAGAAAGCCATTACTGTGCCCATGCCACAAAAAGGTCCACTTTCAGTATGCCAGACAGCACCTAGACAAGCCTCACAGCTTCTGGAGCAAAGTCATTTGGAGTGATGAGACCAAAATTTAACTTTATAGTCACAACCATAAATGCTATGTTTGGAGAGGAGTCAACAAGGCCTACAGTGAAAAGTACATCAACCCCAGTGTAAAGCATGCTGGTGGATCTCTTATCATTTGGGGCTGTGTGAGCTACAGTGACAATTTGCATCCTACAGCACGAAAGCTATGCATGGGGCATGACGATCCAAAGCACAAGGCCAAGTTGACCCTCCAATGGCTACAGCAAAAAAAGGCCATCACAGTCCCCGTGACCTCAATATCATTGAGCCACTTTGGGGAGATCTCAAATGTGCAGCTTGTGCAAGACAACCAAAAAATTTACAGGAACTGGAGGCATTTTGCCAAGAAGACTGGGCATCTATACCACCTGAGAGAATTAAGGACCTCATGGACAATTATTACAAAAGACTGCATGCCATTATTGATGCTAAAGGGGGCAATACACAATATAAAGTAATATAGGTATGCAGACTTTTGAACAGGGATTATTTCGTCATTTTCTTTATTGTCATGTTTATTTGATGATTGTGCCATTCTGTTATGCCTTACATATGAGCTTGAGTCCGATAAGAAATAAAATAAATCTGTTTTGCCTTCTCACTCATGTTTTCTTTAAAAAATGGTACACATCTTGCAAATTCTCTGAAAGTCTGCAAACTTTTGACCACAACTTTACATAGTTTTACATTCAATACACATGCATCACACACCACAAGAGCTCTTGTGATTGCTGCATCAGGTGACAACAGAATGTCCTCCCAGCCATCCACATATGAATTAACACCAAATAATCCATTAAAGGATTCACTGCATTTTATTGTGAAACTATAAGACATTGTACATGTATAATGTACAGTATATGCAACTGTACATAATTTATTGACGGAGATAAATCCACAGCTTTTTGGATTAAAAATCTTAGCATCACATCTCATACCATTGTATGTCATCTCCACAAAGGAGGACATTATCCAGGTCATTGTCATCATCCATGTTGTCCAGGCCAACACATTCTTCAGCTTGCCTTTTAGTGTTGCCATCAGAGTGTTTGATGAAATTTGTCTGTTGCTGTTCTTTCTAAATTCAAGAATCACCTTGATAAAAGGAATGACAGAATTCTGTCAGAAATTACATAATTCAGATCTGGAATTATTATTCATAAACAAACAAGCAAACAACTACAACTGTTACAACAAACAAATAAAACAAACAACTAAAATAAAAACTTTGAGATAAAAATAACTAAGTGCCAGATGAGACAATATTCATTCATTCGTTGTCTACTGCTTATCTGATCTATACTCGGGCCACGGGGAGCCTGTGCCTATCTCAGGCGTCATCGGGCATCAAGGCAGGATACATCCTGGACAGAGTGCCAACCCATCGCAGGGCGCACACGCTCTCATTCAGTCACACACTCACACACTACGGACACTTTAGAGATGCCAATCAACCTACAATGCATGTCTTTGGATTGGGGGAGGAAACTGGAGTACCCGGAAGAAACCCCCAAGGCACGGGGAGAATATGCAAACTCCACACACACACAACGGAGGTAGGAATCGAACCCCCAACCCTGGAGGTGTGAGGCAAACGTGCTAACCACTAAGCCACCCCGAGACAATATTTGTCAATTAAATGCAACCAACAACGCAGTGTACAGTTTTTATACAGTACAAATCTGAAAGCATTTCTCTGGTTTAGTGCTTTATTTGTAATTTGAGTGGCTGTTAATAATGTCAAAATATTTCATGTAAGCTTGACTAAACCCAGAGGTGGACAGTTGTGAAGTACATTTACTTGAGTACTGTAATTAAGTACACTTTTTGAGCATATCTGTACTTTATTGAGTATTATTTTTTCTGGAAACTTAGGGCATTGGTGGCTCAGTGGTAGGTTTTTCACCTGCCATGCAGAAAGCCCAGGTTCAATTCCCAGCCAATACCCAAACCCCTGCCACTGGATGCAGTGCTGGTTCCAAGCCTGGAAAAATGGGAGGGTTGTGTCAGGAAGGGCATCTGGTGTAAAACCTGTGCCAAGTTGTTGTGTGGACCAGTTGGTCTGCTATGGTGACCCCAAACAGGGATCAGCCAAAAGCAGCTTCATTTTTTCTGGAAACTTGTTACTTTAACTTCACTATATTTGAAAGACCAGAGGTGGACAGTAACGAAGTACATTTACTTGAGTACTCTACTTAAGTACACTTTTTGAGTATCTGTACTTTACTTGAGTGTTATTTTTTTCTGGAAACTTGTTACTTTAACTTCACTACATTTGAAAGACAAATATTGTACTTTTTACTCCACTACATTTCTGTCAAGGCCATTGAGAAGAAAGTAGTTACGTTAATCAGAGGATTATTTTTTTCACTCCTGTAGTGTAACGTGTTGTGAAGTTCGGTGGTTTTCCGCCATTTCTTGAACTCTGATCAATTGGTGGAAAAATGGACGAAGACAGATCATCATTGCAGTGCGTGCATCCATTGGCTGGATCCTTGCAGTTTTGAGAGGCATTCTGTTGCCCTTGCATTCAGGGAGTTCAAGGGCTCGCATACATTTGATGTCTTAGCATCTGCAATGCATGAAATACATGCAAAGTATGAAATTAGAAAATAGTCAGAACCACAACAGATAATAGTTTGAATTTCATTAAAGCATTTCATGTGTTTGGACTAGATAAAAACAATGTTACCGCTGCTGAAGAGGTAACTGGGGAAGGAATGACTCAAGAAGATAATGATGATGGTCCTGATGATGAGATGGAAGTGGAGTACATCAATGTTGAAGCCATTATGGCTGAAGATGATGGCCTTCAGTACCAATTGCCAAAGCATCATAGGTGCACTTGCCATTTGCTTAATTTGGTTTCCAAATTTCTGATGCCAATAATGCAAATAGGGCAGAGGCCTACAAGAAGCTCTCAAGGTCAGCCTTCTCTAAGTGTCAGGCTCTATGGAACAAGACTTCAAGGTCCAAAACTGCTGCAGAGGTTGTTGAAGAGCACTGTAAGATTCAGTTGGCACAGCCTAATGCAAAAAGATGGAACTCCTTTTATTTGGCTGTGGACCGTATTGTGAGAATCCTTAAAGATGAAGGAGAGGGGGTAGTGAGAGCTGTCTGTGCTGCACTCAAATTTCCTATGTAAGTAGCAATTTTTTAAATTGTGTTCTTGTGTTTTTCATTTCATTACCTACAATCTTTATGCATTAGAAAGCAAAAAAAGAGGCAATTTCTGTGTAATCCTAATTGACCACTTTGTGTGAATAAATGTGCTTGAATGTGTAGTGGTTGTGTTCTGTTTCCATAGTGGAAAAAAGTTTACTATTGGTTTTCTTTTGCTTGCATTAGGTACAGTCCAGTTGAAATGGCCTTTTTGGGTGAATATGTGACCACCATGAGCCCAATTGTGAAGGCAACAAACATTACAAGGAGATTCCAACATTCATATGGGATGGATTCTCCCCACTATTACCACCCTCATCGCCAAGCTTGTGAAGACAAGAGAATCGATTAAATTCTGCTAGCCGCTAGTCGATTCCTTTCTACAGGTGCATCTCTATGAATTAGAATGTCGTGGAAAAGTTAATTTATTTCAGTAATGTGTATTGAATAAATTCAATGCACACAGACTGAAGTAGTTTAAGTCTTTGGTTCTTTTAACCTCAACAAATTAGAATATGGTGACATGCGAATCAGCTAATCAACTCAAAACACCTGCAAAGGTTTCCTGAGCCTTCAAAATGGTCTCTCAGTTTGGTTCACTAGGTTACACAATCATGGAGAAGACTGCTGAACTGACAGTTGTCCAGAAGACAATCATTGACACCAGTCACAAGGAGGGTAAGCCACAAACATTCATTGCTAAAGAAGCTGGCTGTTCACCGAGTGCTGTATCCAAGCATGTTAACAGAAAGTTGAGTGGAAGGAAAAAGTGTGAAAGAAAAAGATGCACAACCAACCAAGAGAACCGCAGCCTTATGAGGATTGTCAAGCAAAATTGATTCAAGAATTTGAGTGAACTTCACAAGGAATGGACTGAGGCTGGGGTCAAGGCATCAAGAGCCACCACACACAGACGTGTCAAGGAATTTGGCTACAATTGTTGTATTCCTCTTGTTAAGCCACTCCTGAACCACAGACGTCAGAGGCGTCTTACTTGGGCTAAGGAGAAGAAGAACTGGACTGTTGCCCAGTGGTCCAAAGTCCTCTTTTCAGATGAGAGCAAGTTTTGTATTTCATTTGGAAACCAAGGTCCTAGAGTCTGGAGGAAGGGTGGAGAAGCTTGAAGTCTAATGTTAAGTTTCCACAGTCTGTGATGATTTGGGGTGCAATGTCATCTGCTGGTGTTGGTCCATTGTGTTTTTGAAAACCAAAAAGTCACTGCACCCATTTACCAAGAAACTTTGGAGCACTTCATGCTTCCTTCTGCTGACCAGCTTTTTGAAGATGCTGATTTCATTTTCCAGCAGGATTTGGCACCTGCCCACACTGTCAAAAGCACCAAAAGTTGGTTAAATGACCATGGTGTTGGTGTGCTTGACTGGCCTGCAAACTCACCAGACCTGAACCCCATAGAAATTCTATGGGGTATTGTCAAGAGGAAAATGAGAAACAAGAGACCAAAAAATGCAGATGAGCTGAAGGCCACTGTCAAAGAAACCTGGGCTTCCATACCACCACAGCAGTGCCACAAACTGATCACCTCCATGCCATGCTGAATTGAGGCAGTAATTAAAGCAAAAGGAGCCCCTACCAAGTATTGAGTAAATGAACATATTTTCCAGAAGGCCAACAATTCACTAAAAATGTTTTTTTACTGGTCTTATGAAGTATTCTAATTTGTTGAGATAGTCAATTGGTGGGGTTTTTGTTAAATGTGAGCCAAAATCATCACAATTAAAAGAACCAAAGACTTAAACTACTTCAGTCTGTGTGCATTGAATTTATTTAATACATGGGTTTCACAATTTGAGTTGAATTACTGAAATAAATGAACTTTTCCACGAAATTCTAATTTATTGAGATGCACCTGTAGATGGTTTGAAAAAAAACGGTTTGTAAACATGATGGCTGATCCGGAGTTAGTTGTTGCAGCCATTATTCATCCAAAGTTCAAAACATCCTGGACCACTGATGAAGCTATCCTCAAACTTGGTAAGAAATGTTCTAAATGGTACATTATTATCTCATTTACTTTCTCTGTTTAATCTATATTTGCATACAATTTGATCGTCATGAAAAGATGAATAAAAATATGAGAAACATATTGTTTCTAATTTAGGCCTCATTTACATCAAGGAACATCTTCCTGATCATGATGAGTCTTCAGCCTGCTGACAACTCCTCATACACTTCCAATGAAGAGGATTTCTTCTCTATTATGAAGCATTTGGACACACAGGAGACATCCAAACAACTGGATGCATACCCAACATGTACAGCTGAAGGTATGACTATGCTGACATCTTATCCAGCCTTATCCAACCAGTCAATTAAGCTGAACACAGCCCTCCCTGCCTGAGCAGCCTGTCAGAGGCTTTTTAGTGCAGCTGGATTGAACTTCAGCCCAAGAAGCGGAGCAATTAATTTGCATTACTTTGAGAAGCAGCTTTTACTTAAGATGAACAAAGACTTTTTTAAGTTTGACTTATTTGACCATAGTACGATTTCTCTCTACTAGTGATCTGTGAGACATAGTATCTTTGTCACAACTAATGGTTTGAAATTTTTGTTTTGGTAGCAAATAAGTCTTTCTGTTTTGCTGTTTGTTAAAGCAGTGTTACTGTTGGGCAGTTATACAGCTACAGTTGTGTAGCTGGGTTTTAAAGCAGGTTTGATTTTTTTTTTTCTGATCAGTCTGCATTTACAGACCACTTGATTCAAATGTGCATGAAGGATACACATAGATGTGTACTTCTTTATTGGGGGTCGTAGGAGTGTTAAATAAAAAATTTAAATGATTATACCTGTCTTTTTTTGTCAATTCAGTTGTTTAATTTCTATAGGTTTTGTAACATTTCTAAAAGTTCTTAATTCCACAGATACTACAAACTGGTCAGTATATTCACTGAGGAAACCTGCATGCAAACTTCACACACTGCGGAGGCAGGAATCGAACCCCCAACGCTGGCGGTGTAAGGCAAATGTGCTAACAACCAAGCCACCATGCCCCTTCTTCTGTACTTTTACTTAAGTAAAAATCTGTCTTTACAACTTTTACTTGTAATGGAGTAATGTTTGACCAGTAGTATCTGTACTTTCACTCAAGTAAGGAAGTTGTGTACTTTGTCCATCTCTGACTAAACCTAATATATTTGGAGTACTTTGGTAAAACAATGTTTTTCATGGCTATCCACAAACTTGGATAGGCTACATTTAAATAGAACTACCTTTTTAAAAATTTAATAAGTAAGAACAAGAGGTCACTAATAAACCAAACAATGGCTAGTACAAGGTCAGTCATGGAGGGCTGGTGTATATGCTGATATGTACATCCAGCACACTACTACTCCAGCAATGACTTTGGCGAATCCTGTTTTAAATGTTAAGAAATGCTATACCAAATGTATGCAGTATGAGTAGTATTTTTTTTTTACATGCATCTTTCCCTATTTTTTGCTAAACACTGCTTAAATCAAACTTATTGAAGTGTTCTGAGATCACCACTACCTAGATACTCAAGTAAATGTACTTCATTACTGTCCACCTCTGGTTAGGGTATCAACAATTTTGTTCACTTGTGTAAACTCCAATGGTTGAAGATTTTTAGAATGTAATAATGCCTATTTTTATATATTTTAGTATTTGTTAAAATGCCATGATTGCATTGTCCTTTTAAAAAAAGGATCATGATGGTGAGGAAAATTCGCATCAAGAATATTCAAGTTACTTATTGAAATACCCTTAAGGATTTCTCCACTTATCTACACAATAGAGCCTACTATTTGCATTGTTTCATTTTACATAAAAACCTAACAGTTGTAGAACTTACATAGCAACTTGTGAAATTATAATTAAAAAAAAATGTCGCATGCAACTTAGCATCCATTCAGACAACGTCTAAAAGTGGACACAGTGAAGGCAAAGCTTCCCACACGCAACAAGTGAATCTCATGTCTCATGGAAATAATGCAATTGCACTGGCAGGTGTATAATGGAACAGTATATTAATGTTTTATGTTTAGTATTGTGCAATATTAACTAACTTAACTTATATATTACACTGTACATTTAGTTGAAATGCACCATGCTACAGTAACTTACTCCATATAGACTTGAAAAAGTATAGTTTTATCCAAAAGATTGGGCACCTCTGATAATTATCATATTTTCAATTTATAATCTGCAGGGTTTTCCAATCAGCAGCTTCATTTTGGATACATTTTATACCTTATGGAAACAGTAACACTTTACTTTTGAAATAACATTTATTGAGTCAATGGAAAAAATGCAATGTGAATCACAACAAAAACAGACTGATACAAAAATTTGGGCACCCCAATGGAATTATCACATCAATATTTTGTAGAGCCTCCTTTTGCTAAAATAACAGCATGTAGACGCCTCTTATAGCCACTGATAAGGCCCTGAATTTTGTCTGCAGGTATTCTGACCATTCTTCCATTCTGACCACTCTTCAAATCAGTCTATAGATTTTTAATAACGTTAAAGTCTGAGGATTGGGATGGCCATTCTAGAACATTGTATTTGTGTCTGTGCATGAATTCCTTTGATTTGGAACAATGCTTCGGATCATTGCCCTGCTAAAACAACCCCATGTAAATTTGACTGATTTTTGAACATTGTACTTAAGAATCTGCTAATACCGGGTGGAATTCATGTGACCCTAAACTTTAACAAGGTGTCCAGTACCTGTGCTTGCCACACAGCCCCATAATATGTTAAACCCTCCACCAAATTTTACAGCAGGAAGCAGGTTCTTCTCCTGGAAAGCTGTGTTCTTTTTTCTGCCATGCAAAACGCTTCTGGTTTTGACCAAATAATTCTCTCTTAGTTTCATCTGTCCATAGCACATTATTCCAAAATCATTCTGGCTTGTCCAGATGAGCCTTTGCATACCTCAAATGACTCTGCTTGTTGGCAGTATGCAGCAACGGCTTTTTCTGCATCACCCTTCCATCAAGTTTTTCCTTGTGCAAAGTGCACTGGACTATGGAATGATGTACGATGACACATCTGTAGCAAGATGTTTTTGAAGCTCTTAGGAGTTGGTCTGTGGTTTGTCTGTCACCATTCTAGCCATGCTTTGGCTCTGCCTTTCAAATATTTGTCTTTGTCTACCACATCTTTCCTTCACATGGACTATTCCTGTGGCCTTCCATTTTCTAACTATATTTCTGACTGTGGAGACAAAGACTTTAAACCTTTGTGATAACTTTTTGTATCCTTCTTCTAATTCATATTGATGAATTGTCCTAGTTCTTAGGTCATTAGGGGGGTTTTTTTTGTGGTTCCCATGTTACTTTCTAGTAGAGAATCAGGGGAAAACAAACTAACAATTGGCTACCTTAAATATCCTTTTTTATGATTAGTTGCACCTGTGTTTGCAGTGTAAACTTAATTGGGCCAAACAAATCACTTTTGTGTTGCAATCAAATAGAATGAAGTTACTACATGTATTCAAATGAGCTCAACTTGAAAATGTGCCCAAACCTTTGCACAGCCTATTTTTCACATTTGATATTCCTTTATTCAGCTCATTACTGCTACACTAAGAATTTTTGTCATTTTTATGAAAACATCCAGCTTTCTCTAGAAACAGAATGACATATCACCATGACCTTTTCTTATAAAGACAGAGTAAATTATTATGCAGCCTCAGAGGGTTGCCCAAACTTTTGCATAAAACTGTATGTAGTATGTTGTTCACAACATCACGAAAAAACATAAGATCCTCTTTCACAGAGCATATTCTGGATGTTTTTGTGTTTTTTTGTGTGTTCACTTACCTTGTTCGTCACTTTGGACACTACAGGCAGGTGAAATTTCAGACAGGACACAGGAGCAAACAGTTCAGTCAGGTTTTGTTCTCACTCTTCCCAGAGAACACCAAAAGATGAATGCTATTTCTTTACATACTGAACCAAGGTAAGCGTTACTGACTTTCACTGTCAACTTAGGCTATGTTCACATTCATTGTCTACTGCTTATCTGATCTATTCTCAGGTCACGGGGAGCCTGTGCCTATCTCAGGAGTCATTGGGCATCAAGGCAGGATACACCCTGGACAGAGTGCCAACCCATCGCCAGGTGCACACACACTCTCCTTCACTCACACACCACAGACAATTTAGAGACACCAATCAACCTACGCTGCAAGTTTTTGGCCCGGGGGAGGAAACCAGAGCACCCGTTGGAAACCCCCGAGGCAAAGGGAGAACATGCAAACTCCACACACACACACACGGCAGAAGCGGGAATTGAACCCCCAACCCTGGAGGTGTGAGGCTAACCACCAAGCCACCAAGCCATGTTTTTTGTTGTAAATCAAAATATCAAGATACTCCATGCAGATATGCCCGGGAGCCCTCTGACGACAAGCTCCATTAAATGCTGAAATGTGGCAGGGGAGTTTGACAGGCCCATTGGCATGGATCAACACTAATGGAGCCCCTGTCCTGTTGTAGATGCTGTCTTTTCTCTGTCCTCCGCAGCGGTGCCACCTGCCAGTAGCTGTTAGAGAAATCTAATGTGCTGAACCACACAGGGCCCGCCAATGCATCCAGTGTATCATCCACATGGGGCAGATGGTAAGTCTTTTACAGTCACACTGTTCAAGCATCTGTAGTCAACACAGAAATGCCAGGCTCTACATTTGTTTTTCACCAAAACTGGTGAAGCCCAAGGGTGACATCTCTCCTCAGTGACACCATCCACTTGCAAGCCAGCTACTTTCTCTCTTTTTCAACACATTTTTCAGGAGATGTAAGATGTGCATGTTGTTTAATAGGGGACTTCTCACCTGTTCTGATGTAATGTTTCACTCTGCTTTGAATAGCTGATGATATCATTGTATTTCAACAGCTCTGAGAGTACAGTTCTCTCTGATTCTGAAATAGGTGACTCATGCAGCGACCCAAGTGGTGCTACTCCAGAAGAGGTGGCTGCAGCTATGTCATCACCTGAGTAAAACTCACCAAGGTACATATCTTATTTCAATAAAATGTCCTGTCCAGTAGGATTTCAAATCCAACCTTTTGTCAGTCAGTTGTGAACTGTGGTTACCATGTGAGCAACTACTATACCCAAAGCCACATTAGGTTCCAGATAGCCCACAAAGTCATTCACCAACTGAGCTGTGTGAGGTGAGCACATTTTAACTGGCACAACTGACTGGCAAGGGGTGGTAAGTTCAAAGTGGTGGCCAAAGATAATGTTGCAGCACATTCTAGACACAGTCTTTGCTTGTAAGGAGAGGAACTGAGATGTCCCACAGTTGAAGCTTTGGCTGAGGTCCAGTAAGGCATGATTTCTCAACAGAAAGTCCCAACACAGTCCGTGTGATTTCTCTTAATGCATGAAATACACTCATCAAATTCACTAGAGTCAAAATTGTGTGAGTTTTAGGGCAGTTTCGAGTAAAGTGTGTTTCTGTGATTCTGATAGAAACAACTCTTTATTGGTGAGAAACAGGATATTGTAGCAGTAACATCACAGATTTGATTGTATTCAACACTTAATAGGGTTACTTCAAATATCAGGGTATTTAGGCAGGCATTTAATTAAGGAATTTGACAGCTGCCATTTTCTTTCACCCGATTTGAGCATGCACATGAGCAATTCGTAAATTTTTGATTCACATTTAAAAGTCAAAGGTCAATGACTAATGAGTGTTTAATGATTACCATATGTTGATCATATAATCACCAAACTTTGGATTGACAGCTAAACCCATATGGTGGGTATATTTTATCAAACTTTGGTTTGACAACAAAAGGTCAAAGGTGAACGGTTGTAATGATGTTAACGGTTGTATAACAAAATGTGAACTATTGTCAACTCTGTTAACAAGACCCACATGTGTGCTTAGACACATAGTCTAGCATCCGATCAATAAACAAGGAAGAAATAATGTTGTCAATTTCCTTTCTCACACCCCAATACAGAATCGGTAAACAATTATCAATTGAATAGCCCCACACAGAGACACACACACACACACACACACACACACACACACCAACTCCAGAAGTAACTCCCACCCCCACTCAAATTCCATCAAACCATTGGAGTCTATGATAGCAATTAGCATTTTAAGAACATACACATACACACACAAAAAAAAAAAAAGAAGAAAAGACACACCCACCATTTCCCCCTTCAAATACTTTGTCTCTGCATGTGAAATATTGGTGATTCTTTAAGCGCAACTAAGGCCACTTGTCCTGATACACCGAAAAAGTTGAAATCTACATTGGGGAGATTTGCAAAAATTTTAGAGCATGAAAATACTTAGTATTGGTCGTTGTCAAATGGTTGTACAGCCGGGGTTTTCTCCAATGCAGAATCATCAGTGCTTTTCACATTATCTGGACTGTTATCTGGACTCTTTTGATCACTGTGACTGGGAAAAGTTTCCTAAATGGTGTAAGGACTTCACTGTTAGAATGGATCTCTGTTCACCAGAGGCCTACAAATGGAAATGGAAAAACAGTACATCCCCGCAACAGACATATCACATTGTCTGCCGCTTATCCGAACTACACTCGGGTCACGGGGCGCCTGTGCCTATCTCAGGCGTCATAGGGTATCAAGGCAGGATACACCCTGGACGGAGTGCCAACCCATCGCAGGGCACACACACACTCTCATTCACTCACGCAATCACACACTACAGACAATTTAGAGATGCCAATCAACCTACCATGCATGTCTTTGGACTGGGGGAGGAAACCCCCGAGAATATGCAAACTCCACACACACGGCAGAGGCGGGAATCAAACCCCCAACCCTGGAGGTGTGAGGCAAACGTGCTAACCACTAAGCCACCGTGCCCCCTGACATATCAAATGTTCCACTGCACTTTTCCGCTTCTACTACTGGCGATTGAGTATTTGAGTTCTAATCGACTCAAACATGCTTGCTTGACATGTAAGAACCAATGAGGTTTGTTTTCATCTGTCAGGCTAGCGCATTTGAGCTTCCGTTTACCATGGATTTGACTGGACTTTAAATGGATGAACAGAAATGATGAAAGAATAAAAATAGAATTAAAAATAGCTCCATTTGTGTTTTGAAAATGAAAAGTCTTTGAAGGTGAGGGTGACTAATTACTAAATTTTAATTTTTTAATCCTTCAACTATATTGAGCAAAAATATTGAGTTAAATAAATCATAAAAATTGCAGCAACAATTTCACAATACACAGTATATACACGTGTTGACTGCAGTGTCTGTCCAGACCAGTCACAATCAACATTTTGAAATGCATTTGTTATGTTGAAAGAACAGGGCTCTGTGACTAGGTAAAATGATTTCAGTTTGCCTTGCATTCATTTGCAATCTGGCAGTAGAAGATTAATATGTTATGTGACTGCTGACATTTGTTTTTTCTTTGGAAAGTTTTGGGTGAAAAACCAGGAAGCTGCATTCATAAATGGATGATCAGTTTTGAGGGGCAAATAATCTGAGGGCATCCAGCCAAGTTTTCATTCTGGGCTTGCTGCTGTGTTTTCAACTTACTACAATTTTAATGTGGAGTAAGCTAAGGCTGCATCCACGTTGGAATTCATTCAGAGGTTAGATGCTTAGATTCATATATTCATTTCTCTTCACATCCTCATTATATAAACTTTTACCCACACTAATTCTGAATGTACATATTTGTTTTTCACGAGGTCCATTGGTATAAATTCTGAAAAATGCACCAAAAGTGGACAAATCCTGTCAAAGCGGACAGGGAAGGTTGCCCACAAAAAGAAATCAGTCAACACTCGGGTTGCCAGTCTACTTAAGAAACTAATGGACTTTGAGTGGAACTTCATATAAGTGAACCCACTCATTCACTGACATACCACACACACACCTTACACATACGCTTCACACCCAACATAAACATGCTTTTAGTGTCTTAGTTGCACAATTTTTCAGGTGTTCATTTTTAAGTACCTAAATTCTTCCTTCATTCAGAAATTCTGATTTACTAATAATTCAGTAATTCTTATTCACTAAGTAGTTCTCGGAGTCACTCATTTAGTTTTTTCTAATGTTATATAAATGTTTTGTTTATTCAGTTAAACAAGTTTATTCTGAAGCTTAAGGTTATTTGGTCATTCCACTTGCTTTTCCACAGCCACTAATTTTGAGAATATTTCGTGCTTAAAGTGGCTTTTGTTTTTCAAGGTTTTCAAACGTGTAATAAATCAAGTTTTAAAGTTACACTGCATTGTGTTAAATGTTTAATGTTTCAAAGGCTACATTTGTACATTGTATTAAAACATGTTTTTATAGCAAGACGTCTAAGGGGTAATTCATAAAATCAAAGAAATATTTAGAAAAATAATTCATTTTTTTAGTAGACCATTTCTTAATATAATAAATTTGTATTTTACAGTAAAAAAAAAATGAAAATGAACAATCAACTGTTAATGCTTTTGACAGTAATTTACTGTTAATGTAGAAAATAACAGCTTTATGGTGTATTTCCAAAAACAGCAAGACACTGTAAATTTAACAGAAACTTGCTGGCAACCGTGCTGCCAGTTACTTACTGTTTTTAACTGGACAATTTTTAACAGCGTTCAATTGCTTAGAAAGTAAAATGTTGAGATAGCTAAAGTCTTTAGTTACCCGATTGAATATTTGATGTATAAAAATGTAAACCTTACACACGTGATAAGTGTTCTGAAATAAAAACAATAGTCCATATGTATATTTGACCATTACTTTTACAATACTCCGAAATGACTGAACAATTGATGAAGAACATATACTATACACCATCAAAGAGTTTGCAAAAAGCTATCATTGAGAAAGTGGGTAAGAGAGTTAATGATGCTGAGATAAAAAAAAAAAAATCTGGTTAGCGGTGCAAGATGCATACACTTGTTACGGGTGGTAGGCCCTGTGTTGGGCCACTAGGGGGGGTTTCCAGCAGGGGTTATGTTATGTTGTGTTATGTCATTGTTTACGTCATGTCATGTGCTTTGTTTTAGTCCCGCCTTTTCCCATTGTTTCCTAATTGATGTTCACCTGTTCCTAATGTTGCACCCAATTATGTTTTGTATTTATAGCGGCCTTTTGCCAGGGTTCGGGGCTGGTCGTCTTCTCTATGTAGCGTCATTATTATGTCTTTATGTTCTGTATTAGTGTGGCGTCATGTCTGTTGTCTCCGTGTGATTTAAGTTTAATAAAACCCCTGTCTGCTGTCTATCTCCGCGCTGGGTCTGTTTCTTCATGCTATGAAGACCGGAAAACGTGACAGAACGACCAGCCAACACCGAACAGACCCAGTGCGATGGCCAAGCGAGGATTTTTTCCGGTCATAATTTTTTGCCAGGTTTTGGATCATGCTCCGGCTTGGATTTTGGGATTTTGGGGATTTTTGTTGATTCCGGCCCGTGCCCCGTTTATGTTCTCGTGGGGAACGTCGTCCCACAACGAGGATTTCCGTGGGAGACGTTGCCTCACTCCTGAAAAACGGAGGAGGGTTCTGGCTAGAAATTTTTAGATTTTTGGGGGATTTTTTGTTGGTTTGGCCCCGGCTCCGCTCATGTTCCCGTGAGGGACGTCGTCCCACGATGAGGATTTCCGTGGGAGATGTTGCCTCACTCCTGAAAAACGGAGGAGGGTTCCGGGTAGAAATTTTTCGATTATTGGGGGATTTTTTGTTGGTTCGGCCCCGGCTCCGCTCATGTTCCCATGAGGGACGTCGTCCCACGACGAGTATTTCCGTGGGAGACGTCGCCTCACTCATAGATAAACGGAGGGGATTTCATGTCAGGTTTTTTTTTGGACTATGTCTTGGGGTTTTTCTTGGGTTTGGGTTTTTGGTTTCGGTTTCTGTGAGGGACTTTGTTTTTTTTCTGGGTTGGCGGGGGAGATCGTATGGATGCAGCTGTCTCCCACCCGCCCGCCCCTTGGGGAGTTTCCAGCTTCAGCGGGACAGGGGTCGTCACTCGGCGCTGTCGTTCATCGTTGGACGTCACTCGTCGTTGGACGTCGCTCGGCGTCGTGGCTCGGTGGTGGACGTCGCTCGGCCCTGCGGCTCGGCGGTGTACGTCGCTCGGCTCTGCTGCTCGGCTGTGGTCGTCGCTCGGCACCTCCGCTCGGTTGTGGACGTCATGTGGGGCCCTTTGGCCTTGCCATCGGGCCCTGTGCTCCCCCCACTTGTCTCGCTCCTGCTTCTCGCTCCCCCCACTTGCCTCGCCTTGATCTTTGCTCCCCCGACTTGCCTCGCCTTTGCTCCTCGCTCCCCCCTACCTGCCTCTCTATGCTCCTCGCTCCTGTTCGGGACCTACGGACTGCCCAGACTGTCGGGGAGGGTTATGGTTTGGCGCGTCAGGAGCCGCACCTTTGAGAGGGGGGAGATGTTACGGGTGGTAGGCCCTGTGTTGGGCCACTAGGGAGGTTTCCAGCAGGGGTTATGTTATGTTGTGTTATGTCATTGTTTACGTCATGTCATGTGCTTTGTTTTAGTCCCGCCTTTTCCAATTGTTTCCTAATTGATGTTCACCTGTTCCTAATGTTGCACCCAATTATGTTTTGTATTTATAGCGGCCTTTTGCCAGGGTTCAGGGCTGGTCGTCGTCTCTATGTAGCATCATTATTATGTCTTTATGTTCTGTGTTAGTGTGGCGTCATGTCTGTTGTCTCCGTGTGATTTAAGTTTAATAAAACCCCTGTCTGCTGTCTATCATCGCGCTGGGTCTGTTTCTTCATGCCTTGGATACCGGAAACGTGACAACACTCTTCATAAACCACTATCTACAAAGTTTGAAAGACACAAGGTTTTTGTAAAAAAACATCGATGCGCAGTGTCAAACTGATTTAGTTGATATGAGCAATGTGTCAGAGAGTAATGACAATGCGAAATTTCTGATAACGTGTGTAGATATTAGGGGGCACGGTGGCTTAGTGGTTAGCACGTTTGCCTCACACCTCTAGGGTTGGGGGTTTGGTTCCCGTGTGTGTGTGTGTTTTGTGTGTGTGTGTGTGTGTGTGTGTGTGTGTGTGGCGATGGGTTGGCACTCCGTCCAGGGTGTATCCTGCCTTGATGCCCAATGATGCCTGAGATAGGCACAGGCTCCCTGTGACCCGAGAGTAGATCGGATACGCGGTAGACAATGAATGAATAGATATTTTATCTAAACATGCTTGGGTTCAAGTTTTTATGAAACAAGAACTGAACAGAGGTGACTAAAGCTTTTGATTCCATTCTAAAGGAAAGTAGATGACCCCAAAAACACACAAACTGACCAAGGGAAGGAGGGTTTACACTGAAGAAAATACACTGACGTTGTACAGCACTTGATCCACCCGTAAAATCAAATTTACCATTACAGCATAAAAATTAAACCCGTCGATGTGAATGAAACCAATTCCTTCAGCGCATTTAAAACTCTTTTTGGGCTATTTTCACTGAAAATAAAGAAAGTAAAATTCATGTTTAAAGTTGGTGATGTTGTTAGAATTTCCTGTTTAAAAAGACAGTTTGAAAAAGGCTACGAACAAAATTTTACAGATGAATACTTTACAATATCTGAATGGCTACTGAGAGATCCCCCAGATCTCTAAATTACAAGACTATGATTGTGAAAAAATTGATGGAACATTTTACAAGCCAGAGTTACAAAAGACTATTATTGATAAGGACAGAGCTATCAAAATAGAGAAAATCTTGTCTGAAAAGAAACCGGAAAAAAATTGAAATGGGTGGGGTGGACTGATAAATTTAATTCCTGGGTTCTGGCCAAAGAAGTAGTTGACATTGTGCATTAGAATTTAAAAGGATTGTCTTGAACAAAACAGAAATCTATAATTCTTTAACCATGGAAGAGAGCAGATTCTATTTACCTCTTCCAAGCAATGAGTCGCTGGATATATATACCCTAAAAATAAGACTGGATACTATACTATTAAATTAGCCAAACCAATCAATTTGAAAGGAGAATGGGAGATTTCACTTGCAGAGGTTCAATATGTCCATAGTTGGCACTTAGTAACCCAGCAAGAATGTCAATTTCACATGGTTCTGTTAGCTGGTTCAAAGAAAAAAAATGCTAAAATCTGAAAGATTCCCCAGACATCGACACACGATTCCGAATAAAAGATGCAAGGTAAATAAAATCAAGACCAGTGGGGAAAAAACCCACCAGAGAGGTCCTCCCATCTCTCACAAAAGAAAGCAGCTGAAAATTTTCTAACACCATGGCTTTTTTACACAGCCTGTCCTCAGAGTGTACTAAGTCAGAATTGGATATTTTCACACTACCTTATACCCAAACAAGGATCGAAAAGTACACTTATGTTGAAATACCTCCACTTTCCGCTCTGATGAACAACAGACCCCTGGAGTTCTTTGTGCCTGGAAACAGCGAGGGTTACCTCGACTTGAACAACACTTTTTTACACCTAGCCAGTAAAATCCTAATTGCTGATGATACCAACATAGCTAACAATGCAAACGTAGGGTTTGTTAAGTACCCAGTAGCATTGCTTTTATCACAAGTAGATGTGATGCTAGAAGATTGTCTTATATCTCAATCTAGCAGTACATACCCATTCTGTGCTACCTTTGAATGTCTTCTCAACTTTGGGAAAGACACTCTGGAAAGACAATTGTGCACTGGATTATTCTACAAAGACATATGGATGCCACTGCAGCACCTTTGACCAGATTGGACATAATCACTCAGATATATTTTTTCAAGATAAATTTTTACTGAATGGTATCGATTTGAGGATTAAAATGATTCATAATAAAGATGAATTTTGCTTGAGAGAAGGAAATGCCAATCTTGTTCTAAAAATACTCGACATCTCACCAGTGGTAAAACTGTGTAAAAATACTATCCTTCTCACCAGTGGTAAAACTTGGTCATGCGCAAGAGCTACTTACAGCCAGCATCAAGTATCCCTTCAAAAGAGTGTGCATGAAGAATTTCAGCCTAGCTGTGAGGAGTCGCATTTGCTCACAAGAGTGTTTTCCTCGGGCTGTTACCTAAAACCATTATCTTTGGAATCGAAGACAATGAAGCCTTCAGTGATTCATACAATAAAAACCCTTTTAATTTTAATCAAATGGATACTGGAGAACTGACAGATGTTATAAGAAGTTGTCCTGTATTAGATAAGATATTCTACGGTGTGATGGCCAGTGACGAATTACCTATGAACACCTACGAAGATGAATTACCTACGATTTTTTAAAGAAAGAACTGTAGCAAAATAAAATATAACCCTATACAAGTTAAAAATTTGACTTCAGTTTGCTGCAGACAACACTGTGTATTTTAATGTCACAGAGCTAAAGGTTATTCCTTTAACCGTATTATGTCTATGTATGGTATAGATTTAAATAGAAACAATAATGCTGTTATATCTTTTGTGAAAAGACTGTACCCTAGAGTAAATAAAAAACAATCATTTAGGTGTGTACAGTGTGTTAACTCTCTGGGCATGTTTCATTCGCTTGTGTAGTGGACTAATTAATCAAGATGCTGCATAAGAACATTCTCGATGCAGAATAATTTTATTGAAATTGATTCGTGAAACATCCCTGTTAGGTATCGTTGAAAAGGGAATATTTCGACTAGCTACAGTATGTAATAAAACTTTCCAACCTAAAGGCCTCCAATCGTCAGACACTTTATGAGGGGTAGTGAGACTCTTGAGCAGATCTACCATGTGAGAACGTTTGACACTGTTTCCTTTAAAAATAAATTCACCTTCATCATTCTACGAAGCAATATGGTCGGATTTAAAACATTTTTTCATAATGTACGAAGCATTTCTTTTGCTCCTTGCAGAATCTTTAGCAAACACTTCTTGTACGATTTCATCTCCCGGAAGTGACAGGCCTTCAGTCACAGTTGCTTCTGTTTCACTTTCTGGTATTTTAGGCAGGGTTAGGGTTAGTTGAGCAGTTTCCTGCATTCATGACATGCCACTGTGGATTTTTTTTCTTTAATGGAAGCGTCCCAAAACGATTTTGTCCATGTGTGTACATGCATGGATCTGAAAGCCCTGACTAATAAAAACACAGCTGAAGGCCAGCCTGTGGGCCAAACAAAAGAAATACAGATGTATTTGGTAGTGTCACGCTATACAAGTCCTCACAAAGATACAAAGAAATCACTGACTCTGTAATGTACTGCCTGGCAGGAGACATGATATGTAGACTGTTAGCAAACAGGGATTTGAGAAAATAATATGCACTTTGGATAAGAGGTACCAGCTACCTTTATGAAATTATTTCTCTCAAATTGCTATCCCTGAGTTTTATGACAAATGCTGTGGAGAGGTTTAAGTTTGAAGAGGACAGAGGACTTGTGGTTAATATGGCTACTTACTTAACATAGTTGTATTTTTGAAAGTAAAAAGTATTTTGCAGAAATTACTTTATTTTGAAAAAGATTTTTTGTTATTGTTATTTATTAAACTTTGTAAGATATTAAGTCCATTGCTGATGCCTATTACACATATTTTAAAGGGTTTATTTTATGTTTGTATGTTTTTGTTAAGAAATACACATTTCAAAATTGTCTATTTTTGAAAATTATGAGAATGTTTCTTGATAACCAAGCACTCACATCATGTGATATCATTTGTTTATAATATCACAATTGCAAACTGCAATATTGTCTGCAATAATCGCAATAATACTTTTTTTCCCTAATCAAGCAGCCAACGCTGAGAATCAGATTTCACACAGGTTTTTTTTTGAAGAATCAGATTAGAACTGTGAGAATCTAGTCATGGGGGTCACAGTCCAGTGACTTCTGTAACGGTCCCAAACTCGGATAAATAGAGAGGGTTGCATTAGGAAGGGCATCCGGCGTAAAACATTGCCAAATTTAACCATGTGAATCATCAGTACTCTTAATTTCATACCGGATCGGTCGAGGCCCGGGTTAACAACGACCGCCATCGGCACTGTTGACCTACAGGGCGCCGGTGGAAATTGGGCTACTGTTGGTCGAAGAAATAGAGGAGGGAGGAAAGTTCACAGACAGAGAGAGAAGAGGAAAGGTAAGAGTGTAGGACTGAGAATAGGAACTCTGAATGTTGGTACTATGACAGGGAAAGGTAGAGAGCTGGCTGATATGATGGAGAGAAGGAAGGTGGATATATTGTGTGTACAGGAGACCAGGTGGAAGGGTAGCAAGGCTCGTAGTATAGGAGCAGGATTCTAGCTGTTTTATTATGGTGTGGATAGTAAGAGAAATAGGGTAGGTGTGGTCCTGAAGGAGGAGTTTGTGAGGAATGTTCTGGAGGTGAAGAGAGCATCAGACAGGGTGATGAGTCTGAAGTTAGAGATTGAAGGGGTGATGTTGAATGTTGTTAGTGGTTATGCCCCACAGGTAGGTTGTGAGTTAGAGGACAAAGAGAAACTCTGGAGTGAATTAGATGAGGTGATGGAGAGTATTCCCATGGGTGAGAGAGTGGTGACAGCAGAGGATTTTAATGGACATGTTGGTGAGGGGAATGAGGAGGTGATGGGCAAGTTTGGAGTTAAGGAAAGGAGCCTAGAAGGACAGATGGTAGTGGACTTTGCTAAGAGGATGGACATGGCTGTGGTTAACACTTATTTTCAGAAGAGGGAGGAGCATAGAGTGACTTACAAGAGTGGAGGTAGGAGAACACATGTAGACTACATCCTATGTAGAAGAGGCAATCTGAAAGAGATTAGTGATTGTAAAGTGGTAGTGGGAGAGAGTGTAGCCAGACAGCATAGGATGGTGGTGTGTAGGATGACTTTGATGGTCTGTAAGAAGAAGAGGTCAAAGATAGAGATAGAGAAGAAAACCAAGTGGTGGAAGCTGAAAAAGGAGGAATGTTGTGAGGAATTTAGACAGAGGTTGAGGCAGGCTCTAGGTGGTCAGGTAGTGCTGCCAGATGACTGGGAAACTACAGCAGAAGTGATCAGGGAGCCAGGGGGAAAGGTGATGGGTGTGTCATCTGGAAGGAGGAAAGAAGATAAGGAGACTTGGTGGTGGAATGAGGAAGTTCAGGATAGTATCCAGAGGAAGAGGTTAGGCAAGAAGAAGTGGAACATGGACAGGACGGAAGAGAATAGACAGGAATACAAGGAGTTACTATGCAGAGTGAAGAAGGAGGTGTATAAGGCCAAGCAAAAGGCATATGACAAGTTGTACACTAGGTTAGACACTAGAGAAGGACAGAAGGACTTGTACAGGTTAGCTACGCAGAGGGATCAAGATGGGAAGGATGTGCAGCAAGTTAGAGTTATTAAGGATAGAGATGGAAGGGTGCTCACAAGTGAGGAGAGTGTACAGAGGAGATGGAAGGAGTACTTTGAGGAGCTGATGAATGAGGAAAATGAGAGGGAAAAAAGAGTAGAAGGGGTGAACTCTGTGGAACAGAAAGTAGATAAGATTAGAAAGGATGACGTCAGGAAGGCTTTGAAGAGGATGAAAAGTGGAAAGGCAGTGGGTCCTGACGACATCCCGGTGGAGGTCTGGAAGTGTCTAGGAGAGGCAGCAGTGGAATTTTAACTAGTTTGTTCAACAGGGTTTTAGAGAGTGAGAGGATGCCTGAGGAATGGAGAAGAAGTGTGTTAGTGCCGATCTGGAAGCCAGGTTAAGGAAGGTAGTGGAAATTTGTGAGCAGCAGTATGGCTTCATGCCCAGAAAGAGCACAACAGATGCAATTTTTGCTCTGAGAATTTTGATGGAGAAGTATAGGGATGGTCAGAGGGAGTGTGACTTGTGTGTTTGTAGACTTGGAGAAAGCATATGACAGGGTGCCAAGAGAAGAGCTGTGGCACTGTATGAGGAAGTCAGGAGTAGCAGAGAAGTATGTCAGAGTGGTGCAGGACATGTATGAGAGGAGCAGGACAGTGGTGAGGTGTGCTGTAGGTCAGACAGAGGAGTTCAAAGTGGAGGTGGGACTGCATCAGGGATCGGCTCCGAGCCCCTTCCTGTTTACTATAGTGATGGACCAGTTGTCAGAGGAGGTCAGACAGGAGTCTCCTTGGACAATGATGTTTGCAGATGACATTGTAATCTGTAGTGAGAGCAGGGAGCAGGTGGAGGAAAACCTGGAGAGGTGGAGGTTTGCGCTGGAGAGAAGAGGAATGAAAGTCAGTCATAGTAAGACTGAGTACATGTGTGAATGAAAGGGAGGGAAGTGGAACAGTAAGGTTACAGGGTGAAGAGGTGAAGAAGGTACAGGAGTTTAAGTACTTGGGGTCAACAGTCCAGAGTAATGGAGAGTGTGGGAAAGAAGTAAAGAAGCGAGTGCATGCAGGTTGGAATGGGTGGAGAAAGGTGTCGGGAGTTCTGTGCGATAGGAAAATATCAACGAGAATCAAGGGGAAGGTGTACAGGATAGTGGTGAGACCAGCCATGCTGTATGGTTTAGAGACAGTGTCACTGAGGAAGAGACAGGAGTCAGAGCTAGAGGTAGCCGAGCTGAAGATGTTGAGGTTCTCTTTGGGAGTGACAAGATTGGACAGGATTAGAAACGAGTACATCAGTGGGACAGCTCATGTTGGACATTTGGAGGATAAAGTTAGGGAGGCCAGATTAAGATGGTTTGGACATGTTCAGAGGAGGTAGAGTGAGTATATTGGTAGGAGAATGTTGGACATGGAGCTGCCAGGCAGGAGGCAAAGAGGAAGGCCAAAGAGGAGGTATATGGATGGAATTAATGAGGATATGAAGCTAGTGGGTGCAAGTCTTGAGGATGCAGAAGATAGGGATAGGTGGAGAGAGATGATTCGCTGTGGCGACCCCTGAAGGGAAAAGCCGAAAGAAGAAGAAGAATGTTACTCAGTTCTTACTAGCATGTGGTCAGCAGGTACAAGCTGGCAGCCTAATCATTTCAGTTAGCTCTTCAGTTACCAAAGCTCTATCATTTTTTCCCCCATTTTTATTACTTTTGTTGTACCATTTGACAGTTTTGTGGTTGTGTGTTGGTTAAAATGTGCAGTAGAATTACATAGCTATTAGTTAGTTGCTGGCTGTTTCAGTTTTAATGTAATTTTATTATCCTGTGAGAGTAGTTTTAAGATTGTCTTTGATGGAAAAGTGAAATTCTTTTGTTTATTTTTTACCTAGACTGCTGTGTAAAGATGATAACTTGCACACAATTTCAAACAAAAATGCCACCAGAAGAAAGCAATGAAACACTGAAGGAGAGATGACAAAAAATGGAGAACATTTATAGGCAGCTGGGGAGATGGAACAAGTGATTCATCTGATGAAAGTCACTTTTTGTCTTCGGTGGAATCACATCAATCAGATTCCAGCACCATCTATGGAAGATTTAAAAGAACAGTGGCCTTATCTATTTACCCCAAGAGGTATCTACAGGCACTTTGAGTATCTAACTGACATAAGTGTTTTACGTGCCTTAGAGCTATCCATTGCAGAATGTGGACAAGACATAGAAAACTAATTAACAAAAAAAGTAAAGCAACAAGGTTGTCCCATTATCCAGGGTGAGGAAGCAGAGGTGACTCTTAAGACTCATCCAACTGCTGATGGCTTACTTTGATGAGAGAACAGATGGACTGATACTCCTTGCTGATGTAAGTTTTTTTTTGTCTGTTACGACTATCCACATTGTGTGTCCAATTGACTATCCAAGTTGTTTATCATTGTTTGTGTTTGTGTGTACAGATGTCTGCCTCTGCAGCCGATGTTGAGCGTACCTTGAATCTCCCAGAAAGTCCAAGACTGATGCTGCTTGATTAGTGCCAAGGCTTGCTAAACAGAATATTAGTCTGACTGTCTATATCTTTCTTCTCATAGAAGTCATAGTCTCATAGTTTGTTGGGGCATGTTGATGCATAAATCATGACTTTTTTTTTCTATATCAGTTACTGGTAATGAGGTGACAACAGGATGGTGGATGATCAGCATAGAAACTCAAGTCATCTGTGAAAGCCAATCAAGCTTCATCTCTGGGCTTGCTGCAGTGTTAGCAACCTATTATGTTTTTAACTTAGAATACCAAGAGGATCCAAGATGGTGGATTAAGGAACGGTCACGTTAATCAGATGGCGTGGACTGCTTCATTAAATTATCATTATTTTTGGCGGAGGAGATCATTATTGTCTGTGGTGCTCTCTGGGCATTCAGATGAAATCCGGTCGTTTAAAGATCGAAAGAGCCCATCGCATTCCAGGCAGAGCTGTCAAGACAGTGTCCCTGTATCCAAGGGTAGTCTTGGTTAGATTTCATAACTACGTGGACAAAGAACGGGTCATCACAGCAGCGAGAGAGATGGGTAGCGGAGAGCAGGCTTTGATGTTCAGAAACTCTAAGGTGAAGATTTTCCAGGATTTCTCTGCTGCGGTTTTGCGTAAACGCAAGCAATTTGACGAAGTCAAGAAGTGTCTGAGGGCAGCCGGATAGCTGTATCCTGCCTCTCTCAAAGTCACATACCGGGTGTCACGCCTCGCCCGAGATCTGGCCACGGGAGGGAGCCCTCGCCTGACTTTTGAGGAGCTTCCGTGTTGCAGCACGGGCATAAATATGGAGCGCACTTCCGGCTCCGTGCGAAGTATCATTCTTATGTGGACCTACCAAGCATTTGCCTCATGCTATTGTTGGATTGTCTTTTTGTGCATGACCTGGACTGTTTCTCGTTTTCGTCTTTTGCCTTACCATGGATATTCCCGTTTCCGGTTTATGAACTCTGAACTGTTCCCTGACTTCTCTGTTGTCTCTGCTCTATCGGATTATTCTGCCTTGTGTTTGCTTCCCCAGTTACGGACTTTCTGCCTACCCCTGACTACGATTCACTCTCCTTCCCTCTCTCCAGCCCTGCGCATGGATCCGGCTACTGCCGCCTCCGGCGGACCGCCGTTACAGGATACTGCGCCAGCGGAGCTGCATGAGATTATCGTGCGGCAAGGAGCGCTAATCTACTCCTTTCAAGATCAGGTGGAGGCGCTTCAGAGCCAACTCCGCAGCGCGAGCGCCGCCGCACCCTCATGTGATCCACCAGCAGCGTGCGGTGAGTCACCCCGTCTAGCTCTGCCGGATAAATATGATGGTGCTGCCGATCATTGTCGTGGTTTTTTGAGGCAATGTGAGGTGTTATTCTCACACCAACCGGAGATGTATCGCGAGGATGGGAATCGGTGTGCATTCCTGCTATCACTACTGACAGGTAAGGCCTTGGAATGGGCCTCTGCAGTGTGGGACGCGGACCCTCTGATTCGTTCATCCTCCTCTTACTTTGCGGGAATGATTCGGGAGGTGTTCCAATATCCCGCGGGGAGAAAGGACATTTCCCTCCAGCTGATGGAGCTACGCCAGGGGTCTGATTCGGTGGCAGACTACGCCATCAAATTCCGCACCCTGGCGGCTCAGTCTGGGTGGAATGAGGCGGCACTTTGGGCGGTGTTCCATGGGGGACTGAACCCTGCTCTCCAGACTGAGCTGGCATGTCACGAGGAAGCCACGTCTCTAATGCAGTTTGTGGCCACGGCCATCCGCCTGGACAACCTTCTGTGCCAGCATCAGGCGGGGGCACACCCGCCTGTCTCGGCTCGTCCGCGTGTGCATGCTGACATCCCTCGACCTAGGGAGGAGGTCCCGGAACCTATGCAGCTTGGGAGATCTAGGTTGGCGGAACAGGAACACCGGCGACGTGGTCACATGAGGCTATGTTATTACTGCGGGGCCTCGGGACACATGATTCATCTGTGCCCTGAGAGGCCTTCATCAGCTCAGGTGGGTGAGAACTCATTGTTCTTTAGCCTTACTAAATTTTCCGGTGTCGCTGTGTCTCGCTGACCGCTGTGTCTCTGTCCCAGCCCTGATAGACTGGAGCAGCCGTGAACCTGATTGACGGGGCCTTGGTGGAGGAGCTCGGGATCCCCACCATCCCCTGCGTAACATCTCTCAGGATAACGGCCATTGACAGTCAGCCCATTGGAGGGGGCGCTCTCACGCGTCAGACCGAACTGCTGCAGTTCCAGGTGGGCTTGTTTCATCGTGAGCGTCTAGCGTTTTATGTCACCTCTTCGCCTGCGAACCCCGTGATCCTGGGCTTCCCGTGGTTGCGCCGCCATGACCCTCAAATCTCCTGGTGCACGGGGGAGCTGGTTCGTTGGTCGGATGCATGCCTCAAGGAGTGTCTCCTCGAGCCAGTGTCTAGGCCTTGCAGGACCTCCTTGGTGGAGGATTTGGCCTCCTTGGGCTCTGGCCGCATTCCTCGCGTCTATGAGGACTTCCGGGAGGTGTTCAGTGAGGAGAGGGCCGCCCGCCTGCCATTGCACCAAGCATGGGACTGCGCGATTGACTTGCTGCCGAATGCATCTCCTCCTAGGGGGCGGGTTTACCCCCTTTCTCTTCCTGAAACTAAAGCCATGGAGGAGTACATCAAGGAGGCTCTGGCGGTGGGCCACATTCGACCTTCCATGTCCCCGGCTGCGGCGGGGTTTTTCTTTGTGGGAAAGAAGGACGGGGGCCTCCGCCCGTGCATTGACTACAGGGGACTTAACGCCATCACCGTTCGTTATCCCTACCCTTTGCCCTTGGTACCTGTGGCTCTGGAGCAGCTGAGGGGGGTGAAGTTCTTTACCAAGCTGGATTTACGCAGTGCCTATAATCTGGTTCGCATCTGCAAGGGAGACGAGTGGAAGACCGCGTTTCACACTACCCATGGCCACTATGAGTACCTTGTGATGCCCTTCGGCCTCACCAACGCCCCGGCGGTGTTCCAATCCCTCATCAATGGGGTGTTCCAGGACATTCTGGGGAAATGGGTGATAGCCTACATCGACGACATTCTGGTGTACTTTACCTCCTTAGAGGAGCACATGCGTCATGTTCGGGAGGTGCTCTCCAGGTTACAGTGGCATCGTCTCTTCATTAAGCCCGAGAAGTGTGAATTCCATCAGAGTACGATGTTGTTCTTGGGATATGTGATCACGCGGCAGGGGGTTGAGATGGATGTTACCAAGGTGCAGGTGGTCACCGAGTGGCCCAGCCCCTCCATGGTGAAGGAGCTACAGCGTTTCCTGGAGTTTGCCAACTTCTATCGGCGGTTCATCTGCAACTATAGCTCTTTAAGGGCTTCAGTTCCGCCATCAGGTGATGCAATGGGTGCATGAGGCCCCCAGCTCCGGACAGCCAGGGATCCGGCGGTCGATCCAACTCGCTCGTCGCAGGTTCTGGTGGCCATCACTGGGGACCGATGTGGAGGACTATGTGCAGGCGTGTCCCACGTGCACGCAGTCACGGGCCAGCCGCCAGCTTCTGGAGGGGTTGCTGGAGCCGCTTCCAATTCCCTGATGCCCCTGGTCCCACCTGTCTGTGGATTTTTTAACCGACTTACCTGACTCGGGAGGATTCACTACGGTGATGGTCGTGGTGGACCGGTTCTCGAAGGGGTGTAAGCTGATCCCCCTCAAGGGATCACCCACGGCCATGCAGATGGCAGAAGCTATGTTCCAGCACGTGTTCCAGAACTTCGGCCTGCCCGAGGACATTGTGTCGGACCGGGGACCGCAGTTCACCTCCTGTGTGTGGGGGGCGTTATGTGCACAGTTGGGCATCGATGTTAGCCTGAGCTCCGGCTATCATCCCCAGTCTAATGGCCAGGCTGAACGGCTCAACCAGGAGAACGGCAGGTTCCTTAGATCCTACTGCAGCAGGGAACAGCAACGATGGAGTGAGTTCCTTCCTTGGGCGGAATACACGCAGAACTCCCTCACTCACTCCTCCACGGGCCTGACGCCGTTCCAGTGCGTGCTGTGGCCGCGGAGGAGTGGTCCCGCCTGAGTCAGGAGGTTTGGGAGCGGGCCCATGTGCGCCTTCAAAGGGCAGTCAGGAGGCAGAGGATCCAGGCAAACCGGCGCCGCCACCCGTATCCCCCTTATCGGGTGGGCCAAATGGTCTGGCTGTCTACACGGAACCTGAGACTCAAGCTGCTCTGCCGCAAGCTCAGCCCCAAGTTTGTGGGGCCGTTTGAGATTATATGCCAGGTCAATCCAGTGGCTTATCGGCTCCGGCTCCCGGCGTCATACCACATCTGCCCCACCTTCCACGTCATTCTGCATCTGCCCCACCTTCTTCTCAAGCCAGCGCACCCTCTAGGCAGTGGGGAGACGCCCAGTGTGGAGCCACCCCCTGCCTTGGACATTGAGGGGTCCCTGGCCTATCTGGTGCAGGCTCTCCTGGACTCCAGATGGGTCCGGTCGCGGATCCAGTATCTGGTGGACTGGGAGGGGTACAGGCCCAAGCAGCGCTCTTGGGTGGATGCGGCCAACATCCTGGACCCGTCACTAGCTGAGGACTTCCACCGTGACCACCCGAACAAACCTGCTCCACGACCAAGGGGGCGACCTCGGCGTAGAACACCGGGAGGTGTTCCTAGATGGGGGGGCTCTGTCACGCCCCGCCCGAGATGCAGCCACGGGAGGGAGCCCTCGCCTGACTTTTGAGGCGCTTCCGTGTTGCAGCACGGGCATAAACACGGAGCGCACTTCCGGCTCCGTGCGAAGTATCATTCTTATGTGGACTTACCAAGTGTTTGCCTCGTGCGATTGTCTTTTTGTGCATGACCTGGACTGTTTCCCGTTTTCGTCTTTTGCCTTACCTTTTCCCGTTTCCGGTTTACGAACTCTGGACTGTTCCCTGACTTCTCTGTTGTCTCTGCCTTATCAGATTATTCTGCCTTGTGTTTGCTTCCCCGGTTATGGACTTTCTGCCTGCTCCCGACTACGATTCACTCTCCTTCCCTCTCTCCAGCCCTGCACATGGATCCGGCTACTACGCCTTCGGCGGACCGCCGTTACACCGGGGATCTACCAACGTGTTGCAGGATCCATGTGAAGTGGACAAATTCTTATCGTCACATGAGGGAATATCCCCATCTGTTTGATGATAACTTTGTTCCTATGCGTTTAGCCCCCTTTTATTGTCATGCTTGCAATGAGAATGACTCAGGTATGTGTGCGCATATGTCGTCAGATTTTCCTCTGATTCACTCTGTTTTATATTAGACCCCCTGTCATATGGACATGTTGTGTGCATTTAAGGTCCGCAGGTCTGTCAGCACTCTATATTAACTAACATTTTTTTGTCATTCAGGATCCTCTTTACACTGAATTATTTGAACCATTTCAGAGTAATGACTGATTCGAGTTTGAGTACAGTTTGCATTGCTCATTGTATTATAGTTCTGTGTTGCCTGTTTTCTTTTTGTTTTGCACCTTTCAGCTCAGCTTTTATGTTAACATGGGGCTGTATTTTTGCTATGGGAAACATTTTTGGTCGGGATTTGTCTTTTTTTTCTTTTCTTATAAAACATGTCAGTTAGTATGCTTAAGATTTGTTCTTGGAACATTAATACACACACCTGTGAAGAGGAAGTCAATTCTCACATTCCTTAAAAAGGAGAAGGGGTGTCCACTTTCCCCTTTGCTGTTTGCATTGGCCATTGAACCATTGTCGATAGCTTTGAAGTCGTCATCTTTGTTCCGGGGCGTGGTTCGATCAGGCATTAAAATTAAATTGTCACTTTATGCTGATGATTTACTATTATATATCTCTAATCCAATTTCAAGTCTCCCAGATATTTTATCCATTATAGAAAAATTTGGATCATTTTCTGGATATAAGGTGAATCTTCAGAAGAGTGAGTGCTTCCCTGTTAATGCAGTGGCTTTGGGACTTTTACAGACAGACATTCCAGTTAAAATAAGTAAAACAGGATTCAGGTATCTTGGCATTAATATTACTAGATCCCTGCCCTCTCTGTTATCTGCAAATTTTTCTCCTTTGTTGGAACAAACTAAGTCTGACTTTCAGAGATGGAGCAATCTATATTTATCATTGACTGGTCGAATTAATGCAGGAAAAATGAATATTTTGCCTAAATTTCTTTTTGTTTTTCAGTGCATTCCCCTATTTCTTCCTAAGCGTTTCTTTAAATCTATGGACCAGATTGTTACCCACTTTCTGTGGGGTGGTAAAGTGCCCAGAATTCGGAAATCATTGCTTCATAGATGTCAGCTTAATGGTGGGCTTGTGCTGCCCAATGTTATGTTCTACTATTGGTCAGCAAATGTTCATAAATTAACATTTTGGCTCAGTTCACCCACTGCACTATGGTGCAGATTGGAGGCAAGTTCATGTACATCTACCTCTTTACTGGCATTGCTTACTTCACCCCTATCTTGTAAAGTTACCTCCTTAACATATAATCCAGTAGTCATATCCACCCTTTGGATCTGGGCTCAATTCAGGCGACAATTCAAATTTATCTCCGCCTCAACATTAATGCCACTACAGGAGAATCATATGTTTCCACCATCTATTACTGATCCTGTTTTTAAGCAATGGCATGGAAAAGGCATCAGATGCTTTCAAGACCTATATAAATATGGTACCTTTTGCATTATGTACAGTTGTCTTCTGAACTGGGGCTGCATTTTTTTGAGAATTTTGAAGAGGAATGGTGGGCCGCTGCATTGGATAGAATACGTTCTAGTACGATATGTGCTCGTCTGAGCCTTATACAATTTAAAATATTACATAGAATCCATTTCTCAAAGGCCCGGTTATCTGCAATATATTTTACTATAAAGGACAGATGTGACAGATGTCAAGCAACTCAGTGCAATTTGAGTCATATGTTCTTTACTTGTTCTAAATTGCAAACTTACTGGGTTAATTACTTTACAGTGATGTCAGCGGTGCCCTGCTATCGCAGTTTTTGGGGTATTGGATATTTTAGCTTTTACGTCCTTAATAGCTAGGCGTCGTATTCTAATCCACTGGAAATCTGATAAGCCTCCTACTACATCTCAGTGGCTTGTAGATACCATGTTTTTTCTCAAACTAGAAAAGATTAGATGTTCTGGGAAGAGTTCCTTAAGTTCCTTCTTCCTTAGGAAATGGCAATCTTTTATTTCATATTTTAAGTCTTTTTAAATCTCTGCCTTCTGTTTAGTTTATTTGTTTATTTATTTATATAAATTTTTTTCCCTTCTGTTTTATTTATGTATTTATTTAGTTTGTTTATTTCATTTTATGTTATTGTTTGGGGTGTTATTGTTAATTCTTAATTGACTGTATGTGATGTTGGTTTTGTTGTTCTTTTCAAGTTTGTATTGTTAAAAATGGATAACGCTTAAAATTTATTTCAGTAATAATGATGATTACACAATAAAAAAGTTTGAAAAAAAAAAAAAGGAGAATGTTGATATAGCCCTTCTACAGGAAACTCATCTTGATGATAGAAGATTTAAAGTTGCAACAGTTGGGTTTCAGTCATGTTTTTTTCTCTTCATTTACATCGAGGAACTGAGGAGTGGCCATTTTGTTAAAAAAAATCTTTACCTTTCAGGCTGTTAAATTGTATCAAAGGTAAAAATGGACATTATGTGATTGTGAAGGGTGTGTAGCAGGGGGAAGAAATTGCCATTATGAATGTATATTTTCCCCCTGGTCAGAAAAAGCGTTTGATCGAGTTGGCCTTACTTGTTTTATAAATTATCTAAATTCGGTCTGGGTGAAAATTTTGTTAGCTGGATAAAGTTGTTGTATACCGACACTCTTGCTGCTGTAATAACCAATGGCACAGGGACAGGGCTGTCCATTGTCTCCCCTTCTTTTTGCTTTAGTAATAGAGCCTTTGGCTGAGGCAGTTAGGTCAGATTTGGGCATACATGGTTTGACTGTAGCTAGTAGGCAGCATAAGATTAATCTCTATGCTGATGATGTCCTTGTTTTCTTAACTAAACCAGAAATATCCATAACTATTCTTTTAGATGTCATCAAAGATTTTAGTGTCTTTTCAGGTTATAGGATTAATTTTAGTAAATCTGAAGCCATGCCCCTAGGTAACTTACAAGCTGTCCCTTCAAATTCACTTCCTTTCCCATTTAAGTGGTCCCCATTGGGCTTTGTATATCTGGGAATACATCTTCTTCTTCTTCTTCTTCTTCTTTCGGCTTTTCCCTTCAGGGGTCGCCACAGCGAATCATCTCTCTCCACCTATCCCTATCTTCTGCATCCTCAACACTTGCACCCACTAGCTTCATATCCTCATTAATTCCATCCATATACCTCCTCTTTGGCCTTCCTCTTTGCCTCCTGCCTGGCAGCTCCATGTCCAACATTCTCCTACCAATATACCCACTCTCCCTCCTCTGAACATGTCCAAACCATCTTAATCTGGCCTCCCTAACTTTGTCCGTCAAACGTCCAACATGAGCTGTCCCTCTGATGTACTCGTTCCTAATCCTGTCCAATCTTGTCACTCCCAAAGAGAACCTCAACATCTTCAGCTCTGCTACCTCTAGTTCTGACTCCTGTCTCTTCCTCAGTGACACTGTCTCTAAACCATACAGCATGGCCGGTCTCACCACTGTCCTGTACACCTTCCCCTTGATTCTCACTGATATTTTCCTATCACACAGAACTCCCGACACCTTTCTCCACCCATTCCAACCTGCCTGCACGCGCTTCTTTACTTCTTTCCCACACTCTCCATTACTCTGGACTGTTGACCCCAAGTACTTAAACTCCTGTACCTTTTTCATCTCTTCACCCTGTAACCTTACTGTTCCACTTCCCTCCCTTTCATTCACACACATGTACTTAGTCTTACTATGACTGACTTTCATTCCTCTTTTCTCCAGTGCAAACCTCCACCTCTCCAGGTTTTCCTCCACCTGCTCCCTGCTCTCACTATAGATCACAATGTCATCTGCAAACATCATTGTCCAAGGAGACTCCTGTCTGACCTCCTCTGACAACTGGTCCATCACTATAGTAAACAGGAAGGGGCTCGGAGCCGATCCCTGATGCAGTCCCACCTCCACTTTGAACTCCTCTGTCTGACCTACAGCACACCTCACTACTGTCCTGCTCCTCTCATACATGTCCTGCACCACTCTGACATACTTCTCTGCTACTCCTGACTTCCTCATACAGTGCCACAGCTCTTCTCGTGGCACTCTGTCATACGCTTTCTCCAAGTCTACAAACACACAGTGCAACTCCCTCTGACCATCCCTATACTTCATCAAAATTCTCAGAGCAAAAATTGCATCTGTTGTGCTCTTTCTGGGCATGAAGCCATACTGCTGCTCACAAATTTCCACTACCTTCCTTAACCTAGCTTCCACTACTCTTTCTCATAGCTTCATTGTATGGCTCATCAACTTTATCCCCCTATAGTTGCTGCAACTCTGCACATCACCCTTATTCTTAAAGATCGGCAGTAACACACTTCTTCTCCATTCCTCAGGCATCCTCTCACTCTCTAAAACCATGTTGAACAAACTAGTTAAAAATTCCACTGCTGCCTCTCCTAGACATCCACCGGGATGTCGTCAGGACCAACTGCCTTTCCACTTTTCCTCCTCTTCAAAGCCTTCCTGACTTCATCCTTTCTAATCTTATCTACTTTCTGTTCCACAGAGTTCACCCCTTCTACTCTTTTTTCCCTCTCATTTTCCTCATTCATCAGCTCCTCAAAGTACTCCTTCCATCTCCTCTGTACACACTCCTCACTTGTGAGCACCCTTCCATCTCTATCCTTAATAACTCTAACTTGCTGCACATCCTTCCCATCTCGATCCCTCTGCCTAGCTAACCTGTACAAGTCCTTCTGTCCTTCTCTAGTGTCTAACCTAGTGTACAACTCGTCATATGCCTTCTGCTTGGCCTTAGACACCTCCCTCTTCACTCTGCGTTGTAACTCCTTGTATTCCTGTCTGTATTCTCTTCAGTCTTGTCCACGTCCCACTTCTTCTTGGCTAACCTCTTCCTCTGGATACTATCCTGGACTTCCTCATTCCACCACCAAGTCTCCTTATCTTCTTTCAGTTCTGTCCACGTCCCACTTCTTCTTGGCTAACCTCTTCCTCTGGATACTATCCTGAACTTCCTCATTCCACCACCAAGTCTCCTTATCGTCTTTCCTCCTTCCAGATGACACACCCAGCACCTTTCTCCCTGTCTCCCTGATCACTTCTACTGTAGTTTCCCAGTCATCTGGTAGCACTACCTGACTACCCAGAGCCTGCCTCAACTTCTGTCTAAATTCCTCACAACATTGCTCCTTTTTCAGCTCCCACCACTTGGTTTTCTTCTCTATCTCTATCTTTGACCTCTTCTTCTTACAGACCATCAAAGTCATCCTACACACCACCATCCTATGTTGTCTGGCTACACTCTCTCCCACTACCACTTTACAGTCACTAATCTCTTTCAGTTTGCCTCTTCTACATAGGATGTAGTCTACCTGTGTTCTCCTACCTCCACTCTTGTAAGTCACATATCTGGGGATACATATAACCCCTAAATTCGAACAGATGTTTAAGTCAAATTATACTCACCCTTTTAATCATATTAAAATTGATTTAAAAAGATGGAATACTTTACCTATTTCTTGGCTGGGGCACATTGCTCTTTTGAAAATGAATGTTCTCCCAAGATTATTATATCCGATTCAAATGATTCCAGTTATTTTCTTGCAGAAAACATTTAAAGACCTAGACAGATGGTTTAATTCTTTTATATGGGCTAATAAAAGACCTCGCCTAAGGATTAATATATTACGTCTACCAGAATATATAGGCGGTCTTGGTCTTCCGGATATTAGAAGGTATTAACTTGGTGCCCAGGGGGGCACGTTTGCCTCACACCTCCAGGGTTGGGGGTTCGATTCCCGCCTCCGCCATGTGTGTGTGGAGTTTGCATGTTCTCCTCGTGCCTCGGGGGTTTCCTCCGGGTGCTCCGGTTTCCTCCCCCAGTCCAAAGACATGCATGGTAGGTTGATTGGCATCTCTAAATTGTCCGTAGTGTGTGATTGCGTGAGTGAATGAGAGTATGTGTGTGCCCTGCGATGGGTTGGCACTCCGTCCAGGGTGTATCCTGCCTTGATGCCCTATGACGCCTGAGATAAGCACAGGCTCCCCGTGACCCGAGTGTAGTTCGGATAAGCGGCAGACAATGAATGAACTTGGTGCCCATTTACGTTACATGACTACTTGGATTTCAGAAGACCCAACTTCATTATGGCTGGATATAGAGTCCTTTCAATCACAGGTCCCCCTTCAAAATTTGCTCTTTCTTGAAAGAATGGAGTAGAGTAGCTTGTACAAATCCTATTACTTTAAATTCTGTGAAGGCTTGGCAGTCTGTTAGGCGGCTTGAAGGTAAATCATGCTTAACATCAATCTATGCTCCAATATGTAATAATTTAGATTTTCCCCCAGGTGTCAGTGATTCACATTTTTGACAGTGGGCTCTTAAGGGGCTTTCTAAACTAAAAGATCTTTTTGATAATAATACTCTTATGTCTTTTAGTCAGACTTCCCAAAAATACAACCTTAATATTCTTATATATATATAATATATAACTTAATATTCAAGTAGCAGATGAAGATTGGAATACGGTTTGGAAAAATGCAAAGAGTCTGAGTATATGTAATAAAGTAAGAGCTATTCAGCTCAAGATTCTTCACAGAGCTCACATTTCTCCTTCCCAACGTAGTAGATTTAGGCCTCAGATCTCTCCTTTTTTCCCCAAATGTAAGACAGAAATAGGTAGTCTTACTCATTGTTTGTGGTTCTGTAACAAAATGTTAACAGAACAAGAGGTTCTGGTGGGGGGTTTCTGAAGAACTGAATAAAATGTTGGGTGTTTCTTTGGTTCCAGATCATTATCTGCTGGGAATGTCTCCTATTTTAGGTCTTGATAAGTGCAAAATTAGGCTTTTTAATTTTCTCATTTTCAGTGCTAGAAAATGTATACTTTTACAATGGATCTCAGATAAAGCACCCACGGTTAGGATGTAGCATTGAACTATTCTTGAATATGTGTCACTAGATTAACTGACATGTATTCAGTTCAATTCAATTCAATTTATTTGTATAGCGCCTTTTACAATGGACATTGTCTCAAAGCAGCTTTACAAAAATAGAGAAACAGAAAGGAGAGGAAAAAAAAGAATCATTAAATTATGAAACTATTATATCCCTATTTATCCCTAATGAGCAAGCCTGCTCCTTGTATTGTACATGATAAGAGTGTTTCATAAAATTTGGGAACCTTTTCTGACATATGTTGATCTTGACATTGCTTCCATCCTGAGAAGAGGATTTATCTAAGGTGTTATGGCTGGTTTTGTTAGTTGTACTATAATGTTTCTCATTGTCAGTACTTCAATATTTTATTTTCCCCGACTTGTTGAATTCCCATGTATGTGTATACACACATGTAACCTTTGTTTTTTGTGTGAGCTGAAATGTTTTTGTTTTGTTTTGTTTACCTGTTGTTGTCAATTATGTTATTATTCTCCAAGAATGTTGTTTCTTTGTAAAGCGAAAATTAATAAAAACATATTTAAAAAAAAAACTTGGAATACGAAGAGGAAGCTGCAAGGACCCTAGAGTTTGTTCAAAGGTACACACTCTACAAAATCTTTTACAACTCCTGTAATCTTTTTGTAACATATGTTTCTGTATTTCTTTACTTTACATCACTCTCGTTCATGACTTTTTGTGATTTTTTTTCTGTTTTCTGTTTTTAAGCGTTTCATTGGTATTAACCCAGAGAAAGGATCAAAGGGCACCCACAAGACAGTGGTATCAGAGAAGACAGGGAAAGTGGTCCATAAGAAGTCAGTAACTGTGAATCCACATGTGTCCATCCTTATTAAAAATATAATGGACTTTACATGGGGATTCATGTAATCTCCATTACATCAAACTTTTACATTCGTGTCTTCCTGCTTGAAAACAGGGGGCAGATGATCTATGAGGAAGTGCTATTACAAAAAAAGGACAGTGCAACAAGATTTGTTTGAAGTGTGCATGTTCTCCCCGTGCCTCGTGGGCTTCCTCTGGGTACTCCAGAGGATTTCCTCCCCCGGTACAAAGACATTCACTGTAGGCTGATTGGCATCTCTAAATTGTCTGTAGTGTGTGACTGCGTGAGTGAATGAGAGTTTGTGTGTGCCCTGCAATGGGTTGGCACTCTGTCCAGGGTGTATCCTGCCTTGATGCCCAATGACGCCTGAGATAGGCACAGGCTCCCTGTGACCTGAGAATAGATTGGATAAACGGTAGACAATGAATGAATGAATTTTGTTTCTTTTGTTTTGTTTTAGACACATTCAGTTTCTGGCTAATGCCTTTTGTCATAACACCAAATCTCCTCCAATCTGGGGTTAAACCTAATGCACAGCTTAGGCACCATAAAACCACAGTGGTAGACAGGGCTGGGTATTGTTTAAAATATTAAATACCAATACCCTAGGTTTTTCCAATACCAATAAGTACTTCAGACTCATACTTCATAGGTGCATTGAATTATAGCAAATCATTAGATTTTTACACAAATGCATTTGGAATGTCTCCAAATTGTTAATAAATACATGTTGATAAATACAGAACATGTAATCCTAAATGAAAGGACATTTGATTACTTCATACAAGTATTTTGAGCAAGTTCATACAACTATTTTTCTAACCCTATAGACAATAACCAGCCCTATACACAATGGCATAAAAGATTGCAGTAAGATAGCTGTGTAAGTTATTTGTATACCTATATGAGAACCTGTTTGACAATGTGTATTTCAAGAGTTTTAATACTTAAAATGTTGTAGCTATTGAATTTATTTGTTTCAATAGGTTTCATCAATGTTGTAATGTGACCTGAACCCTATCGAGAATCTATGGGGTACTGTCAAAAGAAAGAAGAGAGACACCAGATAGATATATAGCTGCATTATAATAATAATAATAATAATAATAATAATAATAATAATAAATTATTATTATTATTATTATTATTACTCACACAAACTACAGCTAATCTGCACAAAATTGTATATTTTTAAATAAATAATCTATAAATATCTGTCTGTCGATTATCTTGGATTCAGAGGAAATTCACTTACAGTTGCAATGACTGACCACTGAATAAACCTCAATGAAGTGGTGCAGCAGAGAGCACGCTAGTGGCTGATATGCAATTCCAGTATAGAAACCAGAGAAGAACATCTAATTAAATTTTTCAATTCAATTTACTTGTATAGCACCTTTTACAATGGACATTGTCTCAAAGCAGCTTTACAAAAGTAAGAAAAGAATTATTAAAATAAATTAAATTATTAAACTATTTTATCCCTATTTATCCCTAATGAGCAAGCCTGCGGTGACAGTGGCAAGAAAAAACTCCCTGTGATGATATGAGGAAGAAACCTTGAGAGGAACCCATCCTCATTTGGGTGACACTGGACAGTAAATAAGGGAAGGATGGATCATGAGATTGACAGATGGATCGGTGCAGCGGCAGCAGTAATGCGGTCTATGTACCGGTCTGTTGTGGTGAAGAAGGAGCTGAGCCGGAAGGCGAAGCTCTCGATTTACCAGTCAATCTACGTTCCTACTCTCATCTATGGTCATGAGCTCTAGGTCATGACCGAAAGGACAACCGGCCAAAATGAGCTTCCTCCGTAGGGTGGCGGGGCGCTTTCTTAGAGATAGGGTAAGGAACTCTGTCACCCGGGAGGAGCTCGGAGTAGAGCCGCTGCTCCTTCACATCGAAAGGGGACAGTTGAGGTCAATGTAGTTTCTGAGTTCGTTACAGACACTACTTCCTTGCTGTCAGAAGCTGACAGATGTAACAGCAGATCGGTGACGGAGTTATAGTCCCCAAGTGGCTCTGTCCACGGCTGTCTCCTGATCACAGGCTGCCCACACAGATCCATCCACAGCATCAGTAAGCACCACCAAGAGACAAGACCAGAGGTAGAGCCAGAGGTCACACTGGAAACTCAGAACACTGGGAGCTCGGGAGTGGGACGTATAGCTCAACAGAGAAAGACAGAGAGAGAGAGAGAGAGAGAGAGAGAGAGAGAGAGAGAGAGAGACAGAGAGACAGAGAGAGAGATTAAGTATGCTTGTAATCATGTTATGTTTAAAAACAATGTAGATTATGTGTAAAGTGCAGGCAGGGACTCTGGCAGAACTAGCTATGACAGCATAACTGAAAGGGAGAGCCAGAAGGGGACATGAAGGCTTCCCAGGACAAGCGTCAAACCACTTCACAGTCAGCAAACCTGAGCGATTTGCGAGAGTGGTAAGGCGACAGCATCCAAACATCCCAGTACACCAAACATGAACTATGCCCATGAAACTTCCAGATCTGCTCCTTTACCTAAGAAAAACTATACATTGAAGGCTTAACTAAACACATGTGTCTTCAGCCTAGACTTAAACATTGAGACTGTGTCTGAATCCCGAACACTAATTGGAAGGCTATTCCATAACTGTGAGGCTTTGTAAGAAAAAGCTCTGCCCCCTGCTGTAGCCTTTGCTACTTGAGGTACTACCAAATAACCTGCACCCTTTAATCGGAGTAGGCATGGCGGATCATAAATAACCAAAAGATCGCTTTTAGGTACTGTGGTGCGAGACCATTTAGTGCTTTATAGGTTAGTAACAGTATTTTGTAATCAATGCGGAATTTGACCGGGAGCCAATGTAGTGTGGCTAAGATAGGAGTGATGTGTTCATATCTTCTGGTTCTAGTTAGGACTCTAGCTGCTGTGTTCTGGACTAACTGGAGCTTGTTTATGCTCCTACTGGAACATCCAGACAGTAAGGCAATACAATAATCCAACCTAGAGTTAACAAAAGCATTAACTAGTTTTTTCAGCATCATGAAGTGGCATCATATTTCTTATCTTAGCAATATTTCTAAGACTACCCTAGTGATATTATCTACGTGAGCTTCAAATGAAAGATCAGAGTCAATAATCACACCAAGATCTTTTACTGCTGGACAAGATGAAACAGAAAGACCATACACAGTTACTCTGTAATCAGAAAGCTTACTTCTAGCTGCATGTGGTCCTAGTACAAGCACCTCTGTCTTGTCAGAGTTAAGCAGGAGGAAGTTAGTAAGCATCCACTGTCTAATGTCCTTTACACATTCTTCAATCTTAAAAAGCTGGTGTCTCTCATCTGACTTAGCTGAAACATATAGCTGTGTGTCATCCGCATAACAGTGGAAGCTAATACCATGTTTACAAATAATTGCACCAAGGGGTAGCATATATAAGGAAAAAAGCAGTGGGCCTGAAACAGAACCTTGTGGAACACCGAACATAACCTTAGTATGCATAGAGAAGTCACCATCTAGATCTACAAACTGATAACGATCAGTCAAATAAGACCTGAGCCAGGAGAGGGCTGTTCCTTTAACACCAACAACATGTTCTAGCCTATCAAGTAGAATAGTGTGGTCAATGGTTTTTTTCCTGACCACAAAATTCACAGGTATATGAAATACTGAGCTTAAATCTTTCCAAAACATGTTTAACATGATAAATTCTATGAAGTATTTTGTAAGACACTTCCTTAATTTTGTTATTAATACAGAACTTGTCTGGCAGTTTTCATGCTTTAACCCAAGAGATATTACCAAATAAAGAATACCAAAAAAAATCTTGCTGCAGGTAAGGACACAGAACAATGAGCAGTCCATATTACCTTGTTGCTGCATTATTGTTCTCAAAATTATCAATGAAAATGTTTCCAAAAGGATTATCCATGCTGAATTCCTCTGAAATACAGCTCTTTAAAAGAAACAACACACTCTTTGGAATCGCGTCAAGAACAATAGCAAATTATCTTGGTTTAACTGGTAATTGGAGTTTTTGAAGAAATTCAGTAAATGTCAGGGTTCCTCAAATCATGTCCTGGAGGACCAATGCACTGCAGAGTTTAGCTCCAACCCTGATCAAACTCCTCTACCTGTGATTTTCTAATGATCCTGAAGACATTGATTAGCATGCTCAGGTGTGTTTGTGTTACGGGTAGCAGGGCTGAGGGTGAACCACTAGGGGGCTCTCAGTAGGGGTTGTCATGTGATGTCTGTTTTTGTTTACCTTGGCCATGTGTGTTAGTTAAGCCCTGCCCTGTCCTATTGTGTGTTGATTGATGTTTCACCTGTTCCTAATGTTTCCTGATTATGTTTCCTATTTATAGTCCTGTCTTTGTCTGCTTTAGTTGCTAGTCCTCGTTTGTATGTAGGCCGATGTGGTGTCACGGCTTCTGTTCCATGGTCTGTTCATGTCTCGTGTTTGATGTTTAATAAACCCCTTTTTGTTCACGGAAGCTTCGCGTTGGGTCTGTTATATCCAGCCGGACACCGCCGGCCGTAACAGTTTGATCAAGGTTAGAGCTAAACTCTGCTGGAAAGTGGATCTTGTGGGCCAGATTTGAGGATCCGTGGTATATGTCAACCAATATCCATGGGAATTAATCAACTGTCTTACTAAAATAATACCTTCATTGAACCAAGTATGATAGAATAAAGATCATTCTTAAATAGTATGCCCTTATTATTCCATATGAAATAATTGTGGGGTGAAAAATTGTTTTATCCCGCCCCTAATCTGCACAAAACTTTTCTTTTGATTTTTGGAATCGCAAGCAAACAACTTGGAAACGATAGCAAAGAAAATGGAAGCATGAATGAAAAGAAAATGAAATTATGAACATTATTATATTATATAAATTCTTTTTTATGACCACAATATTTATAGCGTAAAATTGACGCCATAGATATAGATCACAGCATTATAAGGAAGGGGGGGGGGGGGGGGGCAAAAAGCCTTTATTAGGCCTTTTCACACTTGAATTGTTAACCCTGGGTCATCCTAAACCCCAGATAAACTGAATCCTGGGTTATTATTATTACTATTGATTAATGTAGGAATTTGTAGGAATAATGTAGCCCCGAATGTTTTATCCCGAATTTTGCCCAGGAGTTTAGAGGAAATGTGATAGCAATTGTAAATGTTGCTCGTTTTAGTTGAGCACTGTCGCCATTTACAGTACGCGATTTTGACTTACATCTCTCTCCACACACACACTCAGAAGATGTGTTCGACATGAAGCGGCGCTGCGCAGACTGATCGATGTACTAAGTCAAAATACCACGAGATTGTACGCTCGAATATGCTCTGGCACCGCTCATGCTGACTTTTCTATCCTAGAATCCTTTTTGACACAACACACATTTGTTAGCCTACTTTTATCAAGTTCATACTAGACAAGATACAAGCAATAAGACAGATGAGAGAATGAGAAATGAGAGAATAAGAGAAGAGAGACTGAAAAAAAAGAAACAAAGAATAATTCATAAAGTAGTGCCAGCATAAATTAGGAATTAAATAAGAGGTGCAAGTATAATATAGATTATTGTAAAATAATAATAAAAATGATCTGCACGGCACTGCTTCACACACAAGCTGTAAAAGAGAAAATTATTGCATGGCATACCTGTGTGAGAGAAAAGGTAATAAAGTTAATTAACACCTTTTTAGTAGCAAGACTCTGAAATGATGGGAGGAGTCAGAAAAAAGATGGGACTGAATTAAATTTTATAAAGTTGCATATTATTTGTGTTAATTTGTGTTTATTATTAAACAATACTACATAAAAACGATCTTGTAAAATACAGTATGTTATTCTTGCTTACCTCCTCTCCCAAATTAGCCCCTGATGTTTCGGGTTCAGCCCCTGAAGTTTTCAAATCCTAGAAACGCCCCCGGTTATCTATAATCACGTTTCACACTGCTAATACGATACCCGGGGTTAACTGTTAATCCTGGGTATTCATTAACAGACGTTACACATGGTACATTCCTAAACCCCAGGTTAACATTCTTATTTGCATATTTGCGGTGTCACTGTCACTGATTGGACGAACAGCAGGCAACCTGTTTACACGGCTTTTTGCCAGTTATTTAAAAAAAATCCAGTAAGAATAATACCGTCTCCTCTTCACTCCAGTTCCGTCTTTTGACATTTTCTTACTTTTCTCTCACCGGCTGCTCTCAGTGTTGCCAGATTGGACGGACGCTTTCCAGCCCAACTACAGCTTCAAACCATATAATTAAAACGTCAACATTACATTATTGTAAAGTTCGTTTGAATTAAAAATTAATAAAATATCGTGTTTATAGTCAAAAATAAAAACCCTGCATTAAAAACCAGCCCGATTTTTATCAGTCCGCCCAATGCATTTTTTCCGGTTAGACGTATCCGAAAGGATCCCATTGGAGAGGAACCTTGCACAATCTGGCAACACTGGCTGCTGTTTACATGACGCGCGTTTCCTGTTACTGACGTAACATGAACCTCGTTGCTCAATTTCTAATTGGCTGTCTGTTGCCAAGCGTCCAGCAGCAACAAGCAAAACCGCTCCGTTTCACACTGATCAAGGTGAAAATGCAAATGCGGCGCTAACCCTGCTCCGGAGCAGGGTTTCATAACCCCGGGTAAAAAGCGGGGCTAACACCGCTTTCAAATCACACGTGTTAAACGTCTCTTTATCCGGGGTTAAAAGCGGTGTTTAGAACGAAGATAATCCGGGGTTAAGCGCAGTGTAAAAGCCCTATACACTAAGGGCCTTGCTCAATTACCCAACAGTGGAGCTTGGTGGTGCTGGGGCTTGAACCCCGATCAGCAACCCAGAGCCTTAACCACTTGAGCCACCACTGCCCCAACTAATCTTTCAACTAAAAAAAATTATTTATACAACTTCCGCTTTTAATATAACTTAGAATTAAAACCCAGGGGCAGCACTACAGTTGTGTTTGGAATTTACTCTAGGGCTTTTCACACTGAGCTTAACCCCTGGTTATCATCGTTTTAAACACCACTTATAACCCTGGGTAAAGAAACTCATCACACGTGTAATTTGAGGCCCTTAACCCTCTCTGTTCCAGTGGCGCTGTGTCATAGCTGCCCCTGCACTCTGACCCCAACTTCCTCAGCTGGGATATATACGAAGAAAAGAATTCCACTGTGTGGTAGTGTATAGGGCTTTTCACACTGCGCTTATCCCCTGATTATCTTCGTTCTAAACACCGCTTTTAACCCCAGGTAAAGAGACATTTCACACGTGTAATTTGAAAGCAGTGTTAGCACCTCTTTTTACCCAGGGTTATGAAACCCTGCTCCAGAGCAGGGTTAGCACCACATTTATGGTGTTAACGCTGCATTGCGGTGCTAAGTTTGTTCAGTGTGAAACGGAACGGTGTTTGCTTGTTGCTGCTGGAAGCCTGGCAACAGACAGCCAATTAGAAATATACAGGATTTTTTAAAATAACTGGCAAGACATGGGAAAAGCCGTGTAAACAGGTTGCCTGCTGTTCAATCAGTGACAGTGACACCGCAAATATGCAAATAAGAATGTTAGGGTTTAGGAATGTACCATGTGTAACGTCTGTTAATGAATACCCAGGATTAACAGTTAACCCCAGGTATCGTATGAGCAGTGTGAAACGTGATTATAGATAACCCAGGATCCTGTTTATCCGGGGTTTAGGATGACCCAGGGTTAACAATTCAAGTGTGAAAAGCCCTTCTGAATGTCATTTTTGAATACAGGAAAAATATACTCCACTGTAGTTTTGAATACAAGAAATTTAATCTAGTTTATAAAATATTTATCCTTCTCCTCCTTCTTGTAGGCAAAGAAACCAAAGAGAATGTCTTTAAGTGAAAAGCAAAACTCAGGAACTTTGGATGAAAACAACAATATCTGACCGAGATTTTTAAAAAATATAAATACAAGTCCAAAACAAGTGCACAATTGTTTCATGAGCAAAGAGACAGAAAGAGCAGCTGATGTCAATGTTTTTTTTTTAAATCTCGAGCAAATAAAGAATTTGACAGGATAATATTTATATAGTAATTTAAATGAGATTTCTCTGATCTTGTCAGTTAAAATATATTCATAAGGTAAAGTCCAGACTTTTTTCCCCAAGGTATATTAAGTTGCCTTTGTTTGTCACATATACATTACTGCACAGTGAAATTCTTTCTTCACATATCCCATCCTTGGGGGTTGGGGTCAGAGTGCAGGGTCAGCCAAGATGCAGCACCCCTGGAGCAGGGTGGGTTGGTTGGGGCCTTGCTCAAGGGCTCAACAGTGGCAGCTTGGTAGGCTTGAATCCTGATGTTCCGGTCAACATCCCAGAGCCTTAACCACTTGACCTACCACTGCCCCCATTATTGGCAAAGCCATCCCAGTATGATATCACGTTAGGTGAAGTGGCAATGAGTTGTTGAAAACATGCACTAACTCTTTTATTGTTGTGATGGGTGACTGAGAAACATATTTTACCTACATTTGCTTTACTGGGATCAATATCTGAAACAACAGGAACTGAAAAAGAAGACCCTCTCAATAGCATTAACACACCTTGAGGGAATGGCATCAAACACAACAGAGAATTCCTTTGCAGATACATGAATGGAACAATCAGAGAGAAATTCTGTACAAGTATATAACTGACCATTGCATTTAAGTAATTGACCAACTAAAACAATGCTATTTGTAAACCAATTTTCAAAAAAAGAATTGATCAAGTAATTAAGTAATGTTCCTGTTGTTCCAGATAAAGTATGTGTGGTAATTCCAGTTACAAACCAGCAAAAAATTAAAACCACCTATTTTAGAGAAAACATCTAGAGTTAGAATCACGTATGAAACGAATCAGCCAATTTCAAATGTATAATTCAGAGTAGTAAAATCAAGAAAGTTCATGCCACCAAGTTTCCCAGTATTCATTAATACATTTTTTAAAATGTAATATACCTTCTTCCTCCACACAAAATCCAGTAACATTTTGTGAATTTTTTTTAAGTAGTCATTAACATATAAAGAGAGAGCTGTTTAAGTGAGTCTAGAGGGACCTTCAGCTTCGTGAGCAAAATTCTGGCCTTTAGAGATAAATCTCTCTGAATCCATAAATTCAATTCTTTTGCGTTTGATCTACAATGGAAGAAAAATTGGAAGGGAAACTTGTCTTCCTTAGCGCTGTAAAAGCAAATACGCAAATGCTTCTTCTACCCAGAATGCCCCAGTAAGCGGAAATTGTGGCCCTGACGCCCCAGTAATGCTCCGCCCACTCTAATAGGGGAACAGCACAAGCTGAGAGCAAGAAGAAGGACAACGGGGAAACGGAACGACTGCGAAGGGAAATGGCGAGCAGACGACGTTGCGTTGACAGGTCCGTGATAAAATGCCACATTTTTGGCGAAAAAACACGATGTCTTTCTGTTCATACGACAAAGTTGGACATCGCTTTTGGATCTTGGTAAGGATTTGTTAACGAGTGAAGTTTGTGATCGTCCTTAGACGAGTTTTAAGGTATTCCAATATGGTGGAAATAGAGAAGATTCACTGTTGTAAAAAAATGGCCATGATGGGGCCAGCGCAAAGACACGAAAATATTTTCCTGTCGATTAAATGTGCAATATTTTATGCAAATATGTGGTGAAATACAAGAACATGTTTTGGTAAGAAAGTGGAGAATATATAACATGCATCAACGAAGAAAAAGCCGACTTTTACTGACTACGCATTTAAACTGCTTTGTCCTTGAAAGGACGAACGACCTTGCAAAGACTTAATGTGAAAACAATAACAACGGATTAAAAGAAAAATAATATTTAAAAATGTTGAAATGTTACGCGTCTTCTATATAAACATTAGAGGTAACATTTTTTAAATTGTTTTAAATTTTCCTTTCAAGACGAAAGCATTCAAATTTATGTATTTTTTAAATTATGATGTTATTTGTTTTTTATATTTTATTTAGATGTATTTTATTTTGATTTCAAATAACACTGTCAGTATAAACATTTAATGGAAAAAAATAGGTTGTTAAATATTGTTTGTTTGTATTTTTTTGTGTTTGTCTAAGGAACAATATATGTATATTTACTAAATTAGTTTCTATGTTTGGTGATTTGTTGAGAATTTGTGATGTGATTTATCTTTTATTGTTTATTCAGTATTTTCTAAAATGTTAAATACCAGGGTGTTGGCTTTTAACCCTTAATGGTGCAGAAATCACCATTTTCAACAATTTCAGATTCTTTTAGTCTCAGTTTTGTCTGCTTAAGGGTTGTATGTAATTTATTTAATTTCTATAGCCCAGATTAAAAAGTCGAAAATAAAGCAAAAATTGAGGATGTACCCCCCCCCCCCCCCCCCCCCCCACTAGTCAAGTTTAACCAATATTTTTCTTCCATTGTCCACACTGAAATTACATACAGGCATTTGAATTATTCTCCATGTCATGTTAATATGTATTTTACTTTCCTTGTATTTAGCACTGTATTTAGTGTCTTTGGTTTATGTTCTTTATTATTTGAACACAAGTATATGAAAACTTGCAGATGTTTCAGGGGTGTAATTCTATTAGTTAATCTGCCACATATTACAATATTGAAATGTAAACTTATGTTGGGTGATTTTACACATTGACTTCACACATTTTCATACTGGCATGGGCCGTCATCAAAACAACTAATACTTAATTTACATTTGATACACAGTGGTATAATGTTTAAGTCAAACTTGTATGCAAATCTGTAAACTGACTGAATGGCATCTTTTGTTAGATGCTTAAAAAAACTGTTTATTGGCTGCTAATTTGCTAATATTCTATACAGGCAGACACCTCTGGTCAAAAGATGATGGGAGAATTCTTAGATCCATAATTATGTAAGTGTCCCTTTTTTTTTGTGTGTGTATATATGTATGTATGTATGTGTGTATGTATGTATGTGTTTTTTGTGTGTATGTATATATATTTTTATATATATTTTTATTATATATATATATATATATATATATATATATATATATAAAATATATTATATATATATATATATATATATATATAGTGGGTATCAATTTGTAACCATTGTGGCAAACTGTGCAGAAGTTAACTAAATGTTTGTTTTATGCTTATAGGAGCTTGTTCAAGTTCAGAACAGTTCAAAACAGAAGAATCTGGTGTAAGTATTACTCATGACTGATTTAATTTATCTACTTATAGAATGTAATGCCCTAGAGATACATATTTTAAGGCATTAAACAGCATAATGAAATAACATCATGTGGTTTAGTACAGCATTTGGCTTTGAATGAAAAGAAATGTAGTTAGCTAAATTTAGCATTTTTGGTTCTATTTTGCCTGATGCAGTAATGCTTCGTTTTATTATTAGTGTGTACTGACTGTTCTGAAGCTCTACATGTGTGCCTTTTTAGAATCATTAGTGATTGCAAGACTTTAATTGGAAATATAATTTGTGTTGGAGGAGGAGCTGGTGTTAAAGTTATGAAATCAGGTGTATGTATCTAATCATTTAAACTGAAATCACTATATAAACAAATATATGTAAATTGTTAAAGATTGTGTTAAAAGCATGTATGATGTCCTTTAAAGGAAAAGCCCTGTTAGATTTAATGTTTGTCACACAAAGTTGAAATATCATGGATTTATTTTAATAGTATTTATTTAAATTCTGTAAGTGATACTATGGTATATGTGGTAATATGAAGAGTGAGGCTTATACCAGCTGTAGCTGTGATATTAATTTACATAGCTGTCATCATATAATCAGCCTGCAGCAGCATGCATGTAATATTTTTTTTTTTCGTAACAGCCCCCCACAAGAAATCCATAAAAACTAAATTCTAATATAATTTGAAAGCAGGTATGTCAAACACAAGGCCTGAGCTAACAGTGGATTCATGGTGTAATGGTGAATCCTGATGAGCGACAGCTTTTTTTTTCTTTCCCTTCTCTCCACCTGATGGGCAGGAACCATAAACTACTATATATATATATATATATATATATATATATATATATATATATATATATATATATATATATATATATATATATATATATATATATATATATATATATATATATATGAGGCATTGGTGGCTCATATATATATATATATATATGAGGCATTGGTGGCTCAGTGGTAGGTTACTCGCCTATCATGCGGAAGGCCCGGGTTCGATTCCAGCCAATGCCTCAACCTGCAGCCACTGATATTTTTTGTGCCCCTCCCAAGCCCTAAAAAAAATTTTAAAGGGTTGGGCAACAAAGGGGCCCCGGGGTAAAACATGGTGCCAAGGTTTTTGTGAGCGACAGTTTTTTGTCCCCTTCGCTCCAACCAGGGAGCAACCATAAAACAATTTATTATTCTTATTTATATATATATATATATATATTTAATATTATATTATATTATATTTTAATTTTAATATAATATAATATAAATTTAATATAATATGCGCATGCATGCACTCCTGTTTCCTACTGTGTCTGGCCTGACCATGGTCTGGAACACGGGTTAAATCAACACACCCAGGTTGGGCTTGATGTAAATCACACTCTTGTCTAAGACTTTCAAAAGCAAATGCTGTGTAACCAGACAAATGCAAATATAAGCAATAAATGTTTATATCAGGAAATGTTTTTAAGTAATTGTTTTCCTGATCTGTATAAATAAATTTTTTGTGACATGCTTGTGCATTATATGTGGATGTCAGACAGCAGTGTGACGATACAAATGTTTTGTTAGTCATTTAAATTCACATCATTGTTGCCACCTGCTATTATCCACAGGATAGATTGATGCATTGAAGTCACTTCAGAAGGATAATTATAAGTTGAACGTACAAGAAGGCCAGCACAAAAAGTAATTGAGAAATTGGATTTACTCTGAGCGCAGAGTTTCCGAGATGGGGTCGTATCAGTCATTGTGGAATCAGTGGGTGCAACATATTTGTCAAGTACAATTGTTAAACAGAAAAATGGTTTGATTACATTATTTATGAAGATAGAATTTAAAGTGATATTTTTAAATCCAAAAAAAAAGAAAGCATACCTGATGTGCATTCTGTTGTTCACTTCCTAGAAGAATAATTGAAACTTTTTTTTGTAGTTAATTAAGAGAAGGTACACTTCCTTCTTGCTCCAACAAATGTGACTTGAATGTACCTGACTTCACAAATCAAAAATGAACTTGAAATGAAATCAGGAAGAATTAACTGCACAGTATTTCACTATTGTCAGCTAGCTAACTTGTTGCTAAGCTACTCACTGTTGTACACTTTCTGTACTGTAGTTTCAGTACAGAATGTTGGAGGAATGTCTAAAATTGATGGCACCATCCACTATCTACTTAGGCTTATAATAGTAAACATGCAGTTTTTGGAAGTTCTGGTTTAGTACATGTGGCCCTGCCCAAATTACATGCCCTGTCTATACACCCAGGTCAGCTGCTGAGGTTGTGTAAGTTTGCAAACACAATCAAAATTCATAAGTATAAACCAAGCCTATCTCTTTCCACACACAATAACTGCTTTAACACAAATGTTGCCTGGCTAGATTGCTGCTAATGTTACTTGCTGTTATCCGTTGACTAGCTTGTTGTTAAGCTATTCACTGTTGTCCACTGTTGCTGTACCGCAGTTTCAGTACAAAAGAATTAATGTCGACACCCTTGTGAGCCCATGACACCCTGACATGTCTGCAAATGCACAACCTAGTAACAGATGTTATATTGCCTTGCAGTCTCAGCAGCCTAACAGAATAATTGCTTTTTATTTCTTTTAGCATCTGTCATATTGTGGGTGTTGTCATGAGAGTCCTGGGAAAAAGAATACTGCTTGGTAAGTCCATGTTCTTGTTCATGTCCATGCGGCTTGTTGCATCATACGTCTGTTGTTGGAAAGGACAGTGGTTTGTGCTTACCTTACCTTAGGAAAAGTAGACATGCTTTGAGTTCAAAAACTAATGTGAGAATTTCATAGATATACTCTTAGGACAAATTTTTTGAGGAAAAAATCAAACTTTTAATGGAATTCAAAACGTGTTCAGCCATCCCTAATAACAAGAAGTAGAATATTATAATGTAGTTTGGTATGGATTTTATGGAAACATCAAACATTAAAAAGTTTTTACCAAATTGGAACTTTTAACAGTTTTGCTGTAGGTTAACTTGAAATGGACCTTTACATAATTTTACATAACTATCAAAAAGTTAATGCCAACATTTGGCATGGAGTCTGTCCAGGTTTTGTGAAGGCATCTTTCACAAGGTTTTTTATTTATTTATTTTTATTTTTTTTAAAAATAAATCTGCCCTATCTCCTGAACAGTTTTAAAATTAGTCTAAAGATAAAGTTGGGTTGTACCTTAGCTTTGAGACACCTCAAAATGGAAGTTAATGTGACTGTAATTAGATATATTGTGTGAATTTTGCACTGTCAAGTGTTAATCACAGTGGCTTTAAAATGCTCCAGACAGTCCTTATTCAAAAATATATTATCTGGGACTTCAATCAAATAATCCAAGCCTAATGTAACAATTACTCAGCCTGATTTTTTTTGTTAACATTTAACATCCAAACAAAATCCTTTTATTACTTATTATGCAATGTTAGCCCTTCCCCAATTATACACAAAGGTAGAAATATGCTATTGTCACAATACTTGTGCTAACAAGTACTTAAATCATGGGGCTGTGTCTTTATAATTTTCTCTTATGTAACTGAATGCAATTATTCTCGTAATTTTTTTATTATACAGTGTTTCTTCACTATTATTGAATTTCTGACTACCTGTAAATGAGGCCAAAAGATTATATACACCTAGGCTACAGATATTCAGTTTCAGTTTTTCCAGATCTCATTTTACCATAGGTGTATTTTTGGCAAATCAATTAGATTGTCTACAATTGTCACATCAGAGGTCATTTTAAACAATGATTTAGAGACTTGGCTTTAATTCACTATATTAGAATTATAGTGGGTCAGAAGTTTACATACACTAACTTGACTGTTTCTTTAAACAGCCTTGAAGATTCCATAAATTGATTTAGTAACTTTTGTAAGATTATTGAGCTATTGTGGTGATTTGGAATCAAATGGGAGTGCATTTTTTTTTTTTTTTTTTTTTTTTTTTTTTTTTTTTTTTTTTTTTTTTTTAAACTAAAAATGGCCATCTTTTATAGTCTGTGCCTTTTTGCAATTGATAGAATAGAAGAATCCAAACAACTAAGCCAAGAACTCAAAAACAATTATGAACCTGTTCCTACTAAAGAGCTATTTCCAAACAACAGAAGGTACCATTTGTTTGGAAAATAACAATCTTAGGATGAACCTGGGAGTAACAAGCTTTGGTACCTGATTCTTCCAACCCCTTCACAAATTTGTTTGTTGCTGTGGGGTTCACTTAAACCTTTCAGGACAAAGTAAGGTTTAATTATATACAACCTTTTACATTTACATTTAACCTTTAAGTTAAGTTTCAGGACAAAGTATGTATGTACTTAAACCTTTCAGGACAAAGTATGCCATTAAGAAAGTCTTGCATCTAAAGTACTGGAGGATCCATCACAATACCTTGACTTGAATCCATAACAATTTGTAGATTTAAAGTGCGTCTAGGCAAGGATGTCCATGCACTTGACAGTTGCACCAGTCCCTTTAGGCAAATATTCTGATAAAGCAAAGTTATAAGCCTGTTGAACACTATCCCTGTCATTTGATTCAAGCCCAAGCAATCACAATGTAATGCCATCAAATAGTTAAACTGTGTAACACTTAATCTATAAAAAATCTGATATATAAAAACTGGCTTAGCTGTTATGAAATTGACCTTATTCTAATAGATACCCTAACTGACTTAACATAGGAAGCTATTTTAAAATGTGTGTAGTTGTAAAACATTGAGTTTAAATGTCTTTGGCCTAGGTGTATGTAATTGTTTGGCCTCATCTGTACTAGTTCATATCCTTTTTATTCTTTTTTTGCAAATGTTATTTAATAAGGTTCTGCATTTAAATTTGGTTAAAAATTCAGTCAGGACTTTTGGCCAGTATTCAGGAAATATATAGATTAACAAATGAGTCTTATTGACTTTGTCAACTTTATTGATATTTTAAAAGAAATTAAAAGCTGTTAATGTTCAAATAGCAAATTTAAGAAGTGGTAGCTCAGTGGTTAAGGCGTTGGAGTACTGAATGGAAGGTTGCGAGTTTGAATCCCAGAAGCACCAAACTGCCACCGCTAGGGCCCTGAGCAAAGCCCCAAACCCTCGATTGCTCAGTTGTATAAATGCAAGTCACTCTGGATAAGGGTGTCTCCCAAATGCTATAAATGTAAAATACATAAAAATAGATATTACTTAAACAGATATTCATCTTATTTTGATAAAACTGAGGTTTTATTTAGTATAATACTCTAACGTTTTAGTGATTTTAATTGCCATGTATGTCATACTGCATCATGAGACAAACTTGACATGGTCTCTCTTCAGACTTTTTATGTAACTACGTTATGACTAAATATCATGGCAGTGATACTTCTCAAGAATATAAACTGCCACAAAATTTTCTAAAATTCCAGTTACAGACATGTGACATGTAGCAAACCAGATGTGTATTATAATATGGTAGGAGTATTAATGCATTCATTAGATAAAGATAAATTCCAAGCTGCAGTGATTGCTAGCTGTGAAAAGCTATACAAGTGTATTTTGCATTGAAGTTGGTTTTTGCTGTATTTGTTATTGTCTTGTTGAATTAAGTAGTTGGTGCTAGTAAAATTGAATGAAGTACTGTGCAAATTCCTAATATTACTTACAGAAGTTGTATTCATTGGCTGGATGTAATATATTGCTGTCTAAACTTTTCCATCCAAGGAATTTTGTGCTCTGGTACTGTTGTACATAGTTTATTCAGGCCACCCTTGTTCCAATGGATTGACTGATAACAGTAATTCAGTACACTTTCAGTCAAGTCTTACATTGTTAATTTCAGATACTATTTTTAATTTAAATCTTTATGTAGGTACATGCATTTGGGGTTTACATGTTTTCCCTTCTCCTTTTTGATTTCATTAAGACCCCCTACTGGACAAACGAGTGGAGACTACAACTTTATCGGGAAGATGGCAGCTCTGGTTTTTGCTTTCGGATTTGCCAAATAACTTTTTTTTTTGTTTTGTTTTTAATGTAACTTTGATTGCAGTTGTATTCAGCTGGTAAATGTATCTAATGCACCCCCCCCTTAATTTGATAACATTTTGTTAAAGAAAAGTTGTTTGTTTCAGCTGATGATTGTATGATTATTCTATTATTCTAAGTTGAATATACATTAATATTTAAATAAAAATGTAGTTTTTGAATGATATTGATTTTCTCTCATTTAATTGGGGAAGTGTGTCTTATAAGCTGGGTTAAGCGTTCTTATTAAAAAGGACATGATTAATATGCATTTATGTTTCTGAGGTTTTTAAGACATTTTCACCTGGTTAATACTTTAGCAAGGCTTCACAAATTAAATGTTACCTGTTTTGCATACCCACAATCCTGTTATATATTTATCATTTTACAATTACACTAAAATTTATTTAATAAAAAAAAAACAACTATAAAAACTCATCACCTGAGCATTCTTTAGTAAAAACAAGTGGCCAATTCCAATAGATTTTTATTCCCTTTAGTGTATTTAAACAGTATTGAACTGGTTGTGCAAATATGAAAAAATTAATGGTATAAAAGTATGCTGACAATGATCAAGTCTTTTAAAACAACCTTATGCGTGTAGATGTCCTAAAATGGTTTCCTGCACAGTCCAAAGCTCTAAAATGGCTCCCAGTGTCTCATTTCCTGTCTGAGCAGGAAGTGATGGTGTCCTGAAATTTTCATATCCCTTAAAACACGAAGTAATAGGCCTTAAGATTATGGTATACTTGTACATTCTCTTTCTCCCTCTCCCTATATATACATATATAAATTAATTGTATAAAGAATATTTGTGTATGTGTGTGTGTATATATATATATATATATATATATATATATATATATATATATATATATATATATATATATATATATATATATATATATATGAAAAATATGTATGAGAGAGAGAATATATATTGAGTTGACCGAATGAATACGAACTAAGACACATTTTTATATAAAATAAAAGGGGTGGGCCTTTTGGTACATCACCTGAGTCTGGGCTAAATCGAGAGAACGTCAATCAAAGGCTAAAGCCTGTGCGAGCTGGGAAGGAGCTTTAGATGGCGGATGAGCCTTGGGAAGGGGAACCCGTAGAGCTTGTCGACAGCACTTCTCTCTCAACTTTGAACTTTAGCGCTCGTGTTCGGTCTTATATTTTAAAACATCAAATTAATTTGTGTTGTATCTAAATGTTAACATGTCGCCGTATAGTTTTTGCGTTTTTATTTCGTCGAGAAAAATTGTAAGGCTTTAGCGTAGTCGTTGTTTTCTGTGCCTCGCGCAGGCAGCCATGGCTGTCCTCCATTTTTAGTGCGCTGCGCGCGGCGCTTTAGAAACTCAGCTCTCCATTCAAAAGGCCATTGTTGCTTTTTTTTTTTTAACATAGATTTTTCTCCTTATAAATAATATTTCGAATTATATTGTCATTCGGATTTACCGAGATTTATGTATATTTTCTTTTCGTTGTCGGAGTAATAAGTTCGATATTTTTTATTCCGGCTGTGGATGTTACCGCTCACTTCATGTATTACCTACCTGTCTATGGAATAGGTATGTGTACGTTGCAGGTTTTCGTGCGATCGGTTGTATTTTGATTCTTAAAGATGTTTTCAGTCGTCCTTTGTCCTGATGACGCAGTAAGAATTTATGCATGTGGGATCTATTGCATTAAAAGTCCGAACTCGTTCGTTGCTGGTGACACCAAAAGGGTATCATTTCATTCCCAGTTTTTATCTTATATTATTTCTTATTAAATTTGTTCTTTTTTCGCCAATCGTGTCAAGGCTGCTCGTTTTTTCTTACGAGGCAACGGGGGACTTTTTGCAGTCCTGAAAGCAAAAGCAGGACTGATTGGACTTGCATGATGGTTTCACCCCTTCTCAACTTTTGACAGTTTAATACCTATAGTAAAGATCACTCTTAACACTTAAACAATATAATCATGTTGAAGAACACCGACAAGAAGGAAGGATACGACGCTTCGACTAAAAGCAATGCTTCGAGGTACGATTCTACATGTTTTCATGATTTTTTTTTTTCATATATTGTCTTTGTTGTTTACTTTGATAGGCATGGTTGGTCACCTGTGCAACGATTTTAGCCACAGTTTCTATGAAATATCATGGTTTCACAGCATTGACCTTGTCATAGTTAAAAAGCCACACCCTGATTTTTTTAGTGGCATTTCTAATAGTGAATCTCATCTGTTTAGGCCTGTGTCCAGGGTCAGTGTATCCAATATCTGCATTTTCTATTCAGTTAAATCACAAGGTTTTGCATTTTCAGTTCTTTTTTGCTATGACCTTGTCAGATTACATTCCACTGCATTGCACCACTGGTGCTATTTAAACAGTTTTTGTTCTTAAAAACATTGATTTAGATTAACATTTGTTTTATTAAAAAAAGATCTTACAGACATTGCACAATATGTTTATTGATATGTCTTAAGTCTGTGGCTGTTTTTGATTGAACATGCCTTGGAATGAAATTGACCAAACATGCATTTGTTTTGCAAGTTATATTATATATATTATTTATGTGCATAATTTGAAATATCAGTGTGTCTTTTAAAGTGAAATAAATGAATGTTTTGAGAGAACCTTTTATAGTTTTTCTACTTTTAAAAGGTTTCACTGCACCTAATCATTATCTTGCAGACCTGCTGTCTTTTTCAGACTCTAATGTATGTTTAAAATTTTTGCTCACTGGTGATGGGTAATTGGTAGTTTTTCACTCATCTACAGTAATTTTTAGGAAGAGCACGAACTTGTTTGAAAACTATTTAACAAATAAGGATGAAGTAGTGTCTGTTTAGCTATTAAAATTTTGTTTTTTAAATGTCCTATTCAGGTAAGAGAATTGTACATTGTTCTTATTTAGACCTCATGGTAGTGTTTTTATTTATTTATTTATTTATTTTTTTAAAAACCTTTTTCATCTGTACATTGCATGTTGAGATACAAACTTATCCAACTTATTAAATTATTATTAAGATTATTCTGCAATATTTATTTTAGATTTTACATTTATTCCACTGTTGCCACTGTTAGGCCCCTGAGCAAGGTCTTTAACTCTCAATTGCTCAGTTGTATTTAAAAAAAAAAAGTTGAGATAAAATGTAAGTTGTTTGAGGGTGTCTGCCAAATGCTATAAATGTAAGGTAATTGTAATTTATTTATTCCGCCTTCCCTCCCACTTAACACCAATAAATCAGAGGGGGGTTGTCTGGGGGATTTAGTGCATTGCAATAGAATGGCTACAGTCTGACCTTTAACTACAATATGCTGGGATAAATTGTGCAGTATATGGGGAAATGAACAATATCCAGAAATGTTACTATTTAGCACTATAACTCTGACTTTTTGAAGCTTTTAGGTTCTCTGGTTGACATAGTTTGAAAACATTACTCCGGAGTTTGTAGATTTTTCAGTGTTCTTAATATAAGTGCCTCAGTATAGGTAATAAACACTTTGAATTTCTGTTCACATATTGATTGATGGAAACGGGTAATTGGATAAGTAAAATGCACTTATGAAATTATTCAGGCTATTTAATTCAATTAAAAAACATGTAGATTAAAATGATGACTGTAGCATGTTTTGCACAATTTTAGTGATTTGTTTTGTTACAGTATAATCAATCCCAATGTAGGGGGGAAAAGGGAGTGTAAAGTTGATATAGGATGGTCTTATACATATGTGAACCACTGGTGCATCTTCTGAAAAGTTAAATGCTGTAAACTAGAATAAACAAAGCACTTGAACTAATTTAGTGATGTTTATAAATAATTAAGGGATCCTGGTTTTCTTCTGAATCATGTCCAGGTTACATAGTTCCCTAACCATCATTTATTCTAGACTTTCCCTAAGCTAATCAGTGATTATTCTAATTAAATAATAAAATAGTGACAGTATATACACAATGGCAACTAAACAGTTTTCCTTTTACTAGGGTGCCAGGAGGTCCATAAAAATCTTGCTTGAACTACAAATACACTGCTCAGAAAAATTAAGAACACTTAATCTATTAAGAAAACTTGTTCTGATAGGAAGCATAAGTGATTGTGAATGAGTTCACCTGTTTTGGTGCAAAATGAATGTGACCGTTGTGGTGCACTGGAGAGGCAACAGCAAGACAACCCCGGTAAGTGACTGGTTTTGTAGCTGGTGGGCACAAACAATTGCTCTCTACATATTTTTCCATAGTTTTGTCCTTGTCACTACTTATAGCATGAAACAGTACCCGCAATCCAATCAGGTTGCACAGGTATGCCAGTTCCTACAGAAATGCACATCTATATTTGCTGTCACAAGGAGGTTTGGTGTGTCTCTCAGGTCATTTTCAAGAGCAATGTGTAAATACCAGAAGACAGGCTGTTACATGAGGGGAGCTATAAAGGGCTATAGAAGAACAACCACCCAGGAGCAGGACTGGTAGTATCTGCTCTTTGTGCGAGGGGGAAAACTTGGTCAGAGCTGTCCTAAATTACCTTTAGCAGGGTATTGGTGTGCATGTTTCTAACCAAACTTTAAGAAACAGACTCCATGAGGTTGGCCTGGAGGCCTGATATCCTCTAGTGGGACCTGTGCAACAGTCCAGCACAATGTACCTAAATTGACATTTGCCAGAAAACACTGTAATTGGCAGATCTTATGCTGCGAACAAGTGCCCTGTACTCTTCACTGATGAGAACAGGTTCACACTGAGAACATGACGGGAAAGTGTCTGGAGATGCTGTGGGGAACGGTATGCTGCCTGCAATATCATCCAGCATGACCTGTTTGGTGGTGGGTCAGTAATGGTCTGGGGAGGAATGTCCTTAGAGGGTTGCACAGACCTCCCACATGCAAGCCAATGGTACACTTACTACTGGTACTGGGATGAAATAGTCGGAGACATTGTCAGACATTATGCAGGTAAAGTGGACCCTGGGTTGCTGCTTGTGCATTATAATACCCAGCGTCATTCGAGAATATCTGAAGCCACCAAGTAGCATCACAGACTGTCCAGGAGCTCACTGATGCCCTGATCCAGGTCTGAGAGGACATCAATCACCATGTCATCAGGAACATGTCCAGACGTTGTCAGGAGTGGATATACAGGCATGTGGGGGCCGTAACACACTACTGACTTACATTATGGGTTGCCATGCTGAAATTTATGCAAGCTGTGTAATTTAATTATTTATTTTTTACATTGATAGTCTGTGTGATTTTGAATCCAGCCCACAGTAGGTGGTTTCAAACCAGTCTCTCTATACAGTGACTTATGTCTTTAAATAAGGTTGGATGGGTGCTTTGACCTTGAGTGGTAGTATGCTCTTGGCAGCCATTTTCTTGCACTTGCATTTTCTTTTTTCTAAATTTAAAGTTGAACAAAACCTAGTTACAAAATGTTTAAATATAACTCTTTAATTTGTCTTATTTGCAGTATGAGAATTGTCCACAGAAGAGATTGTATTGCAGTTTTCTTGCTGTATAAATGCTATCATTAAATAGCTGAATGTCCACTTGAGCACCACAAAATGGCTCTTGCTTTGTGCTGCATAGCTCATGTGAGTTGCACAGAATTACATAAAAGGTGCATGGAACTACAGGAAGAGAAACTAGGAAGTACTCTCTAGGGCTGAAGTTCATTTAGATGAATTTTGATTGGTCCTTTCCAAGCTAGCAACAAGGCAGCCACTCATGATTTGAGAGGGATTAAGGCCCCCACCACCAGCTTTGTGACATCACGCACCCTATAAGGACAGTCTGGCTGTCTTAGCTGCTTTGTCAGCAGTGCTTGCTGTGGGCATCCACACTGTGTCAAATAGTATTTTTATCCATGTAACTGAAGCAATTAAGTTTTGGCCTTTTAAAATCTTTAATATTTTTATGTTTTATGAGCTAGTAAAATAAGATTCCTAGTGTTTTGTGAATCAGTATCTCAATATTGCTATTTGCAGATTTGGTAACACCAATTTTGCCAGCAATTTTATTTTTCTACGTTGTGATTAATACTTCCAAAATATTATGCTTATGATCTTTCAACCAATAATTTTTTGTGGTTCTGAGATGTTGTTTATTCATTTAAAATATTGGTAGAATTTAGAAATATATTTATTTTTAGGATATGGTGAATCTACACTATGAAACCTTCTTAGCAATTTTTGATGCAATTTTCTACCTACAAAAATACACGGTTTTGCATTGTTTATGATTTATTAATATTTATTTTCTTTAAAATTCTTTTCAAAATATTCTGAGAATTGAAATGCATTTAAATTGTATTGTGAATTGAATTGCGACCCGAATGTATTATACCCTTATTTAGTATACTTAAGAAATAGCATAGATTATTAGTTGTACTGCAGAATGTAAAACATGTTTCTGAACAACCATAATGCAATAGGATATTTATTTTTTTCTTATAACACGGCATGATTTTCAGCTGGAATTTCAATTAGCATTGGGTTAAAAGAAGTGAAATAAAATGAATCCTAGAATTGTTAGTCACTGTTCAGCTGGGGTTACTCAAACATTTTCGGTAGGTAACCCCATTTTAAGGGCCTAAACTTTCTGTGAGAAATTCACAGTAAATGGTTTGCAATATTCACAATGATGGATAAAATTCTTTTTTTAACAATTATAATGATTATCCAGACTTATTTTATAAAAATATTTATTTTAATTGATTTTTAGTTGGCAATTTGAAGTTTGCATTTTAATGTACACCATCACCACCCACTGGTGCAATAGGCAACAGACTGAAATATCGTTTGATGTTTAGATTATGGGCAAAGGCCACTTTAATTAGTATGACCGCATGATTAACACTCAAGTTTATATAGAACACCATGTGAAGTAGTGAGTATACTACAACTGATTTCTTCCAACATCTTGGTTTCCTACTTTTATAACTATGTATTGGCTGTAAGAAAGGTCAGCTGTATAGAGTTTACTGTGCTACTGATTTGTAAATAAAAATGTGTGACAATGACAAAGTCTAAAAGAATTTAATGCATCATCTAAAATGATGAACCATCTAATTGTAAATATTTTTTTACTTAAACATTGCAATCAAAGTTTATTTTCAATAAATGCTGAGACACAACACAATATTCTAAATATCTATTATTTAATGTGTTTAATATAATCAAAATTCAGTGAAATGCCTTTTTTTGGCTCTCTGGAGACAACAGAATTTACAAAAAAAACTGAATTTACTCACATATGAATAGAAGAAGATGTATAAACAATAGGTGGCAGAAAAGTTTGAACTGTATCTTGAATAACAGGATGGGCAATGTGCAAACAAATCTAAGGTCTCTATTTTCTACATCTGTGTATAAACAATCTTAGGATTTGTCCTGGTAGAGAGCACTGTGGTATGAAGCTTTTCCTCATTCTGTCTGTTGCCCTTCTGTTGTTTTGATAGCTGAGGTTGTTTACTATCTTCCTGGGCATGGCCCAGCATTTCTTGCTGTAGATACACTGTTGTAACTGTGACTTGTTTCCTCCCATAGTCCTGCTTTGCCTACTCTACTTGTATGTTCATGTTGTAGGACACAGCCTTGTGCTCCTCCATGTTCCCAGTGGTGAACCCCACATTATAAGCAGCAGTGTGAGACTTCAGAGTGTCACAAATGGCATTATTAACCCACTGATTCTGACTAGGAAATGTTCTGCTGATGGGTTTGTGGACTGTATCATCCAATAGCTTCCAGATAAATCTCACAACTGGTTTCTCAAACATGTATGGCATTTAGCAGACACCTTTTATCCAGAGCGGTGTACATAAGTGCTTTAAGTGGTTATCATTGAATACATTGATACTGGTTAACTAGGTCACAGACTAAGAATGCCCTCATTCTAAAACTCTGTTGGGATGTAAAACAGCAAGAAGAGCACACAGCGAAAAAAAATGTTAAGGTCATCAGAGCTATACATGAACATGTCCCAGTCTACATCATCTAGTTTGTCATGTAAAGCGACCACAGATTGGTCCATCCAGTGTGTGACCTCCCTCTGAACTGGAGCTTCATGTTACAAGCTTTGTATCTAGGTTTGAGGAAGATGGCAGCATGGTGGATGAGACTGTGCCTTGTAGCTGTGCATAAATGGAGTGTAGTGATAGTCCAGAATCAACTCAAACTTCAATTAGAAAGCAATTTTTTGAAAAACATTAATTCTACAAATTGGATTATTCATTCATCATAAGGTAAAACTCACATTACTAAATTATAAACTATATTCTGTACATGTAATTTCTTGACTCTGTGTGATATAAATCACCACATTGTTTTCCATTTGATCCGTACAGATCAATAAACATGGGGTCAGAAACTAAGAATGCCATTATTCTAAATACACTTTTGGAATGATTAGTACAATATAAAAACACAAGACACTGACTTTTTAAATACCAAGGTGCTAAGGCAATGTAATTAATCCCGTCTTGAAATGACAAGTGACTGAACAAGACTGAGTAGACTTTGTGGATGCACATGGCCAGATCCTCCTTCATGTTGTAGAGGCGAAACCTACATGAGCAAGTAAGTTTAGGAATATGATTGAATGTAAAATGAGACTTGGATGTCCATGTACAGTGATGTGTGTGTGGTAGCATATGTTAGGATTTGAGTGTTCTCCAGGGAACTCACAAGAGCCTTGACACTTATATACAGTTTGAAACACATTATTAACTGAAACAAACAGCTCTGTAGGAGGCTTAAAAACTGGGTGAGGAACAGCCATGCTTTTCTACTAAGGTTGTGAAAGACAGTTTCATGTCCCAGGTCATACACCATGACAAGACTGAACACAGCAACAACACACGAGATAGTTATACTGCATCAGCAATGTTTCTCCCAGGCAAAGATTTCAAAGCTCTTTTTAGCTGCCTGATAACACGGCAGTGATCAAGTGGTTGCACAATGGCTAAGGTATTGGGTTATTGATTAGAAGTTTGAGAGTTCAAGCTGCCTTTACCTGGACCTTGAAGAAGGTCCCTGATTCTCAACTGCATAGGTCTTTTCTGTCTCAAGTCACTTTGTATAATAGTGTCAGTTCACTGAGGTTGAAGTAAATGTAGAGGTGCTCATTCTGCAGTAAAATAAACAACAAATAAACTACAGGATAAACTGTTAACCATATCGGACCAGGCATCTCAGAAGCATACTATCTTGTTGCATACTCTATAATTTTTTTTCATCCATTTTTAATGGAAATATGCACTTTAGCTATAATAAAAACGCTGTGCGGGGGGAAAAAGTCTTTGGTCTAGTTGTAAATTTTGTATGATAAATATATTTGTATTCTGATGTTATGAGTTAATATCATTGGTATATAGAGAAATGCCATAATAGCTGTATTGAAACGGTCATTAACATATGTTAAGGAATGATGCATCACACACTTACCTAACGTTAGAATTAAACAATACTTGTGTTCATAAACATAGATACATAGCACAGATCCATTTAACGCCTAGGGATTTGAAGTGCATACATGTATTTGCACACTGACAATGTTAGGTGCTTTTCAGTCATGCTGAATCCTTACTGTGGCATTTTTTGATATAGCAACTCTGCATCAGAGGAGTCAAATCATTCAGGCTCAGAGTCGGGAAGCCAATCTGAGAGTGAGCCAGGAAGTGAACCTGCATGCTCCCAGCATTCCGAGTCGAACAGCACATCCGAGTCTGAGAGCTGCTCTGAATCTGGCAGCGAATCTGCTGGGTCAAAGTCACGCCAGACCATTGCAGAGATCAAAGAGAAACGGGCCAAAAAGAGAGATCTGGCTGACGTGAAAAAGGTAAGGAGAGATGTCGGGCTTAAGTCCTTTTTGAGACTAGTGTTGCTTAGAAATAATATTGAGACCCTCCCTGCTACAAGATATTATGTCAAGAGAGAGAAAGGTGGATATATTACAGAATAAAAATCTTGACTTTCTTTTGGATCTTTGAATCCATGGACTGCCAATAGCAGTGATCCAGTATCATTTACATTTCTGGCATTTGGCAGACGCTCCTATCCAGAGCGACGTACAAAAGTGCTTTAATTCCCTATCAATTAATAGATTAACACTGGTTCAGTAGGACACTACCTTGGGATACCATTAGCCTAAAAACTGAGTTGGGGATTTTTATTTTATCTATTTGTTTATTTTTTAAGATACAACATGATACATACAAGAGGTAGGTGTTCAGTTGCCGTTTGAAGACGGTCAGTGACTCGGTTGTACGGACATCTAGAGGACGTTCGTTCCACCACCTCGGTGCCAGAACAGAGAAGAGTCTAGATGTATACCTACCTCTTTCCCTGAGAGATGGTGGGACCAGTCGAGCAGTGCTAGTGGATCTGAGTGAGTGAGGTGCAGTGCGAGGAGTAACGAGAGCTGTGATGTAAGATGCCCTCGTCCATTCTTGGCTTTGTAGGCAAGCATTAGTGTTTTGAATCTGATGTGTGCAGCTACTGGAAGCCAGTGGAGGGAATGCAGCAGTGGGTTGGAGTGGGAAAACTTAGGAAGGTTGAAAACAAGTCGTGCAGCTGCATTTTGGATCATTCGCAGTGGGTGAATTGCGTTCAGAGGTAGACCTGCCAGAAGAGAGTTGGAGTAATCCAGTCTTGAAATGACCAGAGACTGAGCAAGCACCTGAGTAGCCTGTGTGGATAGAAATGGCCGAATCCTTCTGATGTTGTATAGAAGAAACCGACATGAATGTGTCACATTAGCGACATGGAAGGAAAAGGACAGTTGATTGTCCATGGTTACCCCAAGGTTGCGAGCAGTGGCTGAAGGGGAAATCATGGAGTTGTTTTGCATGGAGGTCTTTTGCTGCTACAGTTGAGAGATGCTTCAACGAAGGAGTAACGGAGTGCTGACTGTGTGATGTAGATGAAGTTGGGGCAGAAGTGAAGGTCTGGCAGATCTTCTCTGTGTAAAAAGTGTAAATCTTTGGCGGTCAGGGAGGATGGAGCAGGTTGAGCTGGGGGGTTGAGCAGTGACGAGATGATGTTGTGGAGCTTTCGGGGATCTTGTGCAGAAGTTTCAAGTTTTTCCTTGTAGAAGGAGGTCTTGGCAGAAGTCATGTCCAAAGAGAATTTGGACAAGAGAGTACGATAAGAGATGAGATCTCTGTCTAGTTGAGATTTCTTCCACTTTCTCTCTGCTGATCGTAGTTCTCTCCGATTATTGCGAAGCACGTCTGACAGCCAAGGAGCAGAAGTCATCTTCCTGAGTTTAGTGGACAAAGGGCAGAGAAGGTCCATGGTTGAGGAAAAAGAGGAGAGAAAAGTGTCTGTAGTTGAGTCCAGGGGAAGGGAGGAAAAGGAGTCATGGTCAGGAAGAGATGAAAGAGTGCAGGAAGCTACAGCGGAAGGGGAGATAGAGTGGGGGTTACGGCAGATGAGAGAGAGTTGTTGGGAGTTACGTTTAGGCAGGACAGGGAGAGTGATGGTGCAGGATACCAGGTGATGATTGGAGATATGAAGTGGGGTAGCAGTCATGTCTGTAGCTGGAGAAGGATGAGTGAAGACTAGATCCAGGGTGTTTCCAATTCAGAAGAACCAGAAGACTGAAGCTTGTCAGATGAGAGGTTGAAATCTCCAAGAACCATCAGAGGGGTGGTGTCAGAAGGGAAGACACTGAGGAGTGTGTCCACTACTTCCATGAAGTCTCCTAGGGGATCAGGAGGGCGGTAGATGACAATGATGAAGAGGTTGATTGGAGAGGTAACTGAAACTGCATGGAATTCAAAAGAAGAGATGGTTAGAGACAAGGGGAGAGGTGAGGAACAGCATCTCTGTGACAACAGCAGACCTGTACCACCACCCCGCCTGATTCTTGTGGTGAGTGAGAGAAAGCATAGGCAGAGGATAGAGCAGCCGGTGTAGCAGTGTTCTGTGGTGATATCCAGGTCTCCGTTAGTGCCAGTCAAAATCAAAGGAATAGTGGGAGGCTAAAGCTGAGATGAAATCAGCCTTTCTTACAGCAGACTAGCAGTTCCAGAGCCCACCTACCACCACCGTTTGAGACTGAGACAACAGGGGAGGGTAGATGAGAGTGCTGGAAACATGACCTCTGCTTCGTGGATGAGAGTGCCTGTGTCTGTAAGAGGTAACAGATTAATTTGAGGCACATGTCTGTGGTCTTGTCAAAGTGAGGTTAAGTATGGATTAAGGATGTAAGAGAACAAGAGAAAGATGTGATAATACACTTACTATTTAAGTAATTAACAGGTCTTGACAAAGCTATTTGCAAACCGCTACAGACACTCGTGTCAGACACTCGCTACAGAACTTTCAATATAAATTAGTAAGCCCTGCCCACAATTCACACCTTAAGGGAGACTGAAACTACTCTTGATTAATCACCTGAGAAGCAAAGATCAACACTAGGATCAACAATATACAATATAACAGTTCAAATAACAACTCTAGAACCAACCAAGTTAAACAAATCAGAATCCTACCTTACCAGATGCACACTCATCATCTGGACCAGACAGAGTGGCTATAATGGCAATCAAGCAAGCAGTGTTGGCTCACAATTAGCCAAGCAGCTAAAGTGAGCCATGAAACAAGACCCTTAACCCTCCCTGAATCAGAATAACATATCTTAATATGAAAAGAATATGAAAAGACTATACTGTACAGTACAGATGCTGCAAAAAATTGTCTTTGATTCTTTCATGTTGTAAGGTAAAGGACATGTGGAAATCTGCTGATGGAAAAATTTAGGCAATAGTAGTTGATAGGGCCAGGGTTTTAGTAATATCTCATATTTAATGACATTACATATTTACCAAAATAAAAATAATTTTGGAGAAACATAACATTGGATGCTTTTTTCACTTTGTTTAGATAGCCTATTGAAACTGCTATAACTGAATTTTAACTGTTGTACAATTCAAAGTCAGTGCTTTTGTTTTATATTTGACAGATGTGGGAGGAACATCCAGATGTTTATGGTGTCAGACGGTCCAATCGGAGCAGACAGGAGCCTGCTCGTCTGAACATTGGGGCAGAGGTTAGCCGTCCACACTTCTTTTTTTTACGTTCACCATGAGCTTTATTTTAATGGGTTCTTTCAGTATAACCCAGTCCAAAAAAAAAAAAACCCCACAGTGGCACAGTTGGTGAAATGCCAATGCAGAAAGCAATGACTTGTATGTCTTTGCACCTGTATTAAATTAAAATCAGCATAAAACACTGTTTGATATTTTGCTTCATGGAACTTATTGGTTTTCCATAAACATATGTTCATTCCAAATTTGATGCTTGCAACATGTTTGAAAAATGTTGGGACAGCATCATATTTATTACTCGGTTACATTTATTTTCCTTTAACAACCTTTAAAAATGATTTGGCTATTGAAGACACCCATTGATCAAGTTAGACAGAGTTCATTATTTAATATTCCATCTGAACACCTGTACGGGGCCTTAATGTTTGTTTTTATACTTTTCATAATGCCATATGTTTTCAGTCGGAGACAGGTCTGCCAGGTCTTAAAACCACACACTCTGATTATGCAGTGCTTTTGTAGCCGATGACTGTATACACTGATCAGCCATAACATTATGACCACTGACAGGCGAAATGAATAACACTGATCATCTCCTCATTATGGCACCTGTTAGTGGGTGAGCTATATTAGGTAGCAAGTGAACATTTTGTCCTCAGTGTTGATGTGTCAGAAGCAGGAAAAATGGGTATGCATAAGGATTTGAGCGAGTCTGACAAGGGCCAAATTGTGATGGCTAGATGACTGGATCAGAGCATCTCCAAAACTGTAGCTCTTGTGGGGTGTTCCTGGTCTTCAGTGGTCAGTATCTATCAAAAGTGATCCAAGGAAGGAACAGTGGTGAATCAGTGATGGGGTCATGGGCAGGCAAAGCTCATTGATGCACGTGGGGAGCGAAGGCTGGCCCGTGTGGTCCGATTCAACAGACGAGCTACTGTTGCTCAAATTGCGGAAGTTGCTGGTTCTGATAGAAAGGTGTCAGAATACACAGTGCATCACACTTCGTTGCGTATGGGGCTGCATAGCCACACACCAGTCAGGGTGCCCATGCTAACCCCTGTGCACCGCCAAAAGTGGCAACAATGGACACGTGAGCATGAGAACTGGACCATGGAGCAATGGAGGAAGGTGGCCTGGTCTGATGAATCATGTTTTCTTTTAAACCATGTGAATGGCTGGGTGCGTGTGCTTCGCTTACCTAAGAAACACATGGCACCAGGATTAAAGGCAAGCTGGCGGAGGCATTGTCATGCTTTGGGCAATGCTCTGCTGCGAAACCTTTGGTCCTGCCACACATGTGGATGTTACTTTGACATGTACAACCTACCTAAGCATTGTTGCAGACCATGTACACCCTTTCATGTAAATGGTATTCCCTGGTGTCTGTGGCCTCTTTCAGCAGGATAATGTGCCGCACCACAAAGCAAAAATGGATCATGAATGGTTTGATAAGCACAGCAATGAGTTTGAGGTATTGACTTGGCCCCCAAATTTCCCAGATCTCAATCCAACTGAGCATCTGTGGGATGTACTGGACAAACAAGTCCGATCCATAGAGGCCCCACCTCGCAACTTAGAGGACTTAAAGGATCTGCAGCTAATATCTTGGTGCCAGCACATCACATCATAAAACAGCACACCTTCAGGGATCTTAATTCAGGGATTTTAATGAAGAAAAATGATGACTGAAAAGACTGAATCACAATCAATTTCTGTTCCTGACCCAGTCTGACCCAGTCCTCTGGTTTGATTTAGATGCATAATTACTGGTTTGCACATAGTCACAATCTTGCATCAGGATGCCCTGTGACATGATCCTTGCCCCCATACTAGCAACACAAAAGAGTGTAAATGAATTGATGGCATAAATCAAGATGGCTAACCCTAGCCAACATTGCTAAATGTTGACTGCAACTTCAGAAGAGCAGAATGGGAGTAAATGGTGCCACATTGTCGACAAGCAATTATGAGCAAAAGATTCTGAAGTTCTGAATCATAAACAGTATTGTCACAATGCATTCACATCATCTTTGCTAATTATAAATATCAGTACTGTGAACTAGTTAAGACATAAAAATGAGCAACATACATACCAGAATAACTGCAAAGAACTCCCTGCTGAGGATCAATGCTGTTGTAACAGAACAAGAAATGGCTTTGATACAGAATGATCAAGAGATTCTGGTGCAAAATGCATGTTATGTTGAAAAATACCTCACTAACCAGCATTTATAAAAGCATTTAAATTTTTATTGATAATTTTAAATTATTGAGGAACATATATTAAGGCCAACTAAAAAACAACAAAACACTTTTATTGAAATTGAATGAATTTGTGGAGATCTAGCTGGGTGGGTTAGGGGAGACAAGGAGACATAACCCTAATCAGAGTATAATAAATTATTTTTAGAAGAGGTTCGCTTACTGCTGGTATTATCTGTTTGAAGGTATCGAACATGCAGTTATTTTGAAGTCTTTCAAAGGGGAGTGAAATATTTTTAAAGCTGACAGGGTCAGCTATCATATTGTCATTTAAATGTATAGTCTTTTTTCCCCTGACATTTTCAGTTTTGTCATTGAAGTAATTTATGAAGGTATTAGTGTGCATGTATTTGTGGTGGTTTTATATTTCTGATCAATTTTGCTTTAGTATTAAATAACAGTCTAGGATTAGTTTTATCTTTAATTTGGACGGAGAGAGATGCTGATTTCGCAGCACTTTTTCACAAGATGTTCTGTAGCTTATGAGACACTTCTCACACAATACTTGAAATACTACTGATTTATTTAGATGACATTTGTTTGAATTTTCTAGTGGTGTATTTTAAGGTGTGCATATGAATGTTTTACCAATATGCTATTTTTTCTTGCTAATTATTTTTAGTGGATATACAGGTGCATCTCAATAAATTAGAATGTCGTGGAAAAGTTCATTTATTTCAGTAATTCAACTCAAATTGTGAAACTCGTGTATTAAATAAATTCAATGCACACAGACTGAAGTAGTGTAAGTCTTTTAGTACTTTTAATTGTGATGATTTTGGCTCACATTTAACAAAAACCCACCAATTCTCAACAAATTAGAATACTTCATAAGACCAATAAAAAAATAATTTTTAGTGAATTGTTGGCCTTCTGGAAAGTATGTTCATTTACTTTACATGTACTCAATACTTGGTAGGGGCTCCTTTTGCTTTAATTACTGCCTCAATTCAGCATGGCATGGAGGTGATCAGTTTGTGGCACTGCTGAGGTGGTATGGAAGTCCAGGTTTCTTTGACAGTTGCCTTCAGCTCATCTGCATTTTTTGGTCTCTTGTTTCTCATTTTCCTTTTGACAATACCCCATAGATTCTCTATGGGGTTCAGGTCTGGTGAGTTTGCTGGCCAGTCAAGCACACCAACACCATGGTTATTTAACCAACTTTTGGTGTTTTGGCAGTGTGGGCAGGTGCCAAATCCTGCTGGAAGATGAAATCAGCATCTTCAAAAAGCTGGTCAGCAGAAGGAAGCATGAAGTGCTCCAAAGTTTCTTGGTAAACGGATGCAGTGACTTTGGTTTTCAAAAAACACAATGGACCAACACCAGCAGATGACATTGCACCCCAAATCATCACAGACTGTGATGATTTGGACTTCTGGCAACTTGGGCTATGAGCTTCTCCACCCTTCCTCCAGACTCTAGGACCTTGGTTTCCAAATGAAATACAAAACTTGCTCTCATCTGAAAAGAGGACTTTGGACCACTGGGCAACAGTCCAGTTCTTCTTCTCCTTAGCCCAGGTAAGACGCCTCTGACGTTGTCTGTGGTTCAGGAGTGGCTTAACAAGAGGAATATGACAACTGTAGCCAAGTTCCTTGACATGTCTGTGTGTGGTGGCTCTTGATGCCTTGACCCCAGCCTCAGTCCATTCCTTGTGAATTTCACTCAGATTCTTGAATTGATATTGCTTGACAATCCTCATAAGGCTGCGGTTCTCTCGGTTGGTTGTGCATCTTTTTCTTACACACTTTTTCCTTCCACTCAACTTTCTGTTAACATGCTTTGATACAGCACTCTGTGAACAGCCAGCTTCTTTGCCAATGAATGTTTGTGGCTTACCCTCCTTGTGAAGGGTGTCAATGATTGTCTTCTGGACAACTGGCAGATCAGCGGTCTTCCCCATGATTGTGTAGCCTAGTGAACCAAACTGAGAGACCATTTTGAAGGTTCAGGAAACCTTTGCAGGTCTTTTGAGTTGATTAGCTGATTGGCATGTCACCATATTCTAATTTGTTGAGTGAATTGGTGGGTTTTTGTTAAATGTGAGCCAAAATCATCACAGTTAAAAGAACCAAAGACTTAAACTACTTCAGTCTGTGTGCATTGAATTTATTTAATACACGAGTTTCACAATTTGAGTTGAATTACTGAAATAAATGAACTTTTCCACGACATTCTAATTTATTGAGATGCACCTGTACATTATCTAGAGTGTAGCAAAATGTTCACTCTAAGTATTTAGTTGCCTGATCAAGTTCTGTGGGGTTAAACGGCGATCTAATTATGGATGATAACTTGCTAACACTATTGATAAACCTCTCTGCAGTAGCAGATGTGAATGTACGTTTGACACTGTAAAGTGACAAAGCGCATTTATTATGTAAAAGATATATTTTAATTGAGGTAAAATAATGCTCTGAAATAGTTTCAGACTATGGAAATGTGAGTATATTTAATCCACATGTTAGTATGAGATCAAGAGTGTGACCACCATTGTGAGTAGGTTCTATTGCATTCTGTTTAACCCCTACTGAATTTAGAATGGACACAACTTCTGTACTCGGAGGGTCTTTTAGATTATCATTATAGTCTCCAAGATTTAATCCTTTGGTTTATCCTTTGTCTACAAATAGTTTTGAGAGCACAAAAATGTTGAATGCAACATTATATTTTATGTGAAAGTTTTCATGTAACTTTAAACTTATATCAGTTTCATATCTCTGAAGTGATATTTCCATCTTTCTTGAGCTATGAGCTTAGTCATTGGAAAAGTACTGCCCATTTATCTTGCCACAATTTTTCCAAAAATGTCTAAACAATACTCCTCGTAGCACTTTCAAGCTACATGCATCAAACACATTCAGCCTGGCCTGATTGCTCTAACTGAATGGAAACAGGGCTTCCCCATTACGGAATTCAGCATAATAGTCCAGGCTGTTCAGACTGATCAAGCTGCATTTTTTTTTTTTTTTTGTAGCCAACAGAACAGTTTTCCCTGGCTTGGCCTGTGCCTGTCTGTCTATCTATCTGTCTATAAACAATGTCTACATCCATCCATCTCCCTATTTTTTCTATATATACCTGCATAACGCACTCATTCCTTTACCATCTCTATATCAGTCTACCAGTAGCAACACCTAAGATAAATGGAATCACAAAACTGCCGCAGTATAGACATGTGACTTGTATATTGCTCTAAAATGTGTATATATCTTAGGGTTTATAATGCCATATACACAAGTTACAGATAGATAATTTACCCCTGGTGTGGGAACTACTACACCCACACTATGACCAATATGACTTTTGAACTATGCTGGTAACACTCCTGTTGTTACTCTTTCTTGGCCCAGAGAACGCACAAAAGAAGTCCATTATTTTTTAGCTCAGTTCATTTTAGTTTTATTAGCACTTTTTACAATGGACATAGTCTTAAACCAGTTTCAAAGAAATATAAAAATTCTGAATAAAACTGATTTTATATGTAACCTTAATGAGCAAGTTTTTTTTCAAGTTTGTTTTTCTTCAGCCATTCAGAGGTGGAATTGCTGGTGTGTTTTGGATCATTGTCCTGCTGCAGAACCCAAGTTCGCTTCAGCTTGAGGTCACAAACAGATGGCCAGACATTCTCCTTCAGGATTTTTTGGTAGACAGCAGAATTCATGATTCCATTTATCACAGCAAGTCTTCCAGGTCCTGAAGCAGTAAAACAGCCCCAGACCATCACACTACCACCACCATATTTTACTGTTGGTATGATGTTCTTTTTCTGAAATGCTTTGTTACTTTTACGCCAGACGTAATGTGACACAGACCTTCCAAAATGTTACATTTTTGTCTCGTCAGTCCATAGAGTAGAAGTTGCTTTCGGCTGCTCCCTGTTCGGGGTCGCCACAGTGGACCAACTGGTCCACACAGCAACTTGGCAAATGTTTTACGCCGGATGCCCTTCCTGACGCAACCCTCCCATTTTTCCAGGCTTGGGACCAGCACTGCATCCAGTGGCTGGGGTTGAGGCATTGGCTGGGAATCGAACCCGGGCCTTCCGCATGATAGGCGAGAAACCTACCACTGAGCCACCAATGCCCTTCATCAGTCCATAGACTACTTTCCCAAAAGTCTTGGGGATCATCAAGATGTTTTCTGGCAAAACTGAGACGAGCCTTTATGTTCTTTTTGCTCAGCAGCGGTTTTCGTCTTGGAACTCTGCCATGCACACCATTTTTGCCCAGTCCCTTTCTTATGGTGGAGTCATGAACACACCTTAACTGAGGCAAGTGAGGCCTGCAGTTCTTTGGATGTTGTTGTGGGGTCTTTTGTGACCTCCTGGATGAGTTGTCGCTGCGCTCTTGGGGTAATTTTGGTCGGCCGGCCACTCCTGGGAAGGTTCTCCACTGTTCCATGTTTTCACCATTTGTAGATAATGGCTCTCACTGTGGTTCGCAGCAGTCCCAAAGCTTTAGAAATGGCTTTATAACCTTTTCCAGACTGATAGATCTCAATTACTTTCTTTCTCATTTGTATTTGAATTTCTTTGGATCTCGGATGTCTAGTTTTGAGGATCTTTTGGTCTACTTCACTTTGTCAGGCAGGTCCTATTTAAGTGGGTTCTTGATTGCGAACAGGTGTGGCAGTAATCAGGCCTGGGTGTGGATAGAGAAATTGAACTCAGGTGTGATAAACCACAGTTAAATTACAGTATGTTTTTACACAGGGCCATGTAGTTTTGGAATTAGTTTTCTCTTAATAATAAAACCCTTCATTTAAAAACTGCATGATGTGTTTACTTGTGTTATCTTTGACTAATATTTAAATGTGCTTAATTGTCTGAAACATTAAAGTGTGTCAAACATGCAAAAAAAAAAAATCAGGAAGGGGGCCAACACTTTCTCACACCACTGTATAAGTATGAACATCAGCTTAATTTCTAGGTTCAATATGGATTTAACATAAGTTCCTTCCTGCTGAACCCATTAAGTGATCAATGATGGAGACTCACAGCAGTTCCATATATCTCTAGGTAGTCCATGTGGAGCCATCCTAAACAGCAGTAACTCTGGGAGCTCAGCAGTAGCATGTAATGCTTGATAAACAGAAAATATGTAGGTATGCTTGTGATAATGTAATGGTTACCAACAATGTGAATTGTTTACTAACTGCAGGTAGGGACTTCTGGCAAGACTAGCTGTGACCGCATAAACTGCAACATAAATTGGCCAGCCACTTCACCGTCAACAAAACTTAGTAAACATGTGAGAGTGGGGGGTGGCAGCATCCAAACATCCCAGTTTACCAAACCACTCTTGCCTATGAAGCCTCCAGATCTGCTCCTTTTACTTAAGAACAAACTATTCATAAAAAGCTTGACTAAACAAATGTGTATTCAGCCTGGACTTAAACACTGAGACTGTGTTTGAGTCACAAACACAAATTGAAAAGCTGTTCTGTAGCTACGGGTCTTTGTAAGAAAAGACTTTACTAACCTTTACTACTTGAAGTACCAACAAATAGCCTTCACCTTTTGATTGAAGTCTGAAACTAAAAATAAAATAAAATCTATAATAAATAAAAATAAATTATAAAATATATTTTGTCAGCTGTAAAGCTACTTTTTAATAAAAAATGAAATTGTTGCAGCTGCTGAGCTTTATACGAGTTGCTTTCGGCTGCTCCCTGTTCGGCGTCACCACAGTAGACCAACTGGTCCGCACAACAACTTGGCAAATGTTTTACGCCAGATGCCCTCCCTGATGCAACGCTCCCATTTTTCCGGGCTTGAGACCAGCACTGCATCCAGTGGCTGGGAATCGAACCCGGGCTTTCCGCATGAGCGGCGAGAAATCTACCACTGAGCCACCAATGCCCTATCTGCCGAGCTTTATAGCTTTGTTTAATTAAACACTGGTTCACAGCAGAAAGTTTTTTAACAGAACATTGACATGAAAACCAGAACATGTTCCTATTTTTTCTCTTTTATTCTCACTTGCACTTATCTAGAAAGTTCTTTGGCCATTTGAGGGTTCTTAGCAAGGAAAACAAGAGTCTCAGTGTTTTCCCCAGTTAGTCTAATACATCTAGGACTGTATAATGAAGCCTGATGTGCTAAACATGTGTTCTGAAGCGCAGCTTGATGCTGGAATGCACAGGTGCCGCTTCGCTAAATGTGCAAGAGTTGGCATGGAGGTTTCATGATCCTTCCACCAGGTGAGTGGATCTTCACAAGCACTTATGTCGATCATTTGTATGTACAACAAGAGTTCACTTGCAAGCTTGTCAGCAGGGGATGTAGAATGACCTCCCTCAGCCTTTTTTGCTTTCACTACTGACTTTTCAAACTTGATGCTTGATAGCAGTCTGTGTTTCTTTTTTTTTGCCCCTCCTTGATCTTCCTGTTGCTGGTCCTTCTGTAGGTTGGACCAGACTCGTTTGCTGTTGTGAAGTTTAAGCAGATTTTTGTAGAAGTACTGCTTTCACTTAATCCTCCATTGCAACAAAACTGTCCTTAAATCTTGGACCAAGATTTTTTTTTTAAATTTTTATTTTTTTTCATTTCACATGAAAGTGGGCTTTCTCAATCCTTCACTGTCAGAAAGAAAAGTAGTTTCCATTTGAGGGGCAACACAGAAGACAATGTGGGGTCTTTCTCTCCACTTAATGCATCTGTAAAGCTGCTTAGTGGGCCTATGATATCTCTGATGATTTTCTAATGTTGCCACATCAGAGTTTCTAGGCATCAGATGCCGCCACTTCCGATTTTCAGCCACAGTAGCACAGATAGCTTGTTGCTCAATACAAAACCTGTCCAACATCTCAAAGGTGGAGTGCCAATGTGTAGGCTTCTCATGAAGTTTTGCACAGGTAGGTTTAAAGTCTTTTTTCTCTTTTCAAATTCCTCATCAGTTTGTTTGACCTGGAAAAGGCAGACACAGGAGCCTGGACAAGACACTTAAGACATGGGTCAGGCCTAATGCCTTGCCTACAGCCAGATGAAGATTGTGACCAAAACATGGTATCCAAGTCTAATTCTCAAATGCCTTTTTGTTGTTGGAGGCACTGTCCGTGGTTATGGCAGCCATTTTTGACAGGTTCAGTCCCCATTTCTTGGACACCATTTCCTTCAGTACTTCATGGAGGCTGTCTGCTGTATGATCTGAATATAAAGCTGAACATCCTAAACACCAGGACTGTGTTTCTCAGGATTCAGTTATATAATTGATTGTGACAGCTGCTTGTCCAGATGTCAGTGGTGCAAGTGAAGAAAGGCTGGTGTGCAAGTTGTGACTGAATAACATCTCTGGTTTCAGTGTACAGTTTTGGGATTTCATTATACATGAAATGATTTCTTCTAGACATGTCATATTTTCTGTCCAGCTGCTGCACAAGGTTTCGGAATCCACTTTTCTCAGCTGTATATATTGGCACCTGATCAAGACAGATAAACTCAGCTGCTGCTCTGTTCAATCTTTTCACATCTTTTGAGTTTTTATCATATTTGTGGTGTACGTCTAACTCGGTGGTCTACCTTATCTGCCTGGTTGCTAATTCTGCTGACGTCTGTTTGTTTGTCTATGGGGGGTGGTTGGAAATGGATAAAAATTATTCTATATAACATTTTTATATTTATCTTATTTAGTTTGATTGTTTTAAAATTTTATCTACCTGAAAAACAGACCTTGAGTAAGCGAAATAATGCCATATTTCACTTTGCGTGTCTACTTTGTCTACAAGCTGTGGGCAGTCACCAAGCGTACCTGTATTTGCAGCCATGCCTCTAGTTTTGTCGCCATAAAAGCCGAAGTGCATCTGTGAGTAAAAAAAACAATTCAGCACGCTGCATGCACTCAATGTGCTGTAGAAGCAGAGCACTGCCCACACACTGCCCCCTAATGTTGAACACTCAGAACTACAGCTGTCACTCTTAAAGTACCGGTACTAATAAAATGAGGAATCCTATCGTTTTTAAAAGCAGGGTATTGCGATACTTTTCTAGTACCGGTATATTGTGCAACACTAGTCAGTAATTTTATAATCAGTGCGAAATGTTACTGGGAGCCAATGCTGTGTGGAGAAGATAGCAGTGATGTGTTAATATCTTCTGGTTCTAGTTAAGACTCTAGCTGCAGCATTCTGGACTAACTGGAGCTTGCTTATGCACCTACTGGAACATTCAGATAGTAAGGCATTACAATATTCAAAATAGCCATTAAAAAGGCAGGGGGCCTATAACCATGTGCCATCAACACAACAGTCGAAGCTTATACCATGTTTACAAAGAATTTTACCAAGCAGTAACATATATTAGGAAGCATGTATAAGGCTTTTCAGCTATTGGCCTAATACAGAAACTTGTGGAATACCAGACATAACCTTAGTATGTGTACAGAAGTCACCATTTGCATCTACACATCGATAACAGTCAAATATGACCTATGCCAGGAGAGGGCTGCTCCCATTACTCCAGTAACATTTTTTAGTATCTCAAGAATGGTATGATCAGTAATGTCAAAAGCTCCGCTAAGGTCAAGCAACAGCAGCAAGGAAACACACCCCTGACAGGAGGCCAGGAGTAGGCCATTTACCACTTTAGTCAGTGCTGTTTTTGTTCAAAATCGGAAGATGTTGCGGGCATTATCTTCAGAGTGAGTGTATACAAACACTTATGTGGATTCAGTAAAAATCTGTAAAATCCATTATCTTCTGTGGTCTGGGCTGTTTCTGTTGTATTTGTCTTGTTGTGGTCATAAGAAAACCACTAATCAGTGAGGCTGTTCAGGAAAAAAGGCTTCAGTTTGCTAAGGAGCATAAAGATTGGACTCTGGAGCAGTGGAAAATGGCCATGTGGTCTGATGAATCCAGATGAAGTGAGGTGACCGTACAAGCCTTTTGGGCAGTGTTATATGGGGTTGCTTCAGTTGGTCAGTTCTAGGTTCAGCAATGTTTTGTGCCCAAAAATGCACAGCTGAATATACTGATTCACCAGGATTTTCTGTCAGTGGATTTTTTTCTCCCTTCATTGCATGTTCCATCATATTCCAGGATGACAATGCCAGGATTGTGAAAGAGTGGTTTAGGGAACACAAGACATCATATACATGTGGATTGGCCACCACTTAGTTCAGACCTTAAACTCATTGAGAATCTTTGGGATGTGCTGGAAAAGACTTTACTCAGACATTCTGAATCTCCCATCATCAATACAAGATCTTGCTGAAAAATAAATGGAATTTTGGGCAGAAATAAATGGTGAATGCATGTCATAATCAAAGCAAAAGGAGGTTCATTGTGTGTATGACCTTTTTTTTTGGCAGTCTTAGTGTGTGTAAATAATAATTTTGATTTTTAAAATATGGCCTTCACATATAAGCAGTGCCTCTGGGCAGAACTCAATTTACATAAATCTGTAAATGTTAAAATTAAGTAACTCATGATTGCATGGATTCAGATGAAACATAAAGGGAATTTTCAAGACAAAATTCTGAGGATGTTAGGGAATGTTGGAATGTGATCATTTATAAGTGGTGGTGGTAAGTCCAAATTGCTATTTATTTATGTCTGATTTCTGGTGTAAAAGGCCCTTAGTCTCTCAGGTTTTAGCATGCATTTTACAGCCAGAAAACATTTATTCTCATTTATGGTATTTAGTGTTCTGTGGAACTAGGCAGGAATTGATCACTAGGGCAGTTTTGAATTGTGCTTGATTTTCACAGGTTGCTGTTTGCAGCTGTATTTCTTTAAAAATATCTAATACATTTGGTGGAAGAGGATAATCTAAAAGGGTTGAAATGAACAAACTAGTTGATGAAATGGATTTGGTAAAACAGGCATATAAAGTAAAGTTTAATAATGTTTTGTCATAATGTTTTGTCAAAGTCATAATGTTTTGTCGGTCATTACTTACTGTTCTTTTAACAGTAGTCATTCATGAGGTTGTAATAATATACAAATATACTATTAACTGGCTTGAGATTTCTTTTAACCTGTTGGTACTATATATTTAGGATGTAGCATGGAAATTTTAGTTCTAGTTAAAGTTAGAAAGCTTATGATGTTAAATTATCATTTATAGTCTTACAGTACAAGTACTGCTGTTGTTTTAGCATTCTTTTCATTTACAGATGTTTTGAAGTAATATTGCAAAATGTATTTGAAAAAAAAAAAAACCCCAAAAAAAACAACAATATTCTTTATTGTCTATAGATATAACTAAAGAATTGCTTGGGTGTTCCCAAGAGGTTAAACTGTTCTTTTAAATAAATTGTGGTTAAAGTACCAAAATCTCACTCTAATTGTACAGTTTTGGTAAACTAAATCATAAAAATGCCTCTTTAAATTCTTTACAGGGCAGCAGTGAGTCTGAGACTGAAAGCCACAAAAGAAAAGTTTCACGACAGAAAAAGAAAGAGTGAGTACAGACAGAATGGAGCATGTGTGTGCTTTATCTGTGTTTTACTTGCTTTGTTTCCTCTTTTTACAGTTTATTATTATTTTCTGTTTTTTTATAATAAAAGACACAAGTGATAGTTCAGTAATATAACATAATTAGGTTGTCATAGTTGCCTGAGTGCATGTGAATATTATAATCTGGTATGTTATGTAGAGATTTCTGGATTTCACACTTTATTATATATACATTATTGTCTACATTACCATGACTCTCTTATTAATCAAAAGTTTTTCAGAATTTCACTTTTTATTTTTGATCAAGCCATCCCAATTGTTGCAACTTTATGCATGTATAGTTCACACACCATATACAGATTCATCTGATACCAGTTTTGTTGTTTTTGCGATAAACTGAAGACATTCGTTTTTGAGATCAAAAAGTGAACATGAGATGATAAATCAGAATATCAGCATTCATTTGCTGATATATTTACATCAAGATATGTTAAAGAATCTAAGTCATGGCACGTTTGGGAGTAGACAACCTAATTTTCAGGTGAGCAATAGTATAGAAATGGGTAATCTTCAGATTGTAAATAAAGCATAATATCAGCCATAATATTAAATCCACCTGTCTAATATTGTGTAGGTCCCCTTTGTGCCACCAAAACAGCTGTGACTCATTAAGACATGGTCTTCACAAGTCTTCTGAGGGTGTTCTGTGGTATCTGGCACCAAAGTCATATAAGCTGTGAATTGAGGCCTCTATGGATTGGACTTGTTTGTCCAACATACTCTTCTGATGCTTGATCGGATTGAGATCTGGGGAATTTGGAGGCCAAGTCAACACATTGAATTTTTTGTCATGTTCCTCAAACTATTCCTGAACAATTTTTGCATTGTGTTAGGGTGCATTATCCTTCTGAAACAGGACAGTATAGTTATACAATAGGGAATACAGTTGCCATGAAATGGTACTTTGTGTACAACAAAGTTTAGGTGGGTGGTACGTGTCAAAGTAACATCCACATGAATACTGGGACCAGAGTTTTCCCAGCAGAACACAGTCAAGAGGATTACACTGCCTTTGCCAGCTTCCTTCTTCCCTTAGTGTACCCTGGTGCCATCTCTTCTACAAATAAGCAATTTTATTCAATTGATTGTTTTTTTTTTTTTTTTTAATTCAAATTGATTCATCAGACCAGGCCACCTTTGTCCTTAGGTGCGTATGAAATTGGTTGTTGCCGGTTGACCAGTTGACCTTCCTTGGAGCACTTTTGGTAGGTACTGACCACTGCATACCAAGTACACCCCACAAGACCTGCTGTTTTGGAAATTCTCTGACCCAGTCATCTAGCCATCACAATTTAATTTTTGCCAGAGTCACTTAGATCCTTGTGCTTGCCCATTTCTCATATTTCCACAACAAAAACTTTGAGAACTGACTGTTTCCTTGCTGCCTATTATGACCCACCCTTGACAGGTCCCACTGTAACAAGATAAAACAAGGTACCCCACAAGGCATATTTACTTGGTCCTCTTCTTTTCTTTCTTGGTGAAGTTATATGCTAATCTTCTCCTTCTCATGATCAGATGCCACAGCTTCTGCTCAGATCTCAGCATGTTTGATCTGGCAAAACTTGCATATTGCTAATTTGACATGCTTATTTGTTCTCTACGACATCAGAAGGATTCAGCTATTTTTAACCACACAGGCTGCTCAGGTGCTTGTTCAGTCTCCTGGAGTTTCGAGACTAGACTATTGCAACTCTCTGATGGCAGGTCTACCCCTGAATGCAATTAAACCTCTGAAAATGATCCAAAAGCAGCTGTGCGACTTCTATTCAACCAGTTCTCACACACCACCAGATTTCCTGTAGCTGATGTAACACTGATGCTTGCCTACAAAGACAAAAATTGACCAGTACCCATTTACCTTAAAGTTATTAGCACTCCTCACACTGCACTATACTCCCTCAAATCTGCTAGCACTGCTTGAGTGGTCCCACTGTCTCTCAGGGTACAAGGTAGATATATATCATAACTCTTTTCTGTTCTGGCACTGAGGTGTTGGAATGAACTTCTCCTAGATGTCCATAGAGTCACTGTTTTGTCTAAAACCGACAGGTGAAGACTTACCTCTTCCTGAAACTGAAATTAAAATAGCGCTTATTTTTTCAGTTAAATAAAGTTCTTTAATTCTTCTTAAGAGTTTTAGGCTGATGGCATTCTTAGTTTGTGACCTAGTGAACCAGTATTGATGTATTCATCGATCGAGATTTCAAAGCACTTTTGCACTTTTGATATGGTTGCCTGTCAAATGCCATAATTGTAAATATATAATCAATGCTATTAACTTCAGCTTTCAGTGGTTTAAATGTTATGGCTGATTGGCTGTTTGTATATCAAGTTGTTGACCAAGTGACATGACCAAACTGTTGTATTCTTTTTTTGTGTGTTGCTTTTCTAGACTTGTACTGCATCTTCTTTCAATTTTCAAGTCAAGTCAAGAGGCTTTTATTGTCATTTTGAATCATATTTAGCTGGTGCATTACATAGTGAATTGAAACAGCGTTCCTCCAGGACCCTGCTACATAAGACAACATAGAACTAAGGGGTAAAAGTAAAATATATAAATACATAAAGTATGTGTGTGCAACCTTGTGCAAACAGTGCAAGACAAAAGACAGTGTAAGACAAGAGACAGAGTAATCTGACAATACAATGCAAAATAAATAAATAAAATGGCAACAACCCGTATACAGTCTGTTTTGTTCAGAGTTAAGTCAAATAAGGATACTATTGTATTGTAAACATATGTAGACATATGCCATCAGCAGTTCATAACAGCATTTAATTATGATGTGCAGAAACAGTTCTTGTTTGTTTTAGGGGTATCTTCTTTCAGTTTTATTTTTAGGAGGTGAAATGCATGTTTAAATTATGTCTGGTGTTTGACTTGAAATTAGGTTTGGTGAAGTTTAAAACTTTCCACTTGCTGCATGTTGAAGTTTTTCTGAATTTATTCTCCTCATACCATCATGAGTTACATCATCAATGAAGATTAGTGACCCCATTCCAGAAGCAACCATGCAAGCCTAAGCCATGACAGTACCTTTCTTTGGCATTTCCATTACTTTATCTCCACCATGTTTCACAGATGAGCTTAAATGTTTTAAATCATAAACAGATCCTTTATTACTCTACACTTAAGATTTTTACTGCTGATGAGTGGTGTATATCTTGTGTGGTTTCTATATTTATATTCTAAGTTGTCTTTGAATGGACTGTGAGGCCTTCACCCCTGCCCTGTGGAGGTTATTGGTGATGTCAATTACCATTTGGGTGTTTCGTCATAGCTCTCACAATGTTTCTAGTATCCATTGCTATTGATTTCCTTGTCCGACATGTTCAGTTTCTGTTTGTTAGTACACCTGTGGTTTATTGCCAAACTGTTGTATCGTCTATGTCCAATGTTTGCCCTGAAGGCTCTGAAAGAGTTTTCTTATTTTCTCAGCTTCCAAATGGCTTGCCTTTCTCCTATAGAAAGTTCTCTGGCATTTATGTTGGCTTATCCTTTTTTAAAACAAAATTTAGATTTCACAGGCAAAACTTAGGGCTCGAAGCCAGGAAAACATGTTCAAATCCCTGCCAGTCACATGTTCTAGTGTTGTTGATTGGGTGAGTTAAAAAAAGATGCCATGTTTCCAGGTTAACACATCTAGATGTAAAGTTTCAGAAAAACTGAGCTATCCTCTATCTATCATCTTAATGAATTCCTAATCTATATCCATATAGATTCTTATATTATATATATCTTTTTATCTCAAGCCAAAAATGTCTTCAGCATATAGCAAAAACAAAAGAATTGGCCTTGTTATTCCAATACCTTTAGAGGGGACTGTATATGGAATAGCCATGGTTAGAAACTGTATATCTAAAAGTATCCAGACTTCTATAAATCCAACGTTGCCTTTGATGTCAGTTGTACTGTTAATAAACAGTTGGGTACTTCTTTTCTAAATAACACTTTTGGAAGGCCCACAAACACCTCATAACCAACTCAAAAGCTCTGTTCAGGCTTATGTTCTTTCATCCTATGCTCAGTAAACCATTTTTTGAAGATCCCATTTCTGCTCTGTGAATTTCCATGGTCTTCCACCTCTTCTGTGGATGAGCTGTCTGGGTACATTTAGGCATATATAATGTGTAAGGAGTGTAAGAGATGTTTAGACATTCTGTATAATAAGGAATTGTATATACTGAGTGTGGTAAGTACCTTTTGTCAGACCGCAAGAGATTTCTTGTTTCTTAGATGGTTCCTGTATTGCTGGTGAATGATGATGGCCCACCAACCGCGTAATAGTGTAGCTAAAGCTATTTCTAGACCCAGCAGGTGAATATGTGGTATTTCTGTCTTGAAAGAAATACCTGGAAAGATGACTCAAACGACGAAGATGATGGTGAGGAAGAAGCCAGCAGTTCAGAGATTGAGCAGGAAGGGAAAAAAGTTAGATCCAGACGACTTCCTGTTAGAAGGTAAGAGTGTAGCGAAATTTTGCCTTAAGACCGCTCATGTAGCATTACACAATGAGTTATTTGATCAGGCCTTAATGAAAAATTTGTGAGACTATATTTTCATCCAAGAGTTTAAGTCTGCCATTTTGTGGCCTATGTTCATCCCTGATGTTCCATTCTGGCAGAATAACATTTAATTAGAATTTAGTTCAGAAAATCTCAGCTTAAGTTAAACCAATCAGTGCAGACCTGAAAATCTCATGGGTAAAAAAAAAATGTTTCATTCTAATCTGACACTTAATAAAGACCATTGTGTAGTCAGCACCAGAATTATTGCTAAATTTGATATTAGTGGTTAATTAATAAATTTAAGTGGTTAATTTATCTTTGTAATAGTACAATTCTGCTAAGTAAAACAGTCTTATCAAAAAGATATTTTTAGCAAAACCACGTCAATTTTTGGCACCCTGTGGGCATTCTTGTGAATGAAATGTAGAAGCATGTTTCCATTTATATTGTACTTTTAAGTTCATCTTAAGTAATCATCTATGTCTTCCTCTTTCACTGGGGTCTAAATATGAGGTGCCACACAGGCCAAATTCAAGTTATTCATAAGCATGGGGAATAAATGAGACAAATGTCTGTTGAAATTCATATGATGATTAATAAATAGCCCAATGAATTGTGCTATGCAAAACTGAAGGTGTATTTAGTGTAAATAGAAGGTGATTATCCAGAAAATAACCTAAAGTCTATTTATAAGCACAGTAGTGGATCTGTGATGTGTGGCTATTTACCCTCCAGAAGCCCTTTGTTAGGATATGTGACTGCATGTTTCTTGCTTGAAGTAGTATTTGGGCACTTTTCTTGCTAGGCAAATGGACAGATATGTCCTATTCATTACCATGAAATAAAATCTGTGTATCTTTGATTTAGCTAGCATGTATATAGAGTGGTGCATGAAAGTTGGTGAAGATTTTGTGAATTTTTTATATTTATTCATAAATATGACCCAAAACAACATCGGATTTTCACACAAGTCCTAAAATAGACAAAGTGAACCTAATCAAACAAACCAAACACACATATTATACTTGCCAATTTATTTATTCAGAAAAAAATGTTCCAGTATTACATATCTATGAGTGGCAAAACTATGTGATCCTCTAGGACTAGCAGTTAATTTATAGGCCAAATTATAGTACATTTGTTTTCAATAAGTGGGATGGCAATCAGGTGTCAGTGAGTGCCTTGCTTTATTCAAAGAACAGGGATCTATCAAAGTTTGATCTTCACAACATGTGTTTATAGAAGTGTATTATGGCAACAAAAGAGATTTCTGAGGACCTTTAGAAAAAGGGTTGTTGTTGCTCATCAAGCTGGAAAATGTCACAAAACCATCCCTAAAGAGGTTGCACTCCACAAATCCAGTCAGACAGATTGTGTGCAGAGGAAATTTAAGACCATCGCTACCCTTCCTAGGGTAGGCCAACCAACAAAGATCACGCCAAATGCAAGACTTGTTATTACAAGTCTTGCATTTGGCGAGATTTGGCGTCAGTGGGGTCACAAAGAAACCCACGTTAACTTCTAAGCAACTGAAGGCTTCCTTTATGTTAGCTAATGTTAATGTTTGTGAGTCCAACATCAGGAGAACACTGAACAACCTTGGTGTGCATGGCAGGTTTGCAGGGAGAAAGACGGTACTCTCCAAAAAGAACATTGCTACCCATCTGTGGTTTAAAAAGATCATGTGGAAAAGCCAGAAGACTATTTGGAAAAATAAGTTGCGGACGGGTGAAACAAAAATAGAACTTTTTATTTAAATGAGAAACCTTATGTTTGGAGAAAGGAAAATGCTTCATTCCAGCATAAGAACCTTATACCATCTGTGAAACATGGTGATGGCTATATCATTGTTTGGGCTTGTATTGCTGCATCAGGGCCAGAACTGCTTGTCATCATTGATGGAACAATAAATTCAGAAGTACAACAGTGAAATCTGTAAGAAAATGTAAGGATATGCCCATGAACTGAATCTCACGAGAAAATGGTTCATACACCAAGACAATGACTGACCTAGCCATTCCAAAACTTTGTTTCTCTTTATTCATTCTTTGTTAGACTGGCTTTTGTGCTTACAAAGTCCTTATCAAGCACTTCATGTCATGAAACCTTCATGTCATGAAACCCACTAACATCCCAGAGATGAACCTGTTTTGTACTGAGGGATGTGCTAAAATTCCTCCAAGCCATTGTGATCAAGAGTTACCAGAAACGTTTGCTTTCAGCTATTGCTGCACAAGGGGGTGACACCAGATACTGAAAGCAAAGGTTGACATACTTTTGAAAATCACAGATATGCAATACTGGATAATTTTTCTCAATTATTAAATGAAGTATAATATTTTGTTATATTTGTTTGGTTGCTTTCACTTTGTCCACATTGAGGACTTGTGTGAAAATCTGATGATTTATGCAAAAATATTGAAAATTATAAAGGGTTCACAAACTTTCAAGCACCACTGTAATTAGCATTGATGGTTATATTGATTCTTATCTAAACATTAGTGCAACTAAGTAAGTGCAAAGTTTTCATATCAGCACAAGCTCTGTAGGGTGTTATTCTGCTTATACCACAGTGATTTGCAAACATTACACTGTCTATTAATGACTGCAACACTGATTGCATACTTTAATGCTATGTTAGATTTATTGGTGTGAAACATCCAGGAGGCAAGATGGTTTCTGCTCTCACTTGTGTTATTGCCACAATACACAGTGTCACCAGCCTCTCTCTCTCTCACTCTAGGGCTGCTCTCTTTTTTATACTTGTCATTCTAGTAGAAAACAGAGCTTAATCTCCACTGCCCTAAAAACTTGCAAAGTCAGTTGCAAAGTGCCTACAGCTGACAAACCTTCCATAAATGATGTATAACAGCATGGTGTATCCTCTGTTATTCCTTACATGGTGAAGTTGCAAGCATTTATTAAAAACACCAAAATGCTAGTTGTTCAATAGAAAAGGTCAAATGCTGTAATTTGAAGCCTATGACTTCAATCTATGACACCATCTTTTTTTATACATGAGGTCATACACTCCCACAAATCTTGTTCACTTAGCTTCAAGCTATAGATGGGTATGGCATGGGATTCTAAAGTACAATGTTCCATAGGTACACTATGCACTGTTGTGACTATAATTAGTAATTGTAGTTGCAGACCTGGTAACTAAACTGGTAACTAAGTGTATATATTTTATTAAATAAATATGATTATTTTAATGCAAAACCAAAACAGATGGTCTGGGTCAGTGGGGCAATTACTATTACGTAGTAAAAACAGAACATGTGGATTAAATGCTGTGCCTTGGGCCATATGGGTTGTGACGTTATAGATCCGTCATTAGAGATTTGCAAAATTCTGATATTTTTTTTTTTTTGGGTTGTTTGTGACTCAGTGTGTGAAAGCTGTCTCAATGCCACTGACCCATGAGTCAGGCTAGCAGGGTCCTTGATGAATCGCTACACCATGCTACAAGGTATAAGGAAGCAAAAATTTACAAGTGGCCCAGAGCAGTGGTTTAAAATAAGCTCTGTTTGCTTGCTTTATCCATTACTTTCAGACCACAGCCCAAATCTTCCACAACTAAGCAGCATCAGTCTCAAAAAGGACGGAAACAGAGAAAGCAGGAAACATCAGATGATGATGATGATGATGATGATGATGATGATGATGATGAAGAAGAAGAAGAAGAGGATACTCCAAAGAGACAGACACGGAGAAGAGCAGCTACTAAAGTTAGGTAAGAACTTATTGATTTTGTACCCTTGTAAACCGTATTCATGGTCAACTCTACATTTACATTTCTCTACAACTCTAAACCTGTCTGTTGTAGAAATTTTTATTTTTGTAAAGCAGCGAGCTTGAAGGGAATTAGAACAATTACAACTGTGTAATTTTTGCTAAATTTTTATGAATATTTAAAAAAAAATTCATTCATACACACAATTGTGTGTTGATAAAAAAAAAAAACACCAAATAGAAAACCCTTCTTTTATGTTCTGCTCCTGTGTTTATTTTATTTTTTTATATAGACAATTAATTAAGATCTTTGCATGTAATTATATTGTTTAGCAAGAGATGTTTTTTGCATAAGCTTTTTTAAATGACTCTCTACTGCAGTTATAAGGAGGACCAGCATGATTTTGAAACCGACTCTGATGACTTGATTGAGATGGCAGAGGGAACAGAAGATGTGCAGGATGATGACAGTGAGACTATTGAGAAAGTCTTGGATGCCAGGATTGGCAAGAAAGGAGGTGAGAGTGTTAGTTTACTTGTTTCAGATCTTTTTTTAAAATCTCATTTTAAGGACAGTTTTGAGAATTTTGATACTACCCAGTGGGCCAGCCTTGAAAAAGCATTTTCACAGTCATGACTGACTGACTCCAATTGTTGCATCACCCATGCACGAGGAGTTGAGCAGTCTGGCTACCCTTAGCTAACAAAGAGTAAGCGGTAACAGGGACATTCTGCGATTTGGCAGCATCCAAACACCCCAGTTCCCCTAAACACTCTATGTCCAGGAACCCTCCAAATCTGTTCCTTTACCTAAGAAAAACTATTTACAAAAGGTTTGACAACAAATGAGTTTTCAGCATGGACTTAAACATTGAGACTGTATCTGAGTCCCAAATACTAGTTGGATGGCTGTTCCATAACTGCATGGCTTTGAAAGAGAAAGTTCTGCCCCCTGCTGTAGCCTTTATTACTTGAGTTACCAAAAAATAGCATGTACCTTTTGAACGAAGTAGGCCTGGCAGATAATAAAAAACAAAAGTTTGCTCAGGTGCTGTGGTGTGGGACAATTCAGTGCTTTATAGGTCAGTAGTAGTATTTTATGAGCAAAGTGAAAATGGTCTAGGGGCCAATGCACTGTGGATAAGATGGAATGATGTCATATCTTCTGGTTCTAGATAAGACTGTAACTGCTGCATTCTGGACTAACTGGAGCTTGCTTATGTACCTACTGGAACATCCAGACAGTAAGGCATTACTCGGAGAAGAAGCCTGAGCTGCGCAGCTGTCACTACCTCTGCTGATATCAGGGAGGCTTTTTGCCAAAGAACCATGCAGAGACAGTGATTTAAATAGCAATATTCTTCGAAATTTATTGAGATGAACATGGAGTATTTATAGTAGTATTTGGCAAAGTATGAAAATGGTTACCTAAATTACAGAAGAAGAAACTGTCACAGTGTCTGTGTTCGGCACGTTTGTCAAAAACAACAGAAAGACTTTCTAGGTTGAACCAAAGGATATCAAGGTCATAAGATGAGTTCATAAACAAATGGTATCACACAGTCAGCCAAGGGCCACAGTCAATCCAGGACAGAGCGTGCCAAGATGTATTCAAAATGTATCTTTTACTGCTGCACATGATGAGCAAATGTCATCCAGAGTTGCTCTGTAAACAGAAAGCTTACTTCTGTCTGTATGTGGTCCTAGGGCAAGGGCTTCTGTCTTGTCGGAAGTTAGTAAGCATCTAATGTCCTTTACCCATTTTCTTAAATCTTACCAATGCTGTCTCTGTTTTATAATGATGCCTAAATCTTGACTGATGCATTTCATGAATGTTATTCCTATGTAGGTATAAGAACTGCTGCTCTATAACCTTTTCAAGGATCTTGGACATAAAGGGCAGGTTTGATATTGATAGGGGTCAGGTCAGAGGTCAGGTTTTTAATCAGGTGTTTTGATAACTGCTAATTTAAGAGATTTTGGCACATAGCCAGTGCTAAGGAAAGAACTGATTATTTTTTATAAGGGGTTCAGTAGCCACTAGTATTATCTGTTCAAAGAATCGTTTTAGGTAAGGGATCTAATAGGCAAGTTGATGATTTTGAAGAGGAAATTAATGAAATTGATTAAATAAATTGGTTTCTCAATGGGGAGTGAAACATTATCTACAGGATTAGCTCTCAAATTGTTTGGTTTTACATGAATAGTCTGGATTTTGTGCCTGATATTCTCAGTTTTGCCATTGAAGTAATTCTTCCCTTGCAACATATCAAAGAGCACCCTTGCAATCACCTTATCAATTATATCAACATAATCACCTAATCAGTATATAAAACCACTCGGCTCAACAAGAAGAATTCATCACATGGCAGATGGTCTTATCTAGAGCAACTTCCATTTATTTCTTTTATACATCTGAGCAGTTGAAGGTTAAGGGCCTTGCTCAAGGGCCCAACAGTGGCAGATTTGAAATCACATCAGATTTCAAATCACTTCAGATCAGTAGTCCAGCCACTGCCACGTTATACACATATTCTTTTTGATATTATTTTGTCTTTTGGGAAATATTTTCTGTAGCTTCAGAAAGATATTATATAAAATAAAAAAAAAAATAAAAAATTTACATAGGCTTAAATATGCAGAAGGTACTGGTAAACCAAATAATGTGCAGTGCATGGAGGATTTTTGTGAGAGTAGTGGGAAGACTGCTCTGAATGAACAAGGGACTCACAACTAACAACTATTACAAAACGTCAGAATACACAAGATTAAGAATTGATTTAAATGTGTGCGAACTGGTTCTTTTGGTGTAAATTTAGTTATTTTTTCATCTATCTCTGTCTGTCTATCTATCTATATCTATCTATTTATTCAATATTAAGTGGAATCACAAAATTACTGCACTATAGACACGTATTTGCAAACCCCAAAATTATGTGGAATTGCAAAATTACTGTAGCATACGCATGTGACATATCAAAATGCTCAGCACATCAAGGAGAAGCGGGAAATGTGTATTCTGGTGACACATCCACTCACCTCCAAAAGTATTGGCACTCTATCTGTCCGCTTGCCACCAAAAGCATTGGCGACCTGTCTATCCACTCGCCTCTGAAAAGCATCAGACTACTTGCTTCGTCAAGCCAACATAAAAGTTTGTCGCAATGAGCTTAAAAAATCTAGTTTTGCATTGGTCTCTTAATGCACATTCTAGCTGAATTAAAATGTATTCCTGTCAAAAATAATAATAAGCTTATTAATAAAAAACATATTATGCCACCACAGTTTCAGACTGTGAATAAATACTGTGATAGTTTTAAAAATAAAAATCTTCTTTCCTTGTACACAGCTACTGGAGCAGCCACCACACTCTATGCTGTAGAGGCCAACGGAGACCCTATGGCAGATTTTGATCCTAACCAGGAGGAAGCTGAGACTCAGTTCCTTATCAAATGGAAAGGCTGGTCCTACATCCACAATACATGGGAAAGTGTGGACATACTCACTCAGCAAAAGGCCAAAGGGATGAAAAAACTGGAAAACTTTAGGAAGAAAAATGAAGAGCTCAGTGCTTGGTAAGGAGACTTGAACATGCATGGTCTGTGTTTGAATGTCAGAAATGAAGAATTTATTTTGTTTGTACTGACCTCATAGGTAAAACTGTCAGATTTTAATTTTTTACAAATGACTTGAATGATGAATACTTTTTAGTATTGACTTTCTTTTGTTTGGGTTAATAGTTGTTTAAAATTGTTATTCTTGGGTGTTCTATATAGCTTTCAAGTGTCTATAATATTTTAATTAAATCCCAGAATTTGGCCCCTCACAGGTTGAAAAAAGCCTCACCTGAGGATTTGGAATATTACAACTGCCAACAAGAGTTAACAATTGATCTGAACAAGCAGTTTCAGATAGTTGAGAGAGTCATTGGTAAGTAAAGGAGGTACTTTTCGATTAAAAGCTTTTGTTGAAATGCTTAATTTTCTGAAGATTTCTGAGATTTTGTTTCTTAATCTTGAATTTTATACATTTAACACTTTTACAGCAATGAAAACTGGGAAGTCACAGGTGCCCTCTGATTTTCCCTGTAAGTACTTTCTTACTTTGCTTTAATTCCCTACATGTAAAATTAACATTTAAAATTATTTCTGTTGCAAACAGAGCTGACTGCATTTTACTAGATCTAATTTACATTTGTATCATATTTGTAGGATAGTTACTCCTTGTACGTTGTTCTAAAAATAAATAAATAAATATGTGACTTTTACTAATGACGTTAGACAAACCTTTTTGACCATTTACCTCCCTTAATGCAGCTCATAAGACCACGTCCAATGAACCTGAGTACTTATGTAAGTGGATGGGTCTGCCCTATGCAGAGTGCACTTGGGAAGATGGTGCCTTAATAGGAAAAAAGTTCCAGTCTTGCATAGACAGTTTCAGCAACAGGAATGTCTCCAAGACTATGCCCTCTAAAGACTGTAAGGTGAGGGACTTATTTAAGCAGTTTTATAAATCAATTACAGATTTTTCTCCTAGTTTTTCCACTGCTTTTCTGTTATCAATTCGCGACTTTAATTTTACTTATAAAAATGGGTCCTTGCTGCCTAGTTTGCATCTAATCAAGAGAAGCTTGTATCTTTTTATTATGACAATTTAAAATCGAGTCATTTCCCTACTCTCTCTTTTTAACTTGAAGGTGTTGAAACAGAGGCCCAGATTTGTGGCTCTGAAGAAGCAGCCCTCTTATATTGGAGATGAGAACCTGGAGCTGAGAGACTACCAGTTAGATGGATTAAACTGGCTTGCACACTCTTGGTGCAGGTATCTTGAGTGTTATTCTTAAGCTTTTTTATATTTTCAGCATTATATTTGCTTATTAAATGAATTGGTTGAATTTCTGCATCTTTGGAACTGTCTACTGTATATTGAACAAAGATTTTGTGTAATTGTAAGCATCCTTAATGTTCAATCCACCTCAGATATGTAGCTTAACCTTTGTCCATTGTATACTTTGTTTTTTAATGTTTTAAGTGGTTTCACAAAGTTGGAAGGACACAATTGTCTAGAATAAACGTGGCATTAAGAATTCCTTTCATTAAAGCGAAGAGAAAACTAATTCCAAACCTGTTCCAGCATTACAGTGCCCCATGCCTAAAACAGAGTTAGAAAGACATATTTGCCTTGCATGGTGTAAAGTAAGTTGAGTGGCTTCGACAGAGCCCTGACCTTGACCCTACTGAGCATTTTTGGGATGATTTGGTAACAGGAATGCCAGGCCTTCTTGCGCAACATCAGTGCCCAACTTTTAACACTGTCCTGGCAAAATGAGCACAATTACAAAATCAAGCAAAAAACCTTCCCAAACCAGTGGAGGCTATTATAATCGCAGAGGAGGGGAGTAAATCTGTAATGGGATGTTCACCAAACGCATGGTGTGGTGATCAAGTGTCCACTAACATTGGACAATATATTCTATATCAGGGATGTTTGATAATATATTGGCAACTTTGATAATGACGAGGGCCAGCATTTTTCTCCTTTATACCAAGGGGGCCAGACCAGATTGCTGAACCACACTCACACATTTTACATCATTTTACTTCATTTCCTTTTTATTGAGAAAACACAATGTACAATTAATGCAATGTGTCTTTAAGGATTTTAACTATAAAACTTGCAATTATGCTAATTCTAATTCTAATTGACAACTTGTCGGTTGAAGCATTTCAGCTAAATATCTCAACTGCTTTGCTTTAAAATTTGCAACAAACAAGGCTCTCTTAAATGATTAGCCTAGAGAACATTCTCAACCCACCCTCAGAAGCTTTCTTTCGGCTGCTCCCTGTTCGGGGTCGCCACAGCGGACCAACTGGTCCGCACAACAACTTGGCAAATGTTTTACGCCGGATGCCCTTCCTGACGCAACCCTCCTATTTTTTTTTTTCCGGGCTTGGGACCGGCACTGTAACCAGTGGCTGGGGTTGAGGCATTGGCTGGGAATCGAACCCGGGCCTTCCGCATGATAGGCGAGAAACCTACCACTGAGCCACCAATGCCCCTCAACCCACCCTCAGAACAAAATGATTAAAAATTAATATTACATAAATTCAAAACAAAATATTTTTTAAAAAGTTAATAAGTATAAGAACAATTCAGTGCGTCACTTTTCTTAACAGACCAAACCACAAACGTGCACTTACTGTTCAGTTCAGACATCATTCCCACTATCAAAAAGTTTCAATGGGAAGCTTGTGGTCTCTGTTGCTGGTGCACAATTGAATCAATGTCAATCTGAAAATTTGTACAGTCAACTTGCAGTAGCCGAAACAGAATGTCATCTGACAGCCTGTTTCTCTCTTTGGATTTGATGTGCTGCACCATCATGCATTTGGCAAAAACATTTTTACGACGTATTTTACTTTTCAAATCTGTGATGAGAGCAATTCTGGCATCATCGGTGTATCTTTCATACTTTGTGAGTAGTTGTGTAATGGCGATTTAAATTAAAATCCTTCATTACAGACTTTGTTTCTAAACAATTAAATTATGTACTTGAAGAGTTTATATATCTGTGAATGATCTTAAATTTTACATAGCAAACATTTACATGGTTTTAAAATACTTATTTGTACATACTTACCACAGTCTGTCATTTTGATTTGTACTTATCTGTGTCAATTACTTATGTGGTTTACTCATGTTTTCTAGGTGTAACAGTGTTATTTTAGCTGATGAGATGGGCCTAGGGAAGACCATCCAGACCATTTCATTTCTTTCCTACCTGTTCCATCAACACCAGTTGTATGGCCCCTTCCTCTTGGTTGTGCCTCTATCCACACTCACTTCCTGGCAGCGCGAGTTCAGTACTTGGGCTCCTGACATGAACGTTGTGGTCTATCTGGGGGATGTTTTGAGCAGAAAGACGGTAATGCACTCTGAATGTCAATATAGATCTATGTTTGTTTTATGTTTTGTTAAACTTATTTTTATTTTTTATTTTTTGCAATTTCTGTATTTTATAGATTCGTGATTATGAATGGATTCACCAGCAGACCAAAAGAATAAAGTTCAACACACTTTTGACCACATACGAAATTTTACTGAAGGATAAGGTGACAAAATAATATATTCTCTGCACTATAAAGTGCACACCTTTTGCATTTTTGTTTGTCGCTGTAGCCTGTCAACGTATTTGGATTAAAAACATGTCAGTTTTTGTTTTTGTTACTGCAGGGTGTTTTGGGAAACATAAACTGGGCATTTCTTGGGGTGGATGAGGCTCATCGGCTGAAGAATGACGACTCTCTGCTGTATAAAACACTAATAGATTTCAGGTCCAACCACAGGCTACTCATAACAGGAACACCACTGCAGAATTCATTGAAAGAGCTGTGGTCCCTCCTGCACTTTCTTATGCCTGACAAGTAGGTCCTGGTGTGCTTCTGTGATGTTATTAACTAGGTTAGAGTTTCACCATCTACACACACGGACAAAATTGTTGGTACGCTTCCATTAAAGAAAGAAAAACCCACAATGGTCACTGAAATAACTTGAAACTGACGAAAGTATTAATAAATTAAAAATAAGTTACCGAAAATTCATTCATTCATTGTCTACCGCTTATCCGAACTATTTTTGGGTCACGGGGGGCCTGCCTATCTCAGGCGTCATTGGGCATCAAGGCAGGATACACCCTGGATGGAGTGCCAACCCATCGCAGGGCACACACACACACACACACTCTCATTCACTCACGCAATCACACACTACGGACAATTTAGAGATGCCAATCAACCTACAATGCATGTCTTTGGGCTGGGGGAGGAAACTGGAGGAAACCCCTGAGGCATGGGGAGAACATGCAAACTCCACACACACGGCAGAGGCGGGACTCGAACCCCCGCAAACGTGCTAACCACTAAGCCACCGTGCCCCCGGTTACTGAAAATTGAGTAATGAAAATTAGATGTTGTATGTTCAACAGAAGCATTTAAAAAAAAAAAAAAAAAAAAAAAAAAAAAAAAAAATAATGGAACTGGCCTGGACAGAAATGATACCCCCAGAAAAGATTGAAAATAATTTGTCCCTAGGGAGATGTTAAACTAAATTGTGTCCTGTAATTAGCAACATAGGTGTAATCAAACTTGTAGTCAGTCTGCCTATTTAAAGGGTGAAAAGTAGTCACTGTGCTGTTTGGTATAATGGTGTGCACCACACTGAACATGGACCACAGAAAGCTAAGGAGACAGTTGTCTCAGGAGATTAGAAGGAAAATTATAGACAAGCATGTTAAAGGTAAAGGCTATAAGACCATCTCCAAGCAGCTTAATATTCCTGTGACTACAGTTGCACACGTTATTCAGAAGTTTAAGGTCCACAGGACTGGTCGCAGGTCATGGGTCCTCCAACAGGTTAATGACCCAAAACACACAGCTAAAAACGCCCAAGAATGGCTAAGAACAAAACATTGGGCTATTTTCATGTTGACTTCTATAAGCCCTGATCTAAATTCTATTGAGCATCTGTGGTATGAGCTGAAACATGCAGTCTAGAGAAGGCACCCTTCAAACCTGAGACAGCTGGAGCAATTTGCTCATGAGGAGTTGCCCAGAATACCTGTCGACAGGTGCAAAGATCTCACTGAGTTACAGAAATTGCTTAACAAAATATTAAGTTGAAGGTACCATTATTTTTGCTCAGGCTAGTCTCGTTAATTTGTTTTTTTTAACCACAATTCAAAAGCAACGTCTGTTTTTCATTAGTCAATTTTCAGTAACTTTTTTTAATTTATTATTACTTTTGTCAGTTTTAAGTTATTTCAGTGACCATTGTGGGGGTTTTTTTCTTCAGTGGACAGGTACCAACAATTTTGTCCATGTCTGTATACAGAAAAAATGTGTATTATCAATTAATTCATTCAGCGTTAAATGTCAATACCAGCTTTAGATGTTGGATGATACATTGGTATTTTAACTTGAAGATGTGGATAGCCAGAAATGAAAATTAAATATTATTGATTTTAGTGTATTTTGTGATTCATGTAGGCTGCAGAAATGAGATTTTTTAAATATTGTTTCTATACCAAATCTGATAAAAAAAAGATCATGGTAATTCTGGTCCTTTTGGTTTTTTTTTCAGGTTTGAGTTGTGGGAAGATTTTGAAGATGAGCATGGTAAGGGCAGGGACAACGGCTACCAGAGCTTGCACAAAGTGCTTGAGCCCTTCCTTCTACGTCGTGTAAAAAAGGATGTGGAGAAATCACTGCCTGCCAAAGTGGAGCAGATCCTACGCGTGGACATGTCTGCCCAGCAGAAACAGTTCTACAAGTACGTCCTGCTTTGTGTACACTGTGAAAAGTTTTGCTTTTGACTACTAAGTTTGTATTTAACCTAGTTTGTGCTCTCTTGTATACATTTTTTAAAGGTGGATTCTCACAAGGAATTACAAAGCCCTATCTAAAGGCACCAGAGGCAGTTCCTCAGGCTTCCTTAACATCGTCATGGAGCTGAAGAAATGCTGTAATCATGGGTTTCTCATCAAACAGCCAGATGAGGGAGAAAATGAGAATCCTCAGGAACACTTGCAGGTAAGACAATCTTAGGAGGGCAGTCTGCTGGAAATCCATTAATTAATTTGGATTGCATTCAGGTTCATTCTAACTTGAAACTGTTTTGTTCTGGGGCAGGCACTGGTCCGTGGCAGTGGGAAGCTTGTGCTCTTGGATAAATTGCTAACAAGACTGAGAGAACGAGGCAATCGTGTGCTTATCTTTTCTCAGATGGTCCGTATGCTGGACATCTTGGCTGATTATCTGGCCATGAAACGTTATCCTTTCCAGGTATTAATAAAATATAGTTATAGTATTATATTGTACTTTTTTTCCCTGTAGATTGAATTTGAACTTGTGTGTGACATACACAAGATTATCATGCAACTCACAATTCCTAATATTACCAATGTTCTTTGTATTAATTAATTTTTTTAAATTCCTGTTTATTTACCTTTTTATGTTATGAATGAATTTTGCTGGTTTTACTTGTGCTGTCTATGGGCCAGATTCTAAATTTTGGTGAGACAGTATGTTTGGAGCCCACAGGCTGGATTGGATGTCAGGCTTGCAAAAATATCATGGATCATGCTCTATTTTTATCTCCTGGTTATTTTTTTTTTAATGTGCACTAGCTTGGGTAAGACAGCACTCTGGGCAACACTTGTACACTTATTAAGAGAACAAATGCTGAAACTTGACAAAGCGGATGATTTGGGATGATTTGGGAGTTAGCTGAGGTTTCCTAAGATGGTGTTGGCTCTCTTTTTTGGCTTTTTTTCCCCATATGTTTAGAGATTGGATGGCTCCATCAAGGGAGAGCTCCGGAAACAAGCACTTGACCATTTTAATGCAGAGGGTTCTGAGGTATGTACTGGATTGCTATTGTTTACCCACAGTTTTGAATGGCAGTGTGATTTTTCAGATCTTTGTATCAGAATACAATATTTTACTGTAACTGTATTGTAATTGTAATTATACTTTGATTTAAGCTTGGAAGATGTATAAATGAAAGGATAGGAAGAAAGTATTTTATTTCTTTTCCCTGTAATTTAATATAATTAAACTGTGCTCTTAGTGACTGCTTTTCCTCTGCTCTAGGATTTCTGTTTCCTCTTGTCCACTCGTGCTGGAGGTCTGGGCATTAATTTGGCCTCAGCTGATACTGTGGTCATCTTTGACTCTGACTGGAATCCTCAAAATGACCTGCAGGCCCAGGCCAGAGCCCACAGAATAGGCCAGAAGAAACAAGTAATACTTCTTAGCCATGAAACTCAGTCATCTTTTTAAGAGAGACACTGTGGGTTCTTGTACACTTATTTGCATATTATTTGTCTCTTTAGGTAAATATTTATCGTCTGGTCACAAAAGGCACTGTGGAGGAGGATATTATTGAAAGGGCAAAGAAGAAGATGGTGCTAGACCATCTTGTAATACAGAGAATGGATACCACTGGAAGGACAATACTAGACAACAACTCGGGGAACTCAAAGTGAGCTTTTATTTTATTTCGGTTCTATGTTAAAAATGTAACATTTTATTGAAACTATTATTTTATAACTTGGATTATATAGTACTGAACTATATCTGAACTATGTCCAGTTCAAATCCATTTAACAAGGAGGAGCTGGCAGCTATTTTGAAGTTTGGTGCAGAGGATCTGTTTAAAGAACCTGAAGGGGAGGAATCAGAGCCACAGGTATCCATTTATTATTAATTGGTTTTGTGTGGAAACTAGGGATGCATCAATACCAATTATGTTATCATTTCGATACCTTGCTCATTTATTTTTATTTATTTAAAAAGGCCTGATCTGATACAACATGATACCAAAGGTGTGAAAAAGTAATTGTTTTGCAAATCACAAGAAAGTCTCAAGTCTTGGCATTCAAGTCCTAAGTCAGGTCCCATGTCAAGACAGGCAAGTGACAAGTCTGTAAACTTAGGTTTAGTGTTGTAACATGTCTTTCTGTGCTCTTCAACAAGGCCAAATTAATAATCAGTGTAGTAAATGTGCACAAGTCATGCAGGTCTTTTAAACATCACTTAATAGGCAAACTTTATAACTCTAAGGGTATTTGAAACATGCATAGCTTTAACATGATGAATTGTAGACTATTCTAAATAAGTGTGTGCTTGTATCTATGTAGTTGAAATTTTGCTGTAATATTTGCACTGTACAACTTTAAATGCTGAATATAAGTTTTAAGTTGTTGCTAAATGTTTCAGATGACGTTTCCAACAACTGAATCTTTGTAAAGAAAGGCTATTATATTTGGGAGTGAAACTACCACAAAGTTCTTATGTTGGTAGAGAGTGAGAGGTATATCAGCTTTGTTGATGAAGATGCTTGTTTGTTGCGAAAACATTGTTCATTCACTGCACACTGTTAAATGTAAACTTTTTTTTTTAAATCTTTGAGTCTGAAAATGCATCAGGTTTTTCCAAATTAAAGGAATTGAGTCCAAGTGACAAGTAACTGAAGTCAAGTCACCTGATTCTGTTGAGTCTAAAATCAGCAAATGGGTAACTCAAGTTGAAATTGTGTCCAAGTTGCTTAGTATGCTTTATGTACAGGGGTTAGACAATAAAACTGAAACTCTCTCTCTCTAGTGTTGGAGATTAAATGCCTATATATGTGTGACTTGGTGGCCAGTCCAAGTAAGAGCAGAGTGAGAGGGTTGAATTAGCAGAACAATTTAAACATATAATATTGCACTCCACACAATATAATAGGAGAAATCAGAGTTCAACAGTGGACAAATTATTGGTGCATGTCTCACTGGACACATCTGTGACTAGGGCAGCAAGTCTTTTTAAAAGCCACAGTATCCAGAGTAATGCCATCATGCCACCACAAAGGATAAGCCACCAAAACTGTTTGTTGGGAGCTCCACAGGGTCTGTATTCATGATTGGGCTGGTATAGTCAAACCTTTGGTCATTGGTGCTTATGCCAAATGTTGGTTTCAGTAGTGCCAGCAATGTAAATTTCAGGCTGTGGAAAAGGTGAAACATGTATTGTACTCGGAGTCCACTTTCACTGTCTTTCCCACATCCAGGAGAGTTACGATGTGTAGAAACCAGAGTGGAGCTTACCACCCAGACTGTTGCCTACCCATAGTGAATCACGGGGGTGGATCAGTTTGATGATGGTTTGGGCTGCAATATCATGGCATTCCCTATGCCCACTACTTGTGCTAAATGGGCACTGCCAAGAACTACCAAACCATTTTGAAGGACCATGTGCACCCAATGGTCCAAACATTGTACCCTGAAGCTGGTGCTGTGATGATAATGAACCCATACATACAACAAGGCTGATGAGAGAGTGATTTAGTGAACATGAAATTGATGTTGAACACCTCCCATGGCCTGCACAGTCACCAGATTTGAATATTATTTAGCCACTTTGGGGTGTTTTGGAGGATTGAGTCAGGAAAAGTTTTTTCTTCACCAGAAATCCCTCTGGCCACTGTGCAGGATATGTATCTGTCATTAATTCATTGTCTACCACTTATCTGATCTATTCTCGGGTCACTGGGAGTCTGTGCCTATCTCAGGCATCAAGGCAGAATACATCCTGGACGGAGTGCCAACCCATTGCAGGACACACACACACACTCTCATTCACTCACGCAATCACACACTACGGGCAATTTAGAGATGCCAATCAACCTACAATGCATGTCTTTGGACCGGGGGAGGAAACCGGAGTACCCGTAGGAAACCCCCGAGGCACGGGGAGAACACGCAAACTCCACACACACACGGCAGAGGCGGGAATTGAACCCCCAACCCTGGAGGTGTGAGGCAAAATGTGCTAACCACCAAGCCACCGTGCCCCCCTGTATCTGTCATTCCCAAGATAAATTGATACTCTGTGTGCCTCCACTCTGTGTACGCCCGCTTCGAGACCTCCAGCGACAACACAGAGTGGAGGCACACACACACACTGGGGGACCACCCAACCCCCCTTCTCCCCTCCTACTGTATCATCAGCTGCAGTACACAGAGCATTAAGGACGATCAACCCCCGCAAGGCAGCGGGGCCAGACAACATCCCTGGATGGGCCCTCAGATGATAGTGGACATGAGGAAGGAGAGGAGAACTCATCAGCCACTGTTCATCCAAGAGCTTGAAGTGGCGAGGGTGAGGCTTTAAATACCTGGGGATCCACATCAGTGAGGAAACAATCCAGCCAGTACCACCTCACTGGTTAAGAAGGCACAATAGCGGCTGTACTTCTTGAGGAGGCTAAGGAAGTTTGGCATGCCACTTAAGATCCTCAACAACTTCTACAGCCGTGTTATTGAGAGTGTCTTGACCAACTGCATCACCGTGTGTTATGGCAGCACTACAATGAGGGACCACAAACATTTGCAGAGAATGGTGAAGACTGCTGAGAAGATCAGCAGGGCTCCACTGCCCTCGCTGCAGACCATTTACCACCGCAGAGTCGACAGGAGTGCTGCCTCCATCCTTAGGGACCCCTTAGGAACTACAGATTAAGGGACTTCTTCTTTCCCTCAGCCATTAGACTTTTAAACAGGTAGCCAGACAACACAGACTAGTTTCATCTATCTCATAGATCAGCTGAACTAAATTGCTCCTTTCATATTGCACATTTGTTAATATTACTGCTGTTATTATATCAAGTAGCTGCATCTCACTGCAAATTGTTAATGTTAGTGCTACCTCTATTACCATCTACAGCTGCTATTACCATCTACAGTTCTATTCAATTTTTGCACATACTACAGTAATATGATTTTGCACATACTACAGTAATATTGTTTTGCACATAATAAATATTATACACTTGCACATACAGATAATAGTCTATTTCTATATTTACATAGTCTATATCTAATTCTTCTGCATAGTTTATTTATATTTTTTAATTATGTTTGTATTTATGTGTGTTTGATATATTTTAATTTTACTTTTTTACATAGTCTTTTGTACTTGTCAGGTATTCACTGTGGACAGCAAAGACAGAATTTCATTGTACAGGGAAACTTGTTTTTTGCACATGGCAATAAATGCTTTGAATCTTACTCAATATAACTTGTGCTTAATAATTGAAAAATAGGGGTGGGAGAACAGAACATTAAGGCTCAATTTGTTGACCAATGATTACTTTGTCAAGGGCGTGTCTTTTGTGGCATGACTGCTCTTACATTACTCAGTATAACCTATGCTTAATAATGAAAAAATAGAGGTGGGAGAGCACAACATTAGGCTAAAATTTCTGAACAACAGTTACTCACTTCATCAAAGGGTTTTGTTGCAAGACTGCTCCTGCTTTCTGTCAAAAAAATGGTTCTATGACACCCTTGATTGCCTAATACTATTGTGGGTTAAACATTTCTTTTCCCCCAGGAAATGGACATTGATGAGATCTTGAGGCTTGCTGAAACCAGGGAAAGTGATCAAGGTTCCAGTGCCACAGATGAGCTCCTATCCCAATTTAAGGTATATTACCATATTTTTGTGGGTCTTGACCAATTAAAGTATTTTAAAAGTAAAAAAAATGTGTTTGCTCTGGTAGGTGGCTAACTTCACTATGGATGAGACCACACCAGAGCTGGAAGAAAGGCCCATGCGGAACTGGGATGAGATCATTCCAGAAGATCAAAGGCAGCGGGTGGAGGAGGAGGAGAAACAGAAGGAGATGGAGGACATTTACATGTTGCCCCGGAGCAGAAGCTCAAATAAAAGAGTAAGTTATCTTAAGTGTTTAAGTCTTTCTCTTACTTATTAAACAGTTATATTAATCATTTCAGAGGACCTGGGTTAAAACACCTCCATTTAGTTTAGGTTGGTGTTCTTTTTTGTTTTGAAGACCTGTGTTGCATCCCATTTTCTAAATAATTGTTTTTAGGTTTTATGAATAATTCACAAATTGTTTTTCATATCTTCCTTTATCCATATCTTTCTTTAGTACCCAAACACTGCTGATAAATAGCACAATATTTATTCCACCTTGGAAGCAGGAATAATAGGCAAGTATAAGGATCTGAGTGACTTTGACAAGGACCAAATTGTGATGGTTAGAAGACTGGGTCAGAGCACCTCCAAAATGGTCTTGTTGTGTTTGTCTAGTACGCAGTGATTAGTACCTACCAAAAGTGAACAAAGGAAGTACATTTCAACCAGCAATACATGCTCTGTATTAGACTTGAGGGGAGAAGTCTGGCCGGTCTTGTATAATTCCACAGACCTACTGTAGCACGAATGCTAACTATGGTAGAAAGGTGGACCTCCAGTTTGGCAGTGCAAGGGGTAAGACATGTCTTGGCATGGCTCCTAACGTTTCCGATAAAGTACACTTTAAAAGTGCGACTTGCACATCGATCTTTGAGCACAAAACCACAGAAAGGCCAACCTCCATGCCCACTGATTGTGTTTTATAAATTCAAGAAGAAGAAGAAAAGGCTAAGATGGGTCAGAGAACATGAGACAAAATACTTTGAGTTTTTATCAAGATATCTCTGCTGTTCTTGCCTGGAAGTGCATCACCTTTAACAATGTCAAACAACTGCTATACCAGAAGTGTGTGCAATTCCAACTGCTTCATCCAACACGACAAGTTTGTTATGAGGATGAAACTTTACTCTTCTACACACCTGATGAAGCCCAGCAGTTTTATAATCAGCATATTGCTACATGTGAATATCTCTTGATATGGTATGCTGTAAATTTTATGGCATGCTGAGACATGGTGGCTACTAGCTAGGCCTAAAACATTACAGAAAAACCTAGTTTGCAATAATGTAAGTGCATTTTTTGTTTTAGGGCTGTTTATTTGCTGTTCTTTGTGTTGAATTGCAATGCACTATCAGCTTTATCATTATAACAGTTTCATAATCTGTCAAGTATATTATTCATCCTCTGTCGTGCCTGAAGTGCTTTGAGCAATATGTCTGCTATTTTACGTAATACACTTCATGTGCTAGTCAGCAGAACTATTCAGTAGTATCAATGATGAATAACCTTAACATTGATTGGCATATAAATGATGCTCTGCCTGTATATAATTGTTCACTGATGTAGTACTAAATCTGTCAGTAGTATTTCGTATCTAATGAAGTTGCTTTTGGCTGCTCCCTGTTCGGGGTCGCCACAGCAGACCAACTGGTCCGCACAACAACTTGGCACAGGTTTTACGCCGGATGCCCTTCCTGACACAACCCTCCCATTTTTTCCGGGCTTGGGACTGGCACTGCATTCAGAGGCTGGGAATTGAACCCGGGCCTTCTGCATGGTAGGCAAGAAACCTACCACTGAGCAATGCCCTACTTTCCTTACTTGTCTCTCTGTACACCTGATAGTGAACTTGTTTCCTTCGCATTTCCAGGACAATTGCCAGGTTGGTACTGCTGGGGCTCGAACCCCGATCTCCCGGAGCAAGTGCCTCTGATTAAGCGCCTTAACTGGTTGCACCACTAGGGGGATGCCAGTATTTCTTCTCTAATGCTTTGCTTTATTTGTAGCATTACCTCAGGTTTTTAGGGAGACAAACTGTAAGGATATTGGCTTTGGTCACCGGGAGTTGAGTGACGGTTAAGAGCTACGGTTTGTTGTTGTTGAACAGACAAATCTAGAATTTTGTTGTTTGAATTTTGTAGATTATCATGTGCCTGAGCAATTTCTTTTTTTTTTTTAAAAAACTTAAAATCCGACTTCCAATGATGGAATATCAATTTATCTTTAGCTGGTAAGATTAATTGTATTAAGATGTACAGTACTATGCAAAAGGTTTAGTAAGGTGTGAAGATGTGATGCTCTAAATTAAGAATGCTTTCAAAATTGTATATATTATATTGTTTATTTCTATCAGTTTACAAAATGCAAAGTGAGCGAACAGAAGAAAAATCATTTAATCATTTGGTTTGACTACTATCTGTGCTTTTTGTCCATAGGTGCTAATGCTAATCAGTTCCAAGTAGGTTGAAACACAGTCATTAATTGAAACAAAAACAGCTGTGTACTAGGCTTGGTGAGGAACAGCCAAACTCTGGTAATATGACCATTTCACATGTTATACACCATGGCAAGATTGAGCATAGAAACAAGATTCAAGGTAGTTATAATGAATCAGCAAGGTCTCTCCCAGGGAAAGATTTCATAGCAGACTGGGGTTTCAAGTTGTGCTGTTCAAGCTATTTTGAAGAAGCACGAAGAAACAGGCAGTGTTGAGGACTGTATAGTCACAGTGGAAACTGTATAGACACAGCCAAGGAAACTTCATGCCAAGGACACATCATGTTTACTTCCCTTTGACATTGGAAGATGTCCAGCAGTGCCATCGGCAAAGAACTGGTGGAAACCAGGTGGACCCAGGTGAATTTGCCAGAACTGATTCTTTATGGAAGAATTGTGGCCAAAAAGCCATACCTAAGCATAAGCCATACCTGAGGCTAAGTGACTCAACTATGCATGAAAACACAGGAACTGGGGTACATAAAAATGGCAGCAGGTGCTCTGGGCTAATTAATTTGAAATAGTCGGCTGTAGCAGGAAGCAGGTTGTTCGGCAAAGTGCTGGAGAGCAGCAATAATGGTGTCCTCAATACTGAGAAATACAGGCAGATACTTAGCCATCATGCAATACCATTAGGGAGGCATCTGATTGGCCACAAATTTATTCAGCCCATATCCACAGAAGATCTGTGGATCTTCATATCCACAGAAGACCTGTGGATCTTCATATCCCCAGAAGACCTGTGGATAGTTCTCCAAGATGTTTAGAACAACCGACTTTTCGAGTTTCTTCAAAAACTGTGCAATTGTACTTAGAAGAATTGATGCTGTTTTGAGGCAAAAGGTGGTCACACCAGATATTGATTTTTTACTTTACATTTTGTTAATTGTTAAAAATAAACTGTTAACACTTCTATTTTTGAAAGGATTCTTACTACACATCATTTTTTCACACCTGCCTAAAACTTTTGCACAGTACTGTATGTGCTTCCAAGATTACTGTATTTATTTCTTCCAGTCTTCTTGTCAAAGTCCTTTTTTTGATCGATTAACAGGTTGCAGGTTCTTTGGGGGGCAAAAGGCCAAAAACACAGTTTCTTGAGACCAAAAACAACAAGGTTTGGCTCTCCCTAATTTAATAAATTACTAGTGGGCAGCAGATTTACAAAAAGTTGTTTAGTGGTTTTCAGTCTCCACATACAGACCGATGCGCAGCAGAGGCTAAAGCGTGTCAACATCACTTGCTGCACTGATCACAATGATGGGCATCAAGTGAACATTTTGTCCTCAAATTTGGATGTGTTAGAAGCAGGAAAAATGGGCAAGCGTATGGATTTGAGCAAGTTTGACAAGGGCCAAATTGTGATTGCTAGATGATTGGATCAGAGCATCCCAAAAACTGCAGCTCTTGTGGGGTGTTCCTGGACTGCAGTGGTCAGTATCTATCAAAAGTGGTCTAAGGAAGGAACAGTGGTGAACTGGTGACAGGGTCATGGGCGACCATGGTTTACTGATACACATGGGGAGTGAAGGCTGGCCCGTGTGGTCTGAAACAAGAGACGAGCTACTGTCGCTCAAATTGCTAAAAAAGTTAATGCTGGTTCCGATAGAAAGGTGTCAGAAAGCACAGTGCATCACAGTTACGTATGGGGCTTCGGTGGCCACAGACCAGTCAGGCTGCCAATGCTGACCCCTGTACACCACGAGAAATGCCTACAATGGGCACCTGAGCATTAGAACTGGACCATGGATTAATGGAAGAAGGTGGCCTGGTCTGATGAATCACATTTTCTTTTACATCACATGGCCGGGTGCGTGTGCGTTGCTTACCAGGGGAACACATGGCACCAGGATGCACTATGGGAAGATGATGTTCTGCTCGGAATCCTTAGGTTCTATGTGGATGTTACTTTGACATGTACCACCTACCTAAGCATGGTATTCCCTGATGGCTGTGGCCTCTTTCAACAGGATAATGCGCCATGCCACAAAGCAAAAATGGTTCATCTGCTGCATGCATTTGGTTTGTCCTAGATTAAAGCTTTTTCTACAAAGACATTCTAAAATAGCCTGGAAGACTGCAGTTTGCTAAAATGCATACTGAAAAGCCACAGAGCTTCTGGGATAATGTCCTTTGGACAAATGAGACAAATGGAGCTTATTGGCAAGTCACAACAGTTCTATGTTCACAGAAGAAAAAAATTAAGCTTTTAAAGAAAAGAACAGCATACTTACTGTGTAACATCAAGAAGGCTCGAATATGTTTTGGGGCTGCTTAGCTGTGTCTGTCATGGGGTGCCTTGAATCTGTGCAGGGCACAATGAAAATACCAAGACTATCAAGCAATCTGGAGCGAAACATACTGCCCAGTGTTAGAAAGCTGTGTCTCAGTTGCAGGTCATGGGTCCTCAAACAGGATAATTACCCAAAACACACAGCTAAAAGCAAACATGAATGGCTAAAAATAAAACATTTGAGTATTCTAAATTGGCCTTCTATGAGCCCTGATTAAATCCTGTCAAACATTTATGGAAAGAGCTGAAACAAGCAGTCTGGAGAAGGCACAGTTGAAGCTCAGGGATGGTTGTTCAAACTACCTGTGAACAGGTTTAGATGTCTCACTGAGAGCTACAAAAATTGCAGTGGTTGCCTCTAAAGGCTGTCCAACGCAATATTTGATTAAGGCTACCATATTTTTTCCATACTATTTTAATTTTATTATTTTAAATATGTTGTTGAATCAAAAATGAAATGCTAATTCAGCATTTTGTTAAATAAGGAATAAACAATGATAGATGCCAATTATTTTTGTCAGATTCATGTTATTTGACAGAAAATTGTGGCTTTTTTCTTGGAAGTGTACCAAAATATTTGTCCACTAAGCTATATCCAAATATAAATAAAGAAACATGTAATTGTTGCAGTACTAAGGCAGAGTTACCATGTGTTCTGGCCATGTCCCAGACTAAAACAATTTTGCTTTTCAGGGTTTTTTTTATATTTTTAACTTAAGAATTAACCCTATTCCAATATTGCCTTTATTTAGTGTCGGATGAGATTATTAGGAGATTCAAATATCTAAAGATAAAGAACATGCTTTGGCTTTTGTAACAATAATAGTGAACCATTGGGAAATTTTATAGATGTTGGAACCCAAAATTTACTTTGAGAAAAATATTCTCCTGTGTCTTTGAAGTAAACCCCCCATTTTTACTTTGTCTTATTTGTTTATTTAAGGCTATTATTTTGTGATGGTAATTTCAGGGTCATTGGGTAGAACAAGAGAAGAGAGTTACATCTTTGTGCCACTGAATAATTTCTATGTATACTTCTTTAATAAAAATAAATAATAATAAAATAAAATAAAGCTGTCAGAACACTATGCATTGCAAGCTTGCTGTGTAACTGCAGAGTGGTTGGAGTGTCCACTGCTGAAAGAGGCAGTGTGACGCTCTGTGTAATGTTCCGATGATGAATCGTAGGTCCTGGCATTCATGTGGTTGCTTTGACAGATACCACCTAAATGTTGTTGCAGACCCCTTCAATGACTACTGTATTCCCTAATAACAGTGGGATAGCAGGATTATGCCTGCCACACTGCAAAAAGCATCTGTATTTTTGGGGTGTGGTGTGGGGTGATATGTCTTTATGCTGTGATATCTAGCAAACCTTTAGAGGTCTTATGGAGTCCATGCCTCAATGGGTCAGAGCTGTTTTGGTGGCACAAAGGGTGTCTACAGAGTATTAGGCAGGTATTGTGGCTGATTGGTGCATGTGTAGTTTTTTTTCCATGTGTTTTTCCATGTGATGTGACAAAACACTTTGGTGTTTATACAGCATTTCTTGTTCTTTCTACCTGCTTTTCACTATTAAAAATGATTTTTTATATACACATTTCCTAAAATAAGATTACGACCCATTTTGACTATGTACAAAAATATATTTTCTAATTGGTATAAACAAGCTTCCACTTGGACTGTGTTCTGCTCTTCTCAGGCACAGGCAAATGACAGTGACAGTGATGTTGGCTCAAAGCTCAAATTGAAGAGCCACTCATCAGGTTCAGAGAGTGAGACAGATGACAGTGAGGATGATAAGAAACCCAAGCGGCGAGGCCGACCACGTGCACGTAAAAACAATGTGGAGGGCTTCACAGACGCTGAGATTCGCAGGTAACATTCAGTTGCATTTGATCACTACAGCACTTGGCATTTCAAACTTTCATTTAGTGCTAACGAAACTGATATTCAGCTTTGCTTCAACAGGTTCATAAAAGCTTATAAGAAATTTGGCGCTCCACTTGAAAGGTATGGCTATTAGTGTTGCTAGTACTGTCTTAAATGTTGCAAATATGAAATTTGAAATTGTTTGCCAAATGAGAAATATTACATACTTATATTTTAATGCTAAATTATAAGTTTGTGGTTCTGATTTTGTTGTTTCCAGGTTGGAGGCCATTGCACGTGACTCTGAACTGGTAGACAAATCCATAGCAGATATAAAGAGACTAGGAGAGCTGGTGCATACCACTTGCATAGCTGCGGTACAGGAGCATGAAGAACAAATGAAGGAGAACCCCACTGAAGGTGTGTGATCGTGCACATTGATTTATTTGTTTATTTTCTACATAGGAATTAATAGATAAAAAAAACACACTCAGTCGAGCGATATATGGTATAATAAATATGTAGTGTAAAATGCAAGTGTAATGAATAATGTAAATTATGTCAATAAATTAATATTTATGAAAAAATATATAAATAAAATGATATAAATATGTAATATCGACAAAATGTAATACAAACAGAATGGCATGCATCCATCAACGGGTTAACCTGAATTATCAAGATTTCAGTTAAAAATGTGTTTTAACTCAGTATAATTGGCATCTCAGATTAAATAGCATGGAGGAGAATACGGTTTAGCAAATATTAAAAAATAAAAAATAATTCATGGGTTTTTTTTTTTTTTTTTTGCTGTTCACTATGTAGCTAAAGGGCCTGGAAAAAGGCGTGGCATTAACATCAAGATCTCTGGGGTTCAGGTAAATGCTAAATCCATCATTCAGCATGAGGAAGATTTTGAGCCTCTGCACAAGTCTGTGCCTTCTAATCCTGTTGAGAGGAGCAAGTAAGTTAAAAATAAGTTCCTTTTTAACTTACTAAACCATTTCCAACTTTATTCTATTGAGGAATCTTTAAAATTTATTATTTAAGTTTAAACTTAGTTTAGTTTTTGTTTTGTTTTTTTGTTTTTTAAAAAGCACTGGGTAACACATTGATGCAATAATTAACTAATTGTATTCTGTGTCCTAGATTTCAGCTGAGCTGTCGTGTGAAGATGCCACACTTTGATGTAGAATGGGATGTGCAGGATGACACGCATCTGCTGTTGGGCATCTATGAGCATGGCTATGGCAACTGGGACCAGATCAAGACTGATCCTGAGCTAAAACTCTTGGACAAGGTGCACACAGTCTGGTTATTACTTAGTTAGAAACAGTCAAGTTATCGTTAGCTAACCTTACTTAACCTAACGTCTGCCTGCCTAGATATTAATAAGAATTTTATTTTGCAGCAAGGCATGCTGCTAATATTATATCACACCAGCGCTAACTGCCGTTTTGTGTAGATTCTTCCAGACAACCCTGACAAAAAGCCGCAGGCAAAACAGCTGCAAATGAGAGCTGATTACTTGTTGAAGATCCTGAAGAAGGAACAGGAAAGTAAAGATGCATCCAAAGCGGAAGAAGAGGTGAGTGTAATTTGGGCTTTGAACAGTATTTGTGGCTTTGTCTTTTAGGTGGCATGGAAAAGGGAATCTAAGAGGCATCAGAGAAAGTAATTTTGTTGCTCTGCTCTGAATTCTAATAGCAGGTTATTGTTTGTGAGATGAAACCAGCCACTCAGGGCTTTAAGAATTTTCAGGATTTTTTCAAATTCAAATCTTGTCACATACACTGTATGACATGTAGTGAAATACTTTTGAATGTCTGGGTCATAAAAATAAATTTAGAAAAAAATATATGTACTAAGAATAGAATTTCAATAAAATTATACTAAAATGGATCTAACTATATAGGTGGGAAAGAGAAGAAATTGTATTTTAAAAAAATATTAAAATGTTTATATATACACATTGTTGATAGAACAGTCGGACTATTAAAGATGTTTGTAATTATAGTGTAAGAAGGTATGCAATATTTATAGTGCAAAAAACACCAATCAGGCATAACATTATGACCACTTACTTTTAATGTTGTGTTGATCCCCCTTTTGCTGCCAAAACAGCCCTGACCCTTTGAGGCATGGACTCCACTAGATTCCTGAAGGTGTGCTGTAGTATCTGGCACCAAGATGGTGGCAGCAGATCCTTTAAGTCCTGTAAGTTGTGAGATAGGGCCTCCATGAATCTGACTTGTTTGTCCAGCACATCCCACAGATGCTTGATTGAATTGAGATCTGGGCAATTTGGAGGTCAAATCAACACCTCAAATTTTGTTGTGCTCATCAAACCATTCCTGAACCATTTTTGCTTTGTGGCACGGCACATTATCTTACTAAAAAGAGGCCACATCCATCAGGGAATACTGTTTCCATGAAAGGGTGTACATGGTCTGCAACAGTGCTTAGGTAGGTGGTACATGCCAAAGTAACATCCATGTGGATGGCAGGACCCAAGGTTCCCAGCAGAACATTGTCCAAACAAAACACTACACTGACTCCATCGGCTTGCCTTTTTCCCCATAGTGATCCAGGTACTGATCCAGTTCTGATGCCCATTGTTGGCGCTTTCGGCGGTGCACAGGGGTCAGCATGGGCACCCTGACTAGTCTGCAGCTATGCAGCCCCATACACAACAAACTGTGATGTACTGTGTATTCTGACACCTTTCATAACCAGCATTAACTTTTTCAGCAATCTCAGCAACAGTAGCTCGCCTGCTGGATTGGACCACACAGGCCAGCCTTCACGCCCCACGTGCATCAGTGAATGAATGAATGAATGAATGAACATTTGTACATGTAACATGTACAATGAAATTAAAAATGCTACCCTGTCAGTGCATTATATTATAAAACTAAAAAAGGAGCATAAAAAATTGAAAAAAATTAAGTGTTCACACACAATCATACATTCAGTCATATGACAATTGCACAATGCACAATGTTTTCGTTCTATTGAGTGTGGTTATTGCTGTGGGATAGAAGCTGTTCCTGAATCTATTTGTCCTTGTTTTTAATGATCTGTACCGTCTACGGCAGAAGTTCTAATAGATGGTGTCCAGGGTGTGAGGTATTTTGAGACAGCGGGAGCTGTGCAGTTCTTCCAGAGTGAGGAGAGGGCAGCTGATGATCTTCTGGGCCGTGTTAATGACCCTCTGCAGTGCTTTCCTCTGAGCTACTGTACAGCTGGTGTACACATACTGATAAAAGGACACCAGCAGTCTCTGGGTGGTGATGTTCTTCCTGAGCACTCTCAGAAAGTGCAGTCTCTGCTGGGGCTTTTTCAGCAGCTCAAAGGTGTTCACGCTCCAGGTCAAGTCCTCCTCAATGTAGACTCCCAGTAAACGGAAGTCGGCCACCCTCTCCACACAGTCCCCGCTGATGATTAGCGGTAAGATCTGTTTTCTTCCTCCTGTAATCTATAACCAGTTCCTTGGTCTTCGAGGTGTTGAGGAGCAGGTTATTCTTCCTGCACCACACTGTCAGCCGCTCCACCTCGTCACTGTAGGCAGACTTGTTCCCCCCCGAAATCTGTCTCGCCACTGTGATGTCGATGAAACTTGACAATGGTGTTGCTGTGGTGGGTGGGAGTGCAGTCTTGTGTAAAGAGGGTGTAGAGCAGGGGGCTCAGCACACAGCCCTGTGGGGAGCCAGTACTGATGCTGAGAACTGTAGATGTATGGTGACCCACTCTAACTCTCTGGCTGCGACCAGTCAGGAAGCTATAGATCCACATGCAGGTGGATTGTGGATTATGAAGTCCCACATCCCCCAGCTTGTCCATCAGTTTATAGGGGATTATGGTGTTGAACGCGGGGCTGAAATCAACAAAGAGTAGTTGCACATAACTCCCCTGCTGCTCCAGGTGGGACAGTGCAGCATGAAGGGCTGTGGCTACAGCATCCCCCGTAGACCTATTTGATATATAAGCAAACTGGTGGGGGTCAAAACTCTGGGTTAGGAGTGACGTGATGTGACCCCGGACCAGTTTTTCAAAGCATTTCATCACCACCGGAGTGAGTGCAACTGGCCGGTAGTCGTTGAGGCTGGAGATGTGGGGTTTCTTAGGCAGAGGGATTATGGTGGAGGACTTCAGACAGGGTGGGACAGTGGACTGGGACAGGGACTGGTTGAATATCCTGGTGAAGACTCCAGCCAGCTGGTCCACGCAGTCCTTCAGCACACGTCCTGGTATGCCATTGGGTCCCGCCGCCTTCCTCGGGTTAATGGCCCACAGTGTGCATCTGACCTCATGCTCCTCCGCTGTGAGGGTGAAGCTGCTGTGGACCATGGGTGGTACTGTAGCTGTCTCCGGCGGCTCCACATCAAAGCGGGCAAGGAAGAGGTTCAGCTCCTCCGCCAGCGTGGCATCACCATCAGCAGCTCAGAGGTTAGCCCTGTAGTTCGTAAGATGCCGGACACCTTGGCACACCTGCCTGCTGTTGTTGCTGTTCAGATGGTCCTCAATTCTCCTCCTGTAGTCAGACTTGGCCTCTCTGATGCCTCTCTTCAGGTTAGCTCGAGCCGTACTGTAAAGAGTCCTGTTTCCAGACCTGAAGGCGGTGTTCCTCTCCCTCAGCAGCCTCTGGACCTCCCGGTTCATCCAGGGGTTCTGGTTTGGGTAGACTCGGATACGTTTGTCTACTGTGACAGTGTCCATGCAGTTCTTAATGTAACACAGCACACTGTCTGTGAACACCTCCAGGTCTGGATGTTCAAAAATGTCCCAGTTTGTCCTGTCGAAGCAGTCCTGCAGCTGCTGAGAGGCACCATCTGGCAAAATCTTGACAGACTTAGTGATGGTAGGAGCAGTTTTCCTGAGGGAGGCATATGCGGGGATTAGAAGCAGGGACATGTGGTCAGACTGGCCCAGGTGCGGAAGGGGTCTAGCTCTATAGCCCAGCTTGATATTAGAGTAGACCTTGTCCAGCGTGTTGGCTCCTCTTGTAGCACATTTAACCATGCTGATAGAATTTGGGGAGCACTGCCTTCAAATCCGCATGACTAAAGTCCCCTGCTATGATGTGCACAGCGTCAGGATATGTACACTGCTGACTACAAATGCTGCCATGTAAATGTCCGATAGCCGAGTTAGCATTAGCATCAGCAGTAATCATGACCACAGTGAACTCCCTCAGGAGATAAATGGGTCTGCATTTAACAGTCACATACTCCAGATCTGGGGAGCAGTGACTGTCTACAGTTACTGTGTTAGTACACCAGCTGTTATTGACGTACATACAGGGCCCCCCTCCTCTGCTCTTACCGGAGTCCAATGTCCTGTCATGACACTGTGTAGCCTGTTAGCTCGATAGCTAAGTCCGAAATGGATGAATGAAGCTATGATGACAGAAGCAAGTTTCTGTGATCAGCAGAATGCAGCTATCCTTAGTAATGTTGTTAGTCACAGTCTGTAGCCTCAGTTCATCCCTCTTATTAGTGAGGGATCTGGCGTTTGTGAGAAAAAGGCTGGGGAGCGGTGGTCTGAGTGGCTGCTTCCATAGCCTCGCTAGCGTGCCGGCCCTGCAGCCTTGCTTCTGTTTCCTCTCACAGCACCGCCTTCGCCTCCTCCACGCGGGATTGATAATCCACGGAGAGCCAGGGCTCCTTGCTACGTCCACCAGAATGTTGTGTGAGCGGATAAACTCGGTTGTAACACTCCGCTCGTAACAAACTCCTATCTCCTAACTCCTAAGGAGGTAATGCCGGCTGTAGATCTTGTTCGCCCAACATGATATACACAAGACAAGAAACAACACGTACATGAAAAGCCAAAGAATGCACCGAACGGGAAAGCACTGAGCTGCTGCAACTATGTGCGCCGCCATCTTCAGTGAGCCTTGACGGCCAATGACCCTGTCACCGGTTCAGCACTGTTCCTTCCTTGGACCACTTTTGTAGATACTGACCACTGCAGACTGGGAACACCCCACAAGAACTGCAGTTTTGGAGATGTATGCAGTTGTCTAGCCATCACAATTTGGCCCTTCGTCAAACTCGCTCAAATCCTTATGGTTGCCCATTTTTCCTGCTTCTAACACATCAACTTTGAGGACAAAATGTTCACTTGCTGTCTAATATATCCCACACACTAACAGGTGCCATGATGAGGAGATAATCAGTGTTGTTCACTTCACCTGTCAGTGCTCATAATGTTATCAGCCATAAAAGTGGTCTGACTCAACTTAAACGTGGTTATGCAGACATGACACATAGTTATTGATTTAACCATATTTACATCAGTATTTACATCACAGTACACATGTGCAAACTGGCAGTAGATAATAAATATGAAGTACCTTGATCGTTTAGAACAGTGATTCTCAACTGGTGGGCCGCGGCCCTCTTGTGAGCCTTCGAGCGCCATATAGTGGGCCATGTAGGCAGTGGTAGACTACCCCAAATTCATTTTTATTTATTTTTTAATTGACAAATCTTATTTTCTAATTATGAATTTCTTCATGAAATTCTTATGAATTTATATGATCAAAAACAGTCGAGTCAAGATGTATTATCTAAAAGCTAATTTATGTTTATTTATATCGCAACACCAATCACGTCACAATATGAGATTGAATGTTTGTTTGATCAGATGCAGTAGCGTTAACTACATTACTGTAATATCGATCGTTTTCTGAAAAGGAAAGTAGATGTGGGAGACAGACCTGTGCAAGCAAAAGCTTCGAAGTGTGTGGTGAGAAAATATGACACACGAATACATTAAATTTTGTTTTATAAGGGCAGATAATGAGACTAAGCCGAAGGTGCAGTGTGTTGAATGTCGAGAAATTTTGTCAATTGAGGCGCTAAAACCATCAAATATCATATCATATTTGGAAAGGTGGTCCTCGGAATGTTTTTAAACAGTCATTGGTGGGCCATAAGTTGCAAAAGGTTGTGAACCCCTGATGTAGAAAATAGTGTTAGTGGTTGTAGTACTGCAGTGTGAGTGTTATCACCTGTCACCCACAGGTGCACTATTGTACTATGTTATTGCAAATGGTATGAATGACCTCCTGTAACATTCTCTGTGACAACGAATCTGAATGAGTCTTTTGGAGATTGAGCCCCTCTGACCCTGTAGTATATTGTGGGTGACATGGATTGTCCATGATGGAGAACAATTATGATGGAATTGGCTTGTTAATCCTGCTGGCATGCCTGGAGCTGATGCTTCCCCCCCAGCAGACCACAATGCAGTAAATGACACTCGAACACCACGGACGGGTAGAAGATCCCCAGCATCTTGTTACAAACTCTAAAAGATCTGAGCTTTCTCAGGAAATAGTCATTCCCTTCTTGTATACGGCATCAGTGTGGGTCCTCCAGTCCAGTCTGTCATTTAAGTGTACACCCAAATATTTGTAGCTGTCAACAATTCAAACCTCCTCGCCTGAATCACCAGAATCTGGTTCCTCTCAAGGTTTCTTCAGTGTTTCCCATCATTCTGCTCATCATTTCTGATGATGCTCATGTGCAGGTTCCAGAATATTGCATAATATATACAAACCTGATTCCAAAAAAGTTGGGACACTGTACAAATTGTGAATAAAAAAGGAATGCAATAATTTACAAATCTCATAAACTTATATTTTATTTACAATAGAATAAAGATAACATATATCAAATGTTGAAAGTGAGACATTTTGAAATGTCATGCCAAATATTGGCTCATTTTGGATTTCATGAGAGATACACATTCCAAAAAAGTTGGGACAGGTAGCAATAAGAGGCCGGAAAAGTTAAATGTACATATAAGGAACAACTGGAGGACCAATTTGCAACTTATTAGGTCAATTGGCAGCATGATTGGGTATAAAAAGAGCCTCTCAGTGTGTCAGTGTCTCTCAGAAGTCAAGATGGGCAGAGGATCACCAATTCCCCCAATGCTGCGGCGAAAAATAGTGGAGCAATATCAGAAAGGAGTTTCTCAGAGAAAAATTGCAAAGAGTTTGAAGTTATCATCATCTACAGTGCATAATATCATCCAAAGATTCAGAGAATCTGGAACAATCTCTGTGCATAAGGGTCAAGGCTGGAAAACCATACTGGATGCCCGTGATCTTCGGGCCCTTAGACGGCACTGCATCACATACAGGAATGCTACTGTAATGGAAATCACAACATGGGCTCAGGAATACTTCCAGAAAACATTGTTGGTGAATACAATCCACTGTGCCATTTGCCGTTGCCGGCTAAAACTCTATAGGTCAAAAAAGAAGCCATATCTAAACATGATCCAGAAGCGCAGGCGTTTTCTCTGGGCCAAGGCTCATTTAAAATGGACTGTGGCAAAGTGGAAAACTGTTCTGTGGTCAGACGAATCAAAATTAAAAAAAAAAAAACATTTCTACACTACAAGTCTTTCCACACCTGCCTGATCCATCCAGACACTCGTTGCTTGGTGGTGCTCACTGCTGCTGGGGATAGATTCTGAACTGCCGTTGCATCAGTCAGCTTTCGGTAGGAAGGAATTGGTGCCAAGTCTTTAATGAGCTCAGACACTACACTGACCTATTAGTTCCTTAAGAGCTCTTGGGTGTTGTTGCAGAAAGGACATTATCAACAGTTATATTAGTTACTGTCCAGGGTCACACAAATGAGGATGGGTTTCCTTCTGAGCCTAGTTCCTCTCAAGGTTTCTTCCTTATATCATCTCAGGGAGTTTTTCCTTGCCACCATCGCCTCAGGCGTGCTCATTATGGATAAATAGTAACTTAACTTTAAACTTTATAATTTTTTTCTATGTTTCCCAGAAATTTAAAAGCAGCATTTGCTAGATGTTTGCTAGCACGTCAGAGCAAAAACAATCAATTTAGTTAGAATTCTAAGTCTAACTGTATAATTTGAAGTGAGTTTATACAAAACAGTGTTAAAAAAAACTGACACGCCCTGTTTCTTTTTAAAAGTTTCATCCGCCATTGTGATCGTCATGGGCTGTGTCTTAAATCCAAAAACTCTTTATACATTCAAAGGTATTTACTAATCTAAAAAATCTGGAATACTGTCATGCAAAACAGACAGTTTGTTAGGTTTTGATTAGAAATATTAGCTGTAATTTGATTAGTGTCATTTATTATTTATTTGTTACTTTATTAACTTATATTAATGGTAACATTTTGAAAATCCTCCTGAAGAAGTACCAGGGTCATCATTTGGTTTGTGCAGTGCAGTATTGTTATGCTTATGTTTAGACCCAGGTGAAGAAGAGAAAACCTAGAGTAAAGAAAGACAAGATCAGAAAAGATGAACTGGCCAGTGAAATCTCCTCTCCTCATCTTTCTGAACATACTTCAGAGGAAGGTGAAGTAAAGGTATGTTTCCCTTTGCAGGCAGCATGTCAAACCAAAAGTGCAAACAAAACATTGAAGTGTGTAGTGCACAGTTTAGTGAGCAGTTACTGTTAAGTTTGTCTACCAGTCTGTTAAACAAGATGATTGAATTAAAAAATTTGTTTGCATGTGTTCCAGGATGATAGGGCTGAAAAAAAAACCACAAAGAAAAAACAGAAGAAGGACAACAAAGAGAACAAAGAGAAGCAGGGCTCTATAAAGAAAGACAAGGAGGGGGACAAGGACAAAAAACGGGCAAAGCTCAAGAAAGAAAAGGTTTTTTAAAATGTTGTTTTATCAGCTTTTGCAGGAGTTATTTTTACACATATTTTTATTAAAGTATTTTTCTTTAACATGGATTACTGGATTACTGATTAACGTGGATTACTGTTTTCAGAAAGAAGGTTCTCAACCGGTGGGCCGCAGCCCTCTAGTGGGTTTTCGAGCGTCATCTAGTGGGCCGTGTAGGCAGTGGTAGACTACCCCCAAATTAATTTTTATTAATTTTTTTAATTATCTAATTGTTCTTATGAATTTATATGATCAAAAACAGTCAAGTCAAGATGAATTATCTAAAGGCTAATTTATGTTTAAATATCGCAACACCAATCACGTCACAACATCAGATTGAACGTTTGTTCGATCAGATGAAGTAACGTTAACTACGTTACTGTAGTATCGATTGTTTTCTGAAAAGAAAAGTAGATGTGGGAGACAGACCTGTGCAAGCAAAAGTTTCGAAGTGTGTGGTGAAAAAATATGACGCTGAATACATTAAATTTGGTTTTATAAGGGCAAGTACTGAGACTAAGCCGAAGGCGTGGTGTGTTGAATGTCGAGAAATTTTGTCAAATGAGGCGCTAAAACAATCAAATATATCATATTTGGAAAGGTGGTCCTCGGAATGTTTTTAAACAGTCAATGTTGTGCCATGAGTTGCAAAAGGTTGAGAACCCCTGCTCTACATTGAATAAAACTTATGTACCAAGCAGTGTTGATCTGAAATGCTTGTTCTGAAAGCTTGTTTTTGGGGATTTCTTTTGCAGACTAAATCAGGAGGGAAAGGCAAGAAAGCTCAGGGCCCTGTGCACATTACAGCAGGCAGTGAGCCAGTTCCTATTGGAGAGGAGGATGATGAGCTGGACCAGGAAACCTTCAGTATTGTGAGTCTTTCCCTGTCTCTGTCTATTTTTATACCTTTCTTATCTGTATTTACTCCATGTCTTCCATTTCATTTTCTCATTGATTTTAAGGAATCACATCCCATTTCTGGTAAAAGAACAATAGAACAAAACTGAAAAAAGCATTATATTTAAGTGACTTTAACTTAAAGTGAATTAAGTGAGTAACCTGTGTGTTTAGTGTAAAGAGCGGATGAGGCCGGTGAAGAAGGCTCTTAAACAGCTGGATAAGCCTGATGAAGGCCTGTCAGTGCAGGAACAACTGCAGCACACACGTGCCTGCCTGTTGAAGATTGGAGACCGAATCACAGAGTGCCTTAAAGCCTACAGCGACCCAGAGCATGTCAAAACCTGGCGCAGGTTAGGTTTAGGGTGACACAGAGTGACACATAAAAATTGTTTATAAATTGTTACTACATTACTCCATATCAATTATGTAAGCAAATTACTTATGATAGACTTATAATATTTATTATGAATTATTAAGAATAATGTAAAAACAAATCCCAAACAGATTTATGGATGACAAAATAAATAATAATAATAATTTTTGTGCCAGCTAGTGATTCATATGACTTGCCTAACACCGTGTTTCTTGAAAGATGTTATTCTGAATTTGCTCATTTCCGGCTTTCATCTAGAAATCTGTGGATCTTTGTGTCCAAATTCACGGAGTTTGGAGCTAAGAAACTGCACAGGCTATACAAAATGGCTCAAAAGAAGCGCTCCCAAGAGGAGGCAGTAAGTCTGTCTTTGTCCTGTGGGGCAAATATGCAACCATTTACTGTAATAATCAGTGTAGCTTTTTAAACTAGTTGCACGGCCTTAATGTGTTTACAAATTATGAACTATTTCAAAAAGTAATTTTATCTTCTTTTTTAATACCCCTTTACTTGTCCACTACTCATGCATTCTTTGTGCTTCACTTTCAGAGAGAGCACAAGAAGAAAGATGACCCAGCCAAAAAGAAGCTGTTTCGTCCAGAACCTTCTGGATCGAGTCGGGACTCCACTGGCACACAACCTTCATCGAAACCACACCCACCACAAAATCACCCAACAGGACCCCCTTCTCACTCACACCACCGTGAGCCCTACAACCAGCACAAGAGCCAGTTCCCTAAAGATTGTGAGAACTAATGAACACAAGGGTTTTGGAGCAAGATTGAATATTCTGTCTGATTATACCTGGAAGAGCAGATAAGCTGCGTCTAGAATTGAATATAAGGACGCCTTAAATCATGTAAAACGTTACTATTTTCCAGTAAAGTTAGTTTTTCTTTAGGAACAATAAAAAGCAAGAGTTTGCATTGTAGTATTTGTGGATCTGCTTATTTATAGATGTTATAACCTATATCATTTGCCTGCATTTCCTCCGAGTTCTATGGTATGAATTATATTTCTTTCACAGATCGGGGAGATTGGCAAAGGGAGCGTAAATATACCTACCCAGGAAACAGTAACCAGCCATGGCAAGGTGACCGCCATTACCCCTACGACCAGCACAGGTATAAGGAACATCACTACAGCAACCGGCGGGCACACACAGACTTGTACCACAGCTGCGGCTTCCGGAACCCAGGCTCAGCCCGTAAACGGGTGTATGATCAGTACAGCAATGATCGAGACCACCGTGTTCACCGTGACTATTATGACAGGTAAGAAACATTGTTATATTCTCTTATATTCTATTATATACAATAGGCTTACAAATTCAAGAAGAATGATGGCATAAATCCTGTTAGTAAGGTGCATTTTGCAAGCTTGCATTTTGTATTATGCATTTATTGATTCATTCAACTAAAGTATACTGATCTTTGTTCAAGTTGTTTGGCAGTTATTTGCCTTGTTTGCCTAGCATAAACCTAATCAAAGTCTTTTAAAGTCTTAAAATAACTTTTAAGGTATTGTAATATTTTAATCCCCAAACCCAATATCTCTTTGTCAGGCATCCAGACCCAAAGAGAAGACGTTCAGATGACTACCGCTCTGCGAACTACCACCAGGGAGGTGGTGGAGGATCTTATAATCAGGACTTCCGGAGGATGGCTGATCATCGAGGTGTCCCGGGGCCAGATCACTACCGGCCGTTTCATCCAGACAAACCCCCTCCTCTGATGGACCCGCGCTCTCCTCAGGCACAGAAATCCCCGCTTGAGTCCCTCTCACCCCTGGACAGAACCTCTGAACCCACCAAACCCAGCCCAGATCTAAACTGGAACAGAAAGACGTGATTCAGTCCTTAACGCTTGTGGAAAATATAGGGAGGCACCAGTCCCCTCCTACTTTTCTGAACTCATGATCCTATAGGTGGAGCTCAAGCTTCTCTGTTCTTGAGCTTTCTGGGTCTTGTGGGGCTAAAATGAGTTAAAGGAATGAAGCCCTGTAGGTCCTGTGGACTACTAAATGAACAGTGAAATATGATGTGATTTGGAAGCTTGGAAGTGCCTCGCTTGTTTGTCTTTTCTTCAGCCATTAGCAGAAATGGGAGTATTCCCTGTATTCCTTGCTTTGTGCAAAGGTTTATTCCAAGAAGTTATTAATTATTAGTTATTATTATTTTATTTTATTTTTTTTTGGAAGAAAAATGTATCTTCAAACACATCATTAGATGTTAATTAACCTGAGTTGTTTTGTTCCTGTATTATTTAGGAGCACTCCTTGTCCTATACATTTTGGTGTTTGGCTTTCAACACACCCGATTCAACTAATCTGCAAATTGTCAGCCAGTTTTAAGTTGGAGGGCAGGGAAAACACTAAAATGTACAGGGCAGGGTTGGGAATGTGTTGAAATAGTCTTATAATTTTTCTGCCCCATTAAACCATCAGAAAATTATGCTCAGAAAAACAACCCCACATCTCCACAAAAGGCAAATTATATAGGTTATATTTTCTCTAATCAACCACAGTGACAGAAATCTCCAACAATGCAGGCCTTGTTATTAGAACACTAAATAACTAAACATAAAGCTGTTTTATACTATGGCTATGCGTATGCCTAATCATAGGTACTGTTTGATCTTTACATTGCACTAAAAGTATCACACTCTACAAATCTTCAGTAATAAACCATACGAATGTTGACATGATATGTGGGAGATGTCTGTATTTGAGCAAAAACTTTGAATGAATGAAGCATGAAGCATTGAGCTTTTGTTTCACCAGTTGTAAAGCCAAAATTAGACTGGTGTATTGGTAAATAATTTACGTTCTTCTTTAAAGTTTTTTTGTTTGTTTGTTTTGTTTGTTTGTTTTCCCTCCATCTGTGCCTTATTTTTGTGTCTAAATGCCAGGCTTTTAGTATGGTGCATTAAGAAGAATTATGGCATTATCCTCAATAGGGCATGTTGTGCACTACCTAGGGTGTAGAAGTCATATATTTTAATTACTCTTTGTAGTGCACATAACAAGAGAGAAAGGAGGCCTTTGGGATTTTGACAATTTTTAAAAAAAGATCTTTCAGTGGAACAATTCTGAGTATTGTTGGTGCCTGTTATGGACTGTGGAGACTTTAGAGAAAGTGGAAAACACTTTCTCATGGAGGAACAGAGGCATGTGTTACAAGGAGTTGGAACTCATCTTTCTCTTTCCTCCAAGAGACTTTATTCTTTAAGGAGTACTAATTAAAGTAATTTATATTTGTGAAAACAGCCACTGTTCACATGAACTGCACTGTACATATTGTTTATACACCTGTATGTATTAAACTTTGCTACACCATGCAGTTTCATGTTGCTGTGCATTTTAATGATTTTAGTGTCTAATGACTCCCTATGAAGAATGCGGAGTGTAAATGTACTTGCATATTATGTAAGTAACATAAACATTATTTAAATATTACATGTATGTAATATTTAAATATTCAGAATAATTATTATAAAACTAAAAAAAAGACTATAGTGACATTATATGACCAGAAGATGGCAGTATATGTTTACCGCTTGTGATGACAAACAAATAACACTATATATCCAATATTCCGTGACACTTTGTTTCATCCAATAAATAATTTACTAAATGATCTTCACTACACACAAACACAGGTGGACTTTGGCACTATTTTAATTCTACATACATCAATTTTACATAATCTGTCTGGCTTCTCCCATTCAGAAATACAAGTATCACATCTTGGCCTCATAATGAAGTTCAACCAAATAAGAGCTAGAGAATGAACTCTTAATAAATTACATTTGACATTAGCTAAAATTACATTTGTTCTTATGTATAGAAAAATCTTTAAAGATCTAATTAGTAATTTGTGGTGTCTGTAGTATTCATATACACAATATAACATAGTATATCTTGAAATACTATGGTACCTACTATGAGTAACATGAGCCCTTAATCATAAATAAGCTTCACCCATCAAGTGATATAGTGATAGTTTCACTTTTTAGTCATGTAATAAATGAATGTCAGAAGTCTGTCGATGGCATCTGGAACAAACAAAATAAAAATGTATCAAATCAAAGATCACTGGCTGTTTGTGTGTATGTATTTGTAATGAAAAGAAAAAAAAAAAACTGAACCCAGTGAATTTGTACCTCCCTGCATTTAGAAAAGTTCTATTTCAGCAGAAACTTCCAGTCATATAAACAGCCAGCAGATTTTGTGTAAAATTAGATTGTTTGAGGAGATTACTGTCAAAAAAATTACTTTTTTTTTCTCAAAACAAAATTCTCTGACATAAACTCGCAGATTTTAAATAGTTGTGAAAGAAACAGGCCCTAAAATCTAGCCCTGGCAACACATCTGATTGTGCTGAAGCACAGAAGCTCTAACAGTCAGGATGATGGATGAATAGACTAGGGCCACTGACCCTATTATATTCACCGAAAGTGGCTTTTCTTAAACAATAGTATTTATATAGTTGATTAATTATTATGTAGCCAGGGTATCCATTCTTCATATGTCCTCATGTTAATTTTGCCCATCACAGCTGCATAATAGTCAAACTTGGACAGAAAATAGAACACCAGGTGAGAAGAGACATTTTTCTCAGCACTTAAGCAGTGTGGATATAAAATAGTTATTAGTAGTATTAAATAGTAATAGCCACACAAATCTGACAAGCAGAAGCAGTGAAGCTGGTGAATTTCTTATTGGCTTATTCTAGTCATACTAGAATAAACTCTTGGCAGGAAAAAAAATTCTCTTTTTGCTTTAACCTAGGCTTCAGTGTGCAAACCCAAAAGTGAGCCATTTATGGCATTGAAACATCACTTGCAGATTTAGCTACAGGTAAGTAGATGCATCAGAACCAAGATCCCAGCATGCACCAGGGGTAATTTGGGAAGCTTTCTTTAGGATTATTAGGTCAGCTGTGATTTTTGGGCTGTGGATCTTTGATGTGTGGAGTAAGAAAAAAAGAATGTTTGTGTGATGAGGCTTGCTGGTGAAGGCTCTCTGCTGCAATAGCATAATGTTTATTTATAGTGTCCATGACATACTAATATTATTGTGATCCTTGATGTAGGAACATTAAGGAACATTAGCCATATGGTGAGTTTTAAACACAGCATTTGGCTAGTGTTCCTTCTACATCTACGTCTCCACTGAACTCCCAACCATGAGTGTTCTATTTTTTTTTCTTGTATCGTTTATTTGCGGTTGGCAAACCAGCTTCCAATGCATTATCGCTACCTACTGAACTGGAGTGTGGAACATCAACGCTTTGGGGGAAAGAACCCCACTAATAATTGTAATGATAATAATTAAAATGAATTACAATTATTCTATTCAATTTCATTGTCTGTACTGCTTATTCGATCTATCATTGGGTCACGGGGAGCCTGTGCCTATCTCAGGCGTCATCAGGCATCAAGGCAGGATACACCCTGGACGGAGTGGAATTACAATTATATTCTTACATAATATTATCTAATTTTCTATTTCTTTAAGATAGTGTAATAACTCACTGACAACAAGCTGGTTAGGATTCATTTTCAGAGTATAAGTCCTTAATCCCAATCGTAAACCATAGAACAAATGTAAATCCAGTAAATCCACAGTAAAGCATCAGTCCCAAAACACAAATCCGAAGACAGAAATCCAATACACAGGTGTATATCTAAAACACAGGTAAATCCAACACAATGAATAATTAACATGGCTTGGTCAAAGTCAAAGAAGCTTTATTGTCACTTGAACCAAATATAGCTGATGCAGTACATGGTGAAATGAAACAACGTTCCTCCTGAACCAGAGGTGCTACACATAACAAAACACAGGGTGACGCAGACAAACATGTCAAACTAAGGTGCAGAATTTTTACAGTAAACATACAACATAAGTGCAGGGAATGACGAGACAGTGCAGACAAACAAGACACATAACGCCGACTGTGTGCAAAAAGAGAACAGTATTTTACAGTGCAAAAAATGGTGTTGTGCAGTGAGTGCAAGAGTAGCAGCAGTAGAGGTATTTAACACAGATATAGTGTCCCAATTTATGGTACAAATACAAATATTAAAGTGACGTGTGCATGTAAACAATATCAGGTGTGTGTGTGTGTGTGTATGCGTGAGTTCTGATCAGTGCATGTGATCAAATGAGTGTGTGTGTACGTGTGTGTGTGTCCATGTTCCTCCGTTTAATTCAGATCTCTGTTGAGACACCTGATTGCTTGAGGGAAGAAGCTGTTCAACAGTCTGGTTGTGTGGGCCCGAATGCTATGGTACCTCTTTCCAGACGGCAGGAGGGTGAAGAGTGTGTGTGAGGGGTGTGTGGAGTCATCCACAATGCTGTTGGCTTTGCGGATGCAGCGAGTGGAGTAAATGTCCATAATAGAGGGAAGAGAGACTCCGATGATCTTCTCAGCTGTCCTCACTATCTGCTGCAGGGTCTTGCGATTCAACACGGTGCAATTCCCGTACCAAGCATTTACATTTACATTTACATTTCTGGCATTTGGCAGACGCTCTTATCCAGAGCGACGTACAAAAGTGCTTTAGTTCTCACTCACTGAATACATTAACACTGGTTCAATAAGACACAACTTGGGATACCATTAGCCTAACACTGAGTTGTTTTTTTTTTTTTTTGTTGCAACATATTACGTAAACTGGAAAAATAAGAGCTAGTTTAAGTACTTCAGGAAGAGGTAAGTCTTCAGTTGCCGTTTGAAGACAGTCAGAGACTCGGCCGTACAGATACCTAGGGGAAGTTCGTTCCACCACCTCGGTGCCAGAACAGAGAAGAGTCTAGATGTATACATATCTTTTTCCCTGAGAGATGGTGGGACCAGTCGAGCAGTGCTAGTGGATCTGAGTAAGCGAAGTGCAGTGCGAGAAGTGACTAGAGCTTTGAGGTAAGATGGCGCTGGTCCATTCTTGGCTTTGTAGGCAAGCATTAGTGTTTTGAATCTGATGCGTGCAGCCATCGGAAGCCAGTGGAGGGAACGCAGCAGTGGGGTGGTGTGGGAGAACTTGGGCAGGTTGAAAACAAGCCGTGCAGCTGCATTTTGGATCATTTGCAGTGGGCGAATTGCGTTCAGAGGTAGATCTGCCAGAAGAGAGTTGCAGTAGTCCAATCTCGAGATGACCAGAGATTGAACAAGCACCTGAGTAGCCTGTGTGGATAGAAATGGCCGAATCCTTCTGATGTTGTACAGAAGAAACCGACATGAGCGTGTCACATTAGTGACATGGGAAGAAAAGGATAGTTGATTGTCCATGGTTACCCCAAGGTTGTGAGCAGAGGCTGTAGGGGAAATCATGGAGTTGCTCAGAGATATCGCGAGGTCTTGGGCTGGGGATGGATCACCTGGAATTATCAGCAGCTCGGTTTTGCTGGGATTGAGTTTCAGCTGATGAGCAGTCATCCAAGATGAAATGTCCGCCAGACACGCCGAGATCCGAGCAGAAGTCGTGGTATCTGAGGGAGGGAAGGAGAAGATAAGTTGTGTGTCATCAGCATAGCAGTGGTATGAAAAGCCATGTGAGGATATAACTTTGCCAAGAGAGTGAGTATAGAGGGAGAAAAGGAGAGGACCAAGCACTGAGCCTTGCGGGACACCAGTAGAGAGTCTGCGTGGAGCAGATGTCAATCCCTTCCATGTTACCTGATATGAGCGAACATCCAGGTAGGAAGCAAACCATTCCCATGCTGTTCCACAAATTCCAAGACTCCTGAGGGTGGACAAGAGAGTCTTGTGGTTTACTGTGTCAAATGCTGCAGACAGGTCGAGGAGGATGAGGACCGATGACAGTTTGGCTGATCTAGCAGCATGTAGTTTCTCAGTGACTGCCAAAAGGGCAGTCTCTGTGGAATGTGCTGCTTTGAAGCCAGACTGGTTGGGGTCAAGGAGGTTATTCTGCATGAGATAGTCAGACAGCTGATTACAAACAACACGTTCGAGAATTTTTGAAAGGAATGAGAGAAGTGATACCGGTCTGTAGTTGCTGATGTCTGAGGGATCCAGAGCAGGTTTCTTCAGGATGGGGATGACCCTGGCTTTCTTAAAGGCAGTTGGAACGTGACCAGACGTTAAGGATCCATTGATGACTGTGGTGATAAAGGGTAGGAGGTCAGGTGAGATGGTCTGGAGCATAGCTGAAGGGATTGGATCCAGTGGGCAGGTGGTAGGATTGCAGGACCGGGTAATTTGCAAAACCTCTTCTGCTGCTACAGTTGAGAGCTGCGTCAGTGAAGGAGTAGCGGAGTGCTGATTGTGTGATGTAGGTGAAGTTGGGAGAGACGTGAAGGTCTGGCAGATCCTCTCAATCTTCTCTGTGTAAAAAGAGGCAAAATCTTCGGCGGTCAGGGAGGATGGAGAAGGTGGAGCCGGAGGGTTGAGTAGTGACGAGAAGATGTTGTGGAGCTTTCGGGGATCTTGTGCAGAAGTTTCAAGCTTTTCCTTGTAGAAGGAGGTCTTGGCAGAAGTCATGTCCAAGGAGAATTTGGACAGGAGCGTGCGATAAGAGATGAGGTCTGTGTCGAGTTTAGATTTCTTCCACTTCCTCGCTGCTGATCGTAGTTCTCTTCGATTGTTGCGAAGCACGTCTGACAACCAAGGAGCAGGAGAAGAATTCTTCCTGCGTATAGTAGACAAAGGGCAAAGAAGGTCCATGGTTGAGGAAAGGGAGGAAGGCAGAGTGTCAGTAGCTGAGTCCAAGGGAAGGGAGGAGAAGGATTCATGGTCAGGAAGTGATGAAAGAGTGCAGGAAGCTACAGAGGAAGGAGAGATAGAGTGGAGGTTTCGGCGGGTGAGAGAGAGGTGCTGGGAGTTACATTTAGGCAGAACAGGGAGAGTGATAGAGAAGGATACCAGGTGATGATCGGAGATATGAAGTGGGGTAACAGTCATGTCTGTAGCTGGAGAAGGATGAGTGAAGACTAGATCCAGGACGTTTCCTTCCTTGTGTGTGGGAGGGCAGCTGTTGAAGGACAAGGAGAATGAATTCAGAAGAGCCAGAAGGCCAGAAGAGTGAAGCTTGTCAGATGGGAGGTTGAAATCTCCAAGGACTGTCAGAGGGGTGCTGTCAGAAGGGAAGACAGTGAGGAGTGTGTCCATTTCATCCAAGAAGTTACCTAGGGGACCAGGGGGGTGGTAGATGACAATGATGAAGAGGTTGATTGGAGAGGTAACTGAAACTGCATGGAATTCAAAAGAAGAGATGGTTAGATGAGACAAGGGGAGAGGTGAGGTACACCATCTCTGTGACAACAGCAGACCTGTACCACCACCCCTGCCTGATTCTCGTGGTGAGTGAGAGAAAGTATAGGCAGAGGATAGAGCAGCCGGTGTAGCAGTGTTCTGTGGTGGTATCCAGGTCTCAGTTAGTGCCAGAAAATCAAAGGAATAGTGGGAGGCTAAAGCTGAGATGAAGTCAGCCTTCCTTACAGCAGACTGGCAGTTCCAGAGCCCACCTACCACCACTGTTTGAGACTGAGACAACAAGGGAGGGTAGATGAGGTTTCTGGAAACATGACCTCTGCTTCGTGGATGAGAATGCCTGCGTCTGTAAGAGGTAACAACAGAAATCGGTTTGAGGCACATGTCTGTGGTCTTGTCCAAGTATGAAAAGTGAGACTAAGGATGTAAGAACAAGAAAAAAAAAAAAAAGACAATATACTTACTATTTAAGTGAGTAACAGGTATTGACAAGGCAAACTGCAAACACACTTGTGTCTGTAGCGGAGAACCTTCAATATAAATTAGTTAGCCCTGCCCACAATTCACACCCTAAGGGAGACCGAAACTATTCTTGATTAATCACCCGAGACAACTAGGAAGCAAAGATCAACAAGCTATACAATAACAGTTCAAATAACAACTCTAGAACCAACCACGTTAAACAAATCGTACACAAAAGTCAGAATCTTACCTTACCAGATGGGAACAGATTCAAATGAAGAGTTAAAGCACACTGATGCTGACACTGACACAAGCAGTGATGCAGCTGCTCAGGATGCTCTCGATGGGCCCTCTGTAGAAGGTGGTCAGGATGGAAGGTGGAAGATGAGCCTTCCTCAGCCTTTGCAGGAAGTGAAGACGCTGCTGGGCTTTCCTGGTGAAGGAGCTGGTGTTGAGCGACCAGGTGAAGTCCTCCGCCAGGTGAACACAGAGGAATTTTAAACCTTGACCATCTTCACGTTGGACCCACATTCACATTGTTCAGTGGAGAATGGTCACTCTGTGCTCTCCTGAAGTCAACAAACATCTCTTTCTCCATGTTCAGAGACAGGTTGTTGTCTTTACACCAGGCTGTTAGCCTCCGCACCTTCTCTTTGTATGCTGACTCGTCGTTCTTGCTGATGAGACCCACCATGGTTGTGTCGTCAGCGAACTTAATGATGTGGTTGGAACTGTGCACTGCTGCACAGTCATGAGTCAGCAGGGTGAACAGCAGTGGACTGAGCATGCAGCCCTGAGGAGCTCCAGTGTTCAGTGTGGTGGTGCTGGAGGTGCTGGTCCCGATCCGGACTGACTGAGGTCTCCCAGTCAGGAAATCCAGGATCCAGTTGCAGAGGGAGGTGTTGATGCCCAGCAGGCTCAGCTTCTTGGTCAGGTGCTGAGGGATGATTGTGTTGAATGCTGAACTAAAGTCGATGAACAGCATTCGTACATAAGTGTCTTTATTTTCCAGGTGTGAGAGGGACAGATGGAGAGTTGTGCTGATGGCATTGTCCGTGGAGCGATTTGGACGATACACAAACTGCATGGGGTCTAGTGATGGTGGCAGCAGGTCCTTGATTTGCCTCATGACAAACTTTTCGAAGCACTTCATGATGATGGGTGTGAGTGCAACGGGATGGTAGTCATTGAGACAGGACACTGGATACTTCTTTGGCACAGGGATGATGGTGGTGGTCTTTAGGCACGTTGGGACGATGGTGCTGCTCAGGGAGATGTTGAAGATGTCAGTGAAGACATCTGCTAGCTGTTCTGCACATTCCCTGAGCACACTGCCAGGAATGTTGTCTGGTCCAGCAGCTGTGGATTCTCTGGGAGTGTGTATGCTTTGCCTCCCTGATGGCTCAAGACAGTTTAGCCCGTGCTGTTCTTAGGGCATCCTTGTCTCCAGCTCTGAAGGCAGAGTCCCTGGATTTCAGCAGCGCACGCACTTTTGTGGTCAGCCAAGACTTTTGGTTGGACCGTGTGGTGATGGATTTGGAGATGGTCACATCATCGATGCACTTGCTGATGTAGCTGGTCTCTGATGATATATATTCCTCCAAATCTGTGGTATCACCTTTGGTTGCAGCCTCCCTGAACATGTCCAAGTTAGTGCACTCAAAACAGTCCTGAAGAGCAGAGATGGCTCCTTCTGGCCAGGTTTTAACCAGTTTCAGAACTGGTTTAGAGCGTCTGACGAGTGGTCTGTATGCTAGAATCAACATAACAGAGATGTGGTCTGAGTAGCCGAGGTGGGGGTGGGGCTCCGCACGATATGCGCCGGGAATGTTTGTGTAAAGAAGATCCAGCGCATTCACTCCTCTGGTAGCAAAGTCCACATGTTGATGGAATTTAGGGAGAACAGACTTGAGATTTGCATGATTGAAATCTCCAGCGATAATAAACAATCCGTCAGGGTGAGCATTCTGCAGCTCCCTAATAGCTCCGTAGAGCTCCCACAGAGCCTCTTTAACATTAGCGCTGGGAGGAATGTACACTCCGACAATGAATACAGTGGTGAATTCCTGTGGTAAATAAAATGGCCTGCATCTAACAGTTACAAACTCCACTAGCGATGAAGAGAAACTAGAAACAAGCACAGAGTTCTTGTACCATTCCGCGTTGCAGCTGCAGATGATTACGGTGGTGCCTGTAGTTCAGGAGGCAGCTGACGTGATAGGCCAGGTACTTGTCAATATCCAGTGGTGGCGGTGGCTCCAGATCCAGCTGGGATTCCCCCTGGTGAGGGTGCGCTGGTTTAACATGGACAAGTGAAAGGAGGGCGAGATGCAATATGATGATGGGATTTCCAGGCGATGATCCAGGGTTCTAGGGTTGATCTGGCGGGCTATACGGAACAGGCCAATGAATTGTGGAGTCAGTTTTCGCGTTGTCTGCGGCGGTTAGCCTGGATGCATTGGCATCTTATGGCCCTCTGCAGCCAAACATGGGCACTCTCCCAGACCTCCTGGCTGCGACAAATCCAATCAATCCAATCCAATCTGGGTCCGGTACTTCGGAGGGTTCTCTGGACCACAGGAACAGGGGTGGTTGGTAGCCCAAGACACACTGAAATGGAGAGAGTAAGGAGTGTGTAAGGAGTGTGTAAGGGAGTTCTGTGCATAGTCTGTCCACAGGAGGAACTTGCTCCATCACTGCTGTTTCCAACTGCAATACGACCAAAGGTACCGGCTGATCTCCTGATTGAATCACTCCATTTGCCCGTTAGACTGTGGGTGATAACCATAAGTCAGGCTCACATTAATCCCCAGGTGCATACAAAAACCCGGGACGTGAATTGAGGCCCGTGGTCAGATACAATGTCTCCTGTATTAGGTATACAAGGTATCCTGTAATTCTAGAAGACCTGGTCAAACAAGACTATGGCCGTTTCCATAGCCATGGGCAAGCCCTTCAGAGGCACCAGGTGGCATGCCTTAGAGAACCAGTCTATGGCTACAAAGGATGAAATCAACCGCCATGTGAGACCAGGGATGTTTGGGGATCGGCAGGGGTTCCAGGACTCCTGCCGGGTGCTGGTGACTTGTTCTAGACTGGGCACAGCTTGGCGAGGGTTCAGTCGTCGGGCGATACGTAGATATTTCAGATTTTGCCAAATTTTGGTGGTCTGTTAACACTAGGAATGGGTGTCAAGCTCCCTTCAGCCAGTGGCGCCACTCCTCCAGTGCCACCTTTATTGAAAGAAGCTCCTCGTTCCCCCACGTCATAATTCGCCTCCTCTGGAGTCAACTTCCTAGAAAAATACGCATGGGGTAGATCTTCCCTGGTGTCCCATAGAGCACAGCAGGAGTGAGGTCAATGGGTTAGCGATACTGCTGTAATTTCGTATGAACCGACGATAACCAAACCCCAGAAATTGCTGTAGCTCCTTCATGGTCATCAGTTCAGGCCACTCTGTTACTGACTCCACCTTGTTCACATCCATCTCCACTCCTTTACATGAAATCACATACCCCAGGAATGTTATGGAGCATCGGTGGAACTCACACTTCTCGGCCTTCACAAACAGCTGATGATGTAATAGCTCAGAGTCAGAACCGTCTTAACATAGAGAACCTGATCATTGTAGGAAAAGGTGTAGATCAGCATATCATCAATATACATAATGATATGATGTTATACCTAACATCATGCCACCGAAAAGTAAGGTCTACCCACTCGCATTACCGGAATCAAAGGCTATGGACGAGTATATTGAAGAAGCCCTAGCCAACCCATCGCAGGGCACACACAGACTCTCATTCACTCATGCAGTCACACACTACAGACAATTTAGAGATGCCAATCAACCTACAATGCATGTCTTTGGACCGGGGGAGGAAACCGAAGTACCCGGAGGAAACTCAACTAACACAAACTAACAGCAGAGAGCTTTTGTTTTTCACCTGTTGAGTTGATTAAAACAGCCGTTCCCAATGAATCAGGGTAATTATGATGCTTTAGAACAGCTTGGACTATTTGGAATGGTATAGAACTTTGGATTTTCCCACAGACTGTGACAGTTTGCAAAGGGAATGAATAATTTTGGACATGCCACTTTTTGTTTAAATGTAAATAAAAGTTGAGAAATATTTTTTTCCACAATGATGCCTCTTGTACATCGTCTTATTATCTTTTGGGAGAAGCCTGTGTCATTTCCGGTCAAAAAAAAACCTTCCTGGTTGAATAAAAGTAACTTTAAGTCAGAATTTGCCAGGGGTATGAATAATTTCGGGCTTGACTGTGTGTGTGTGTGTGTGTGTGTGTGTGTGTGTGTGTGTGTGTATATATATATATACACACACACACACACACACACACACACACACACACACATTTACCACTTATTTTGTAGATATACATATGATAAATAAATAAAGGAAAAACTTAAATGTTCAAAATAAAACTATATTGGGTGATGAAGTCAAACCAAAACCTGGCAAATCTGACACTAAATGATACTGAAATAAAATGTCAATGATACTAAGTGCATTACTGTGCAAGTTATTATTACTGCCCAACGTGTGTTATACTTAAGTTATATATAAAACTTAAGTGAACTAAAATGAGTAGCTGGGCAGAAAACAAAACAATGGGACACAGCTTTGAAAATGGTCAGTGGTAATAAAGTGCATATATCCCTCCCCCATAACACTGATAAAAACCTGTTTAAACAAACAGTAAGAAATATAAACTCAACAAAATAACTGTACAAAGACAACCTGATAACATTATCTTAATTGAATTGCATGAACATTCAGTAGTTTTAAGGAATGAAAAACATCCAAAACTTTGAAAAACAGTTCAGAAAGGTCAACAATAAGTGCATCACTTTAACATATAAACCTGTAACAAAGCAGACATGAGGGACATCATCTGAGGACATCATTCTCAAGTTTCTCTACATTGTAAAACATCATTCTCACACACACACAATTTAGAGATGCCAATTAGCCTACAATGCATGTCTTTGGACCGGGGGAGGAAACCGGAGTACATGCAAACTCCACACACACGGCAGAGGTGGGAATTGAACCCCCCAACCCTGGAGGTGTGAGGCGAACGTGCTAACCTATTACACCTAATAATGCAGTAAAAACATTAACTTACTATTACATGGTTTTAACTTACATTTGCTACTAGTCGACAATAACTGTTAGTTGCTTCAGAAATTAAAAAAAAATTTAAACCCAGATTCACCGTCTGCTTTCTCCATCGTCTTCTTCTTCGTAATTGATTTGCGGCTGGGAAAGTACGTGGTGCAGTACTGCCACCTAAAGGACTGGATGAATGATGTGGTAAACATCATTTATCGTAATCATTGGAAGCACTTGCAGACATCACGTGTGGAAAAAAACACAACAAGCTAATGCTAACGTTGGTTTAATAAAAAGCCAACATAATGGAAAAAGACGATTAATAAGTGAGGTGATTATGCTATCTGTGATACGCAGTTACACAATATCTGAAGAGAAAACCAGTTTTGGAACAAACAAACAGCAAGGTTCTCTAGACTGGAAAAATTATTTCGATACTTAAGTTTTTGCAGGCTTAGAGCATGTGTGCTAGAAATTACTAGAAATTATGTCTTTATTATTGTCTGCGTGTACTGTAGGTCTAATTTGGTTGGCCATGAGAAAATGTTGATGATTTAATAAAACAAATTTAACAATAAAACATTTATCTATTACGAAACAATTGTCATGGTGTTCAATCATTACCAACCTACATACACTACCAGTCAAAAGTTTGGACACATCTAATTCCATGGTCTTTCCTGGTGTTTATTTCTTTCTACATTGTAAAACAATGCTGAAGGCGGCCGAAATACACAATAATCTCCTTTGAACAGTTGATATTGAGATATGTCTGCTACTTATGCTCTTTAAAGCCTTCATAATGGCTCTAATCTGAGGTGCTGTTAATTGGTGATTTCTGAGGTTGGTAACTCTAAATGAACTTCTCCCCTGCAGCAGGTCTTCATGTGAGCCAGTTTCATCAAGGTGCTTGATGGGTTTTGCAAATGCACTTGACAATACTGTTCTTGCAAAAACTATTCCAGAACACCTGACCTTCGTGTCTTAAAATAACAACTGACTGTATTTTGTTGTCGTTACATATGGATTACATAAATCCATGTGTGTTATTTTATAGTTTTGAAATCCCCAGTATTGTTCTAGAATGTAGAAAATAAGTCACTAAACAAAAACCATTGAATTAGAAGGTGTGTCCAAAATTTTGACTGGTACTGTATTTATACATTTTATTTGTATGTAAAATTTAATACATAGTTGATTCATTTAACACATGGTTGACTTCATATGTACGTTCTGTTTGCAAGCAGAACGTTCTAATTGCACATTGGGGAAGGAAAAAAATAACATACAAAAAGGTAATGATCTTGGAGCAATATTTGAGACCAAGTTGAGAACTTAATTCCCCCCCAATAATGAGCCACATTTGAGACCATTTATAGTTCTCAGGTATTTCTCAAAGAGAAACAGTTTCTCAGGAGAAACATTTGAGAAGATGGAGAAAACGCCTAAAATCTCATTCAACTCTTAAATACTGTTCATTTCTGTCTAGGAGAAAAAGAAGAGGTTAACATGAGATCTCATCTTGGATTTTCCTTTGCTATGGGCCTGCACTACCTCTATTTTTTACAGCATACTCTTGCTGAACCATATGCCATACATACATTATCTTTTGCTGATTCTATAAAAAAACAAATAAATTTTCCTAGCTTGTTTGATGTTTGCTAAATAAAATTTGGAAAATACTGTAAATTACTGGGAGAATGGAGCCTACTAAGAGAATGGAGTGCACCACCTATTGTATTCTCTGTGGCAACTGTACCTTCTGCATCTAAGTCATTCTGGAGATCTTTCTGAGTGGTTCTTGGCTCTTACTGCAAGCAGAGTAGAGCTCTTAGCCTCTACACATTATGAGATGTTTGTATACTTGCATTCAGAAATGGGTAATCCTTTTCCTAAACCATCAACATGCACTAACCTAGCTGATTCTAATTTGTACAGTTAGGAGGTAGAACTTCATAATGAATTCATCTACTGCCTTGCCTTTGTTTCCATTGTTTTTTTTAATACTGCTTTTTATACTGTTATAGCTGTGGAATAACCTGTCATCATAATACACATTGTTGCGTGTGATATTTTTTAAAACTGTGCAGTTACAATAATTAAAATTCTGTGCAATAACAACAGTGCAATAACAACAATTTAAGATGTGCAATTGTTTGTTTGTTATCTTATCTTTCATTCATTGTCTACCACTTATCCGATCTACACTCGGGTCACGGGGAGCCTGTGCCTATCTCAGGCGTCATTGGGCATCAAGGCAGGATACACCCTGGGCAGAGTGCCAACCCATCGCAGGGTACACACACACACACACACACTCTCATTCACTCACGCAATCACACACTACGGACAATTTAGAGATGCCAATCAACCTACAATGCATGTCTTTGGACTGGGGGAGGAAACCGGAGTACCCAGAGGAAACTCCCGAGGCACGGGGAGAACATGCAAACTCCACACACACATGGCGGAGGCAGGAATCGAACCCCCAACCTTGGAGGTGTGAGGCAAACGTGCTAACCACTAAGCCACCGTGCTAACCACTAAGCCACCGTGCTAACCACTAAGCCACCGTGCTAACCACTAAGCCACCGTGCTAACCACTAAGCCACCGTGCTAACCAATCACTAAGCCACCGTGCCCCCCCCCTTATCTTATCTTATAATTTTAAAATCAAGCTGTGGTTTTATCCATGTTTCTTGTATATATACTGCTCAAAAAATTTAAGAAACACCTTGAAAACACATCAGATCTCTGGAGAAAAATATCATGCTGGGTATCTATACACAGGTCATTTTGTAGGGCTCTGGCAGTGCTCATCCTTTTCCTCCTTGAACAAAGGAACAGATACCGGTCCTGTTGATGGGCTAAGGACCTTCTATGGCCCTGTCCAGTTCTCCTAGAGTAACTGCCTGTCTCCTGGAATCTTCTCCATACGCTTGAGTGTTACGGGAGGTAGGCCCTGTGTTGGGCCACTAGGGGGAGTTTCCGGCAGGGGTTGTGTGACGTCATGTTTTGTCATTGTTTGTCATGTCATGTGCTTTGTTTTAGCCCCGCCTGTTCCCATTGTTTTCCTGATTGCTGTTCACCTGTCCCTAATGTTGTCATGATTATGTTTTGTATTTATAGTGGCCTTTTGCCAGGGTTCGGGGCTGGTCGTCGTTGTTGTATCGTCGTTGTGTAGCGTCGTGTGGTGTCAGTCTTGTGTTGTCAGTCTTGTGTTTATGTTTGCTTGTTTTCAGTTAATAAAACCCCTGTCTTTTGTCTATCTGCGCGCTGGGTCTGTTTACTTCATGCCATGGACACCGGGAAACGTGACATTGAGTCTGTGCTGGGAGACACAGCAAACCTTCTGGCAATGGCATTTATTGATATGCCATCCTGGAGTAGTTGGACTGCCTGTGCAACCTCTGTAAGGTCCAGGTATCGCCTCATGCTACCAGTACTGACCCTAGCCAAATGCAAAACTAATGAAAAACAGTCAGAAAAGATGAGTAAGGAAACAAATGTCAGTGGCCTTCACCTGTAAACCATTCCTGTTTTGGGGGTTGTCTCATTGTTGCCCATCTAGTACACCAGTTGTTAATTTCATTAACAACAAAGCAACTGAAATGGATTAACAACCCCGTCTCCTACTTAAGTGACCAGATCAATATCCCGGGGGTTTAATTGACTTGATTGATAAAGTGTTCCTTTAATTTTTTTGAGCTGTATATTTGATGAAGAGACTCAAAACGCATTATACATCTTCATCACTGATTGTCTTTGTTCCTTGATGACCATCTGTGGCTCTCTAACTAACTCTACAGTTTTTCTTTAATGCCCAAGTATTTCTCTGCTGTTCCCATTATTATTTTAATCCTTTCTGTTTTACATGATGTTTGAGTTTGGGGGTGGTTGTAGTTCAAGTGGTTAAGACCCTAGGTAGTTTATCGCAAGGTCAGTATTCAAGTCCCAGCACTGCCTAGCTTCCACCACTGGGGCCCCTGAGCAGAACCGGTTCTAGCCAATTATATGACGCTGGGCTGGTACAAATAATAGGTGGGCAATCAGTGGTTGTGGCCCTAACACCTTATCCAGTTCTTCCCAAAAGCAATATTTAAAAAATTTTGAAAAATGTAATTCAAACTAAAAGTGAAAAGTGCTCATGAAAACAATGTTGAAATCCTTCAGCTGTATTTTAACAGTAAACTTACATTTTTTTCATATAAGCAAAGATTTTAATTTTACTGGATCAGCTTAGTTCACAAATAAAACTAAATCCTAACTGAGATGATTAATATTAACAAAGCTAGAAGTCAAACTGAAAAATAATAAGGAACAAAGGAAAATCAACTTATCCCTTTTTCAAACTTTAATACAAAATAAAAACATTATATAAAATGTTTTTGCTTCTTTTTTCCACTGTTATGCTTTCTTCTTTTTTTCTGTTGTTCTGTCCATCCATCTGTCTACAGCATTAGTTTTCTGTTTCCCTTGACAAAAATCCTTACAAATTCATCGAAATCTAAAGTATTTGTTATGGGTTTCTCATGGGCCAAGATCACTAAATTCCTCTTTCTTTTATGTGCAACAATACTGTGGTTAGGATGCTTGACAGTATGGAGAAGGAACTCTCACTGATGTTGAAGACACACCAATTACCAGGGCTGTTAGATACAATTTATGCAACTTAGGAAAAGTTTCCTTATACTCCTGCAGATATTTACACACAATGGACAGTCAGTTTAATTTGGACATTTCTTGAACAACATTGGATTTGCAGGAAGGATTAAATGAGCAGAACATATTACCAAAATCATGCTTTGGGTAATTAGTTAATATTGGCTGGGATGGTGTGTCAATATTCAAGTCGCTAACCGTGTGAACTGCGGAGAGATGGGTCTGCTATGGGGCACTTGTTGAGTACTAGGGAAGAGCAGTGCTTGTGGAGGGTAAACCAGAATTATCCGTAGCCACTGATGTGCTAGCAGCTTCATTGCTAGAGACATAGGCAGCACTAGATTATAAGTTTAAAAAAACAATACATCACACAGCATGTCAAGTTGTAATGAAAGCATAATAGAATTTAATGTTGGTTAAAGTATGAGCATTTGTTAGCTGCTGCACAACAATCACAAACTGAGAAAAGTAGGTACACTTTCAAAAAAAAAGTCAGGGTGCAGTTAGAGCCTGTAAGCATATCGAAACTAAAAGTAGCATGAGGCAAGTGATGAAAACTATTATGTGCTGCTGGGGCGGGGCTTTGGGTGGGGCTGTTGCAGACTGATCAGTGTCCATTGGCTGTAGGCTGCCCACCCAATCAGAAGTAACCAGAAACAATGCTTGGTATTTTCTGTGTTATTTTTCCCTTTTGCTAAAATAAATAAATAAATACAGTATCCCACAAAATTGAGAAAACCCCTCTAATTTCAGCAAACATTTTAGTATTACAAATAGATGCATGAGTGCTGCCACAGCATTGCTTTAGAGGTTGCAGAAGCAGGAGGTCATCGTGTCAGTGTTCAGACCATATGCCGCACACTGCAACAAGTTGGTTTGCATGTCTGTCATCCCAGAAGGAAGCCTCTTCTGATGCTAGATCACAAGAAAGCTCACAAACAGTTTGCTGAAGACAACCTGTCCAAGAGCATGAATTACTGGAACCATGTCCTGTGGTCTGATGAGACTAAGATAAACTTGTTTGGGTCAGATGGTATCCAGCATGTGTGTTGATGCCCTGGTGAGGTGTACCAAGATTTTTTGAAAATTGTCTCTTGCTTACAGTTAAGCATGATGGTGGTAGCATATTCTGGGGCATAGTCTGGGGCTGCATGAGTGCTGCTGGTACTGGGGGGCTGCAGTTCATTGAGGAAAACATGGATTCTGGCATGTACTGTGACATTCTGTAGCAGAACATCATGCCCTCCCTTAAAAAACTGGGCCAAACGGCAGTTTTCCAACATGATAATGACCCTAAACACACCACCAAGATGACAACTGCCTTGCTGAGGAAGCTGAAGGTGATGAAGTGGCCAGTTGCTGAAAAGTGAGGGGTGTACTCACTTTTGTGAGATACTGTAACATCGTACTTAGATTGGGTGGACAAGACGCAAATTTGGGTGGGCTAAGCCCACCCCTGCCCACTGCTACCTCCGGCCCAGCCCCTGAGGAAGGCAACAACCAAACTATGTTCTCCCCTGCAGTTGAAAATTTTCTTCAAATTCACTGTACTGGTGTTCCCCTACACATTTACATGTTTGTCTACCTGTGTGTCCCATAGCCACATGCCAACACCTTTTGCATTTACAACATCTCAAAGGAGGTCGTACATATTCCCTTATGCTCATGAATCTAACCGGTACTCCAGCTGGTAATACTTCTTCAAACTGAATCATTACTGGCACACTGACTTTTTAACTACATCTCTTGTGTATTTCATGTTTTTGAATTAGCCTTTTACAGTTTTCCTCTTTTCCCATTTTGAACATTTTACCAAGTTGCCCACCAATGTTTTTGATCTCAGTGCTTTTTTCCCCCTGTTCCTTCCATTTTATATTTCTCCAACTTTTTTTTATTTTAACTATTCAAACTATATTGTTTTATTTTCCTTTCCTGCTTGCTAAATTCCACTCCATTCAGTGCTGCTTCCCTCACTGGATTCTGTGTGGAATATTTTCCAATATTATGTACTATTGTTTGAAATTATATAATATTATATTTTATTGTATGTTCAAAAACTTTTAACATTTTTGAATCCCTGGCCAGTGCTATTTCTGAGCCCCCACTATTAGTGTAAATGTGCAGCCCAATTTGTGTGATTGTTGTTGGGGTGGTGAAGAGAACCCCGCTTGGGAGGGCAATAGTATCTCATTATACTAGTGTGTTCCTAATTAGTTGCGTGGTATACACATATATTAGATTTAAATATAACTAGTGTATTTTCTATAGCCATTGTGTTCTCAGTTAAAAGGTCCAACACTGACCCTGACCATGCAAGAGGTTTGAAACTTTCATGCTAGAAACAAAACGTGAGTAATAAGACAGTTTCCATGTGTTCAAATCCTAAGGGAACATGTAATTGAGTTTGTCAAAAATTAAAACAGAATTAAGATTTATTCAAAACTTTAAAACTGTAATGTCCCAGGGTGGGTGAAGGAGGTAAATGAAGAAGCGGGAGACAGTTAAGGTACAACTGAATCACAGTTTTATTTTTTTCCTTTTGGTTTTCAGCGCTATCTCTCTCACACACACACACACACACACACACACCACACACACACACACACGCACACACGTACACGCGCAATGTACTGCCAAGATTACAGCGTCTTTAAGAAATACTTCACCATCCCTAATTTGTTCTTCTTCTGTTGTTTGTATGCAATACAAAATAAATGGGGATGAGCTCTGTGCTAAAAGAAAGCAATGGAAACCAACCACACACACCTTGAGCAAAGGCATAGCTCACAGTATTTAGTTCTCTCTCTCACTCTCTCTCGCTCTGCGTTTAAATCCCTGTCGGTGTTCACTGTTGCATAGAAGTTGCTTTCGGCTGCTCCCTGTTCGGGGTCGCCACAGCGTACCAACTGGTCCGCACAACAACTTGGCACAGGTTTTACACCGGATGCCCTTCCTGCCGCAACCCTCCCATTTTTCCGGGCTTGGGACCGGCACTGCAACCAGTGGCTGGGAATCGAACCCGGGCCTTCCGCATGATAGGCGAGCAACCTACCACTGAGCCACCAATGCCTCTCACCGTTGCATAATTAGTGCAATTAACCACAGGTGTGTATCTTTACTGCTTTATAAGCAGGGTTAGTTCACTCAAGAGGAGTGAGTAGATAATAGGAAGGAGGATAATAGGAAGTACAAGTCCTAACAGGCAGAAGCAACCAGAAACCAGAGGCACAGGGTCAAAACCGGAAAACAATAACAAACAAGCAAACGAAACTGAAAACACAGAACCATACTTGAAATGGTAAGAAACAAGACAGAGGTCACACACAGAATATCAAAGACTAAGGTAATCCAACGAACGGCTTGGTAAGTTCAGAGAGAACAATACTTCGTGTTGTGATGCCTCATGCATGCTGCTTAAGAACAGAAAACCCTGGAAGGGTTCCTTTGTGGATGTGTTAGAATTCGGGCGAGGGCTCCCTCTGGTGGTCTGATGCCAGGTAGGATGTTACAGAGCCCCACCTCTAGGAACACCTCCGGCAAGGGTTCTACGGCAAGCGTGGACCAGGGGGTGAGGTGCTGATCTGTTGGGGTGAAGGTGATGAAACCCATCCACCAGGGAGGGGTCCAGGATGTCGTGGGAATCGACTCAGGAATGCTCCTCAGGGTCGTACCCTTCCCAGTCCATGAGATATTGCAGGCGGTTTCTGAGGCACTGGGAATTTAGGAGGGTACCTGGTAGACAGGGGCCCCGTCAATCTCTAGTGGAGGTGGTGGTTCACTGCTTGTGGAATTGACATTCGGGAGGGAGTGAGCTGGTTTGAGGAGCAACACATGGAATGTGGGGGCGATGTGATATGTTGGAGGGAGTTGGAGGCGGTAAGTGACCGGGTTAACTTGACAAACGATGTGAAATGGGCCTATAAAGCGGGGGCTGAGTTTGTGACATGGAAGTTTCAGTCTCAAGTTTCGAGTGGACAACCAGACTCGTTATCCCACCTGGTAACTGGGGTGCGGGTGTTTATGGCAATCGGCTTGGATTGTCTGTCTCGGTATGGCTCTTTGGAGATGGACATGTGCCCTCTCTCAGACATCCTGGCTATGTTGAGCCCAGTCGTCCACTGCAGGTACGTCGGAGGGTTTTCCGGACCATGGAAACAGTAGTTGAAAACCTAGGATGCACTGGAATGGTGTCAGCCCCGTGGACGAGTGTGTGAGTGAGTTCTGGGCATACTCAGCCCACGGCAGGAACTCACTCCAATGATGTTGCTTATGACTGCAGTAGGACCTAAGATATCTGTCCGTTAGTCTGTGGATGGTAACCCGAGCAGAGGCTCACTTTCAATCACGATGTGTGATCAGGGCCACTGTGGAATGGGTAGGGCCTCCAACAACCCCACCGGGAGCTGACCTGGATTGTGCGCAGGTAGTGCATGACTTGATGTGGTTCTCTACGTCATGGGACAACGATGGCCACCAAAACTTATTTTGTATCAACGTGATGGTCCAGAGAATACCTGGGTGGTCTGAAATGGGGGCCTTGTGTAACCAATGTAGAACACGTGGGCGGAGTGACATGGGCACATAGAGCTTGGATGGCTGTCAGGCTGGGCACAGGGGTTTCCCTACGTAGGCTCTTTGAATCTCATCCTCTTTATCATTCTTGGTACCAGAGCGATATGTCACTGAAAACTGAAATCGGGTAAAGAACAGGGCCAGCATGCTTCTTGAGGGTTCAGACACGTTATGGAGGTACTTGAGGTTTCAGTGATCCGTCAGCACAATGGAGGGGTGTCTTGCTCCCTCTAACCAGTGTTGCCACTCTTCCCAAGGCTGCCTTTATAGACAAGAGCTCATAGTTCTCCATGTCGTAGTTAACCTCTGCTGCTGTCACTTTGTTGGAGAAGTAAGCGCAGAGGTGCAATCTTCTGCGGTCGAAGGTCAGATGCATCCTGCAGTGAGAGCCTCCTCGATGTAGTACTCCATGGCTTTATTCTCTGGGAGAGATAGGGTAGATCCTACTCTTGGGGGGCATAGCGTTGGGCAGGAGGTCTATGGCACGATCCCAGGGCTGAGGAGGGGGCTGGGCGTGTGGCTTTCTGCTTACTAAACACCTCTTGGAGATCCTGGTATTCCCTTGGGAGTATGGAGGCTTCTACACTCTTTGGGCTTTCTACAGACGTGGCCAGGCAGGGACGTGAGATAGTGTTCTGGAAACAAGTCTCCAAGGAGTAGGGTGACTCCAGGATACATGAGGATTGTGGAGCTGTAGCCAGGGGAAGCCCAGGATGACAGGGTTTGCAGGAGAAGAGATAGAAGATGAGTTTCTTGGTGTGGAAAAGTCCTACTTGGTGGGTGAGGGGGATGGTCTGAAATCAAGAAACAAGACAGAGGTCATACACAGAATATCCAAAATTAAGTTAATCCAACAAACGGCTTGGTAAGTTCAGAAAGAACAATACTTCGTGTTGTAATGCCAATGCATTTGGGCGAGGGCTCCCTCTGGTGGACTGATGCCAGGTAGGATGTTACACCAATAGTCCAATTCTGTTTTGTGTGTCCAATATGTGTTTAATGTTCAATGTTGTTTATTCTGTTCTTGGATAATTTTCTTTTGGCTTTAATTTTATATTGGTGTGCCACCCTGTGGACATTGGCAAGTGCATTTTGAGTGCTGTCCTTTTTTTGCTTAAGATCATCGTCTTGTAGTGTTTGGTACTGTGGTATATAGGGAGAGTGTTAGGGATGGAGATCTTGCTTGGCTGGTTCTGCTTCGGTGAGGGAAATGCGCCAAGAGCCTTTCATTAGGAGACTTCACTAGCTAAATTATATAGAGTATCTAATGACTAATCAAACAAAACGGTGAATAGATAAATTGCAAATATAAAGGATTAGAGAGTAAATGTATGAGTATAAACCTGGGTATTGGAAAAACGAATGGAATAAAAAAAGCATGCTTGTTTGTTGGTGTGTATGTAAGTAACAAACAGAGAAAAAATTACTTTTTAGTTAGAATAAACAGAATACAACTCTAAGTGAGGTATAAGCAGAGTGGCCCTATGTGAATTGGCCATTCTATATTAGATCAGTTTCACAGACAAATTTTCATCAGTCTTGATCCTTACATGGCGATGGGGGAAGTAGAAAGATAAGAGTGAGGAAAAGGAGTAATGGCTGAAGTAATAAGTGACCCAATAATTGAAATCTTGCCAGCATTGAAAAAGCTGGTTAAGTAGAACAAGAACAGCAAAAGGCCAGTGTATAGAAAGAGGAGAAGAACACATCACTCTAATAGGAATAGTGATAGAAATTATTTCAAAAAAGTGTTATATCAGAGTTTGCCTACATTTTTCACAGAAAGCCCCAGATAGAGAGGAGTATAGGATATGAGTCTATATTGTTTCATCTAAATTTAGGTAGAAGAAGATAGTAGAGAGAAGAGGAGAGTATGTATATTACCCACAAGAAATAAGCACACACTTTTGGAAAGAGATTTAGTATTAAGACTTGCTGGGTAGGATGTATCCTTTAACTAAAGAAAATGGTAATTCATTGGTGTTAGATAATAACATGGCTTACTAATTTAGAGGATGTAAATACATTGTGGCCTGAGAAGGAATAGTTGGTAGAAATTGGAAATTGGTGTCAAGAAATTGGTGTCAATCCTGGGTGACACACTTGTGGGATTAGCAGTGTCAAAGCAATTGCATTATCATACAAAATGAAGCATCAGTAGATTTATATTTAGAATTAGGCGAGTTTAAGGATATGAGGAGAGGCATGGAGGAAACAGGAAAACAGTTAAACAAACCAGTGATTAAATTCCCAGTTGTTTTAAGAAGAGTTACCAGATAATCAACAAAAAGAGCTTGAACACCTTGTGAAAATACTGTAGGATGACTGACTTTGCAGCAGATTTTGATGACTTTTGTGCCCAACACTGACAACGAACCATCTCCTAGACATTTTGCTGTGGGCATCCCAAGAATACATGGAACAGTCATGACATCCACTCCTATAGAACTGCTTGCATCCAGGTAACCATTGTGCAGAGTACACATAAAAAGAATTTCAAAAAATGAGTAAAGAGGACAAAAAGCATGAAAACTAAATGGCTACATGGAGGAATATTTGATGTCAGTGTGTGAGGAAATGGAAACCCCGATAAAGAACTACAGGGTCAAAGACAAAAGTAAGCTGTGGCACATGAAGAGAGAAAAAGAACACAAAATTTGTGAAAGTTGCATTTGTTCTATAAAGAATAAGAACATTTGAACAATGAGAACATAAAAAAGGCAAGTAAAATGTAGCAGGAAGATGATAGAAAGACAAAAATAAGATAAAGTACAAATTCTCTATACTGTTTCTATATGCACCTCTATCAACACCTAAGGGATAATTTCCACAGGTAACACATACAGTGCAATTTACTGGAGACATAGAGATTGCTGAAGAAAGTAAATGTTATGAGGGAGTAGAGAGAGTGGTTCAAGAAAACAGGAGGAAAAAATCAGAACAGAGGAGAACAGAACAAAGAACGCATAAAGACCTATGCACAACTCCACACAGCACTCGAAGAGATACAATAGAGGAGAACAAAGCAGTGGGAGAGTGGGAGTAAGTAAAGGATGCATAGGGGTGATGCATATATGTATGAGGAAGATACATGCCCATGTTGCCATTTTAATTTATACCATCTAATTTTCTCTTTTGCCTCAATATTTTACACTGTCACCTTTTGTTCGTCAAAATTTTTACTTGCCTATCACAGTTAATTTTTTTTTTTTCGGGAGAAGCTTTTTGTTTTCTTTGTCTTCAAGCAGCAAGCGGAGGAAACCTACTTTGGATCTTTTCAATATCCAGCTTGTATTCACTCAAAAGTACTTAATCATTAAGTATGGCAAACATTTAGCTTGCACAGTTTGTGAGCTGCAGGATGTTTAGTAATTCTTCCTCTGTCATTAGCGTTAATTTTACTTGTGGTAAGAGTATTTTAGTTAGCTCTCTGACAGAGAAGATATTAGCTATAGAGGTGCACATCCAGATGGTAGAGAGGGTTAACGATGGTGAGAATAGCGTAGAGTCTGTACGTGAAATCCTGGATGCCATAGGCATAGTTACTAACCCCCCAACTCCAGCATTAGAACCCACCCAGCGCGGCGAATGGGTGATGACTCAGTGGCATAGTCACAAAGCCAAGCCAGTGAAGCACCCACTGAGAAACCTGAAAGAGCGTTGGTTATAGGAGACTCTATCTTAAAGCATGTGAAAATAGCTAGGCCTTTAGGGGCTCCAGCAGCACTGTTTAGGTGAGCAAGGGTGCCAGACATAGCAGATAATCTTATGGACCTAGGCAAGCATAGGTTCCTGAAGATTGTTTTCCAAATAGGAGCTAATAATATAAGCCTTTGTCAGTCAGAGGTTACCAAGAGTAATACTGTAGAGATGTGTAAATTAGCAAAGGCAATGTCTGATGCTGTAGTATGCTCTGGCCTCATCATGATGCGGAATGGCAATGTAGCTTACAGCAGGTTATGGTTGCTGAACTGCTGGATATCCAGGTGGTAATCCAAAAACAATGTGAGCTTCCTAGGTAACTGGAGCTCTTTTGAGGACAAGGCTGGCCTGTTAGGACAGGAGGGTGTCCATCACACTTGGGAAGGTGCTGTTTCTAACATTACAGACCCTCTCCTGGATCCACTACAGTTCGCCAACAGAGCCAACAGATCTGTAGACGATGCTGTGAACATGGCCCTCCAATTCATCCTTCAGCATCTGGATTCCCCAGGATCCTATGCCAGGATACTGTTTGTGGACTTTAGTTCTGCTTTTAATACGATCGTCCCAGCTCTGCTCAGAGACAAGCTCTTCCAGCTGAATGTGCCTGACTCCATGTGCAGTTGGATCACGGACTTCCTGACAGACAGACGGCAGTTCGTGAGGCTGTGAACGCATGTCTCTGACCTCTAGCACATCAGCACTGGATCCCCCCCAATGCTGTGTCCTTTCTCCTCTGCTATTCTCCCTTTATACCAACGGCTGCACATCTGGTCACCAGTCTGTCAAACTCCTGAAGTTTGCTGACGACACCACCCTCATCGGCCTCATCTTTGATGGGGATGAGTCGGCCTACAGGGGTGAGATGGATCATCTGGTGTCATGGTGCAGCAGGAACAACCTGGAGCTCAACTCCCTAAAGACAGTGGAGATGATAGTGGACTTCAGGAAGGACCCAGCCCCCCTCCCCCCTGTCATCGTCTGTGACTCTCCGGTGACATCTGTTGAGTCCTTCTGTTTCCTAGGCACCACCATCACCAAGGAGCTCAAGTGGGAGCAGAACATCAGGTCTCTCACCAAGAAGGCTCAGCAGAGGATGTATTTCCTGCGGCAGCTAAAGAAGTTTCTCCTCCCTGTGAAGATGTTGGTTAACTTCTACACTGCCATAATCTATCCTCACATCCTCCATCACAGTCTGGTTTGCTGCAGCTACAGCCAGGGACATAGCCAAACTGCAGCGTGTCATCCACTCAGCTGAGAAGGTGATTGGCTGCAGTCTCCCATCTCTCCAAGAGCTGTACGTCTCCAGGTCCCGGAGACATGCAGCCAAGATTGCAGCCGACCCCTCTCATCCCGGAAATGAACTCTTTCGGTCCCTCCCCTCTGGAAAGAGGCTCTGGTCCATCAGGACCAGGACCTCACGCCACAAGAACAGTTTCTTCCCCACTGCAGTCAGCCTGCTGAACAGTGCCCCACTTACCCCCAGATGACCTCCCCCCCAAGAACTTACAGACAACCATGACATTTTCACATTCTAAATTGCACTACATCTTCTGTATACAATAGTTATTTCATTCTCGATTGTACATACTGGATATACATATTTGGACAGTCACTTTCACTCAACTTTACATTCTAAATTGCTCTTTTCATGCATTCAAACTTCTGTGTAGATATTTATTATCATTCTGAATTGTGTACATACTTTATCTGTATATATGTTTGGACAGTCTCCTTCAATTTCACTTACACTTTTACATTGTAAATTACAACACGTAAGTCACTTGCTGTTAACAGCTTTATTTAATTTATTATAGTTTATTTTATTATTTTAAAATTTTATGTGTAGATGTTTGCATCTGACACCAAGACAAGTTCCTAGTACTGTAAAGTGCTCTCCGCTTAACCCTTTGCTGTACCTGGCAATAAAAACTTTTCTGATTCTGATTCTGATTTCTTGCAGAATAGTACATAGTTTTAAAACAGGTCTAGTTAATCTGTGACAATCCAGAGCCAGGTTCAGGGAGCAGACAAGCAGGCTAATCTGACCATCTGCTAGCTGCAATGAGTCATCACCTAGGATTCACAACATTGAGCAGGGGATTTGGTGTCCCATTTATTCATGATGATAAGCTAGGCACCATACAAAAATCTAGACATAAATTCAACAGGTTTGAAGTTCTTTATACTTAACATATGTAGCTACAAAAAAATAAGTCCAGCAAGTCGATATCAGTAATTGTTATGTCCAGGGCCATATTCTCAATTCTTCTGTGAATTTACAGATTTCATTTCAAACTTAGTTGTTTCTTTAGACAAAGCATTAATTGTGGGAGACTTCAACATTTATTTTGATACATTAGAAGACCCTCTGAGAACAGTAGTTATGGCCATCTGAGATTCAGTAGGTGTTAATCAGAACGTAATAGGACCCACTCAGAATGGAGGTCACACTCTGGATCTTATTTTAACAATCAGATTAAATATAGAAAATCTAGGAGTAAATTAAAATGAATTAGGAGTAAAAAGTAATAGAAAGTTCAGACTATTAATTTAAAACCAAACAATCTGATAGATAATCTTGTAGATAATACTACTATTTCTGATCAGAGATTAGAATGCTTTACTCCCATTTAAGAGCCTGATTTAATTTCACTCATTTCTTCTTCAAAACTATCAACATGCATACTAGATCCCTTGTTAAGGGTGTTAAGGCCTTGTGTTCCACAAGGTTCTGTTTTAGGCCAACTGTTTTCTCTTGATATACAATATATTGCCAAAGGTTTTGGCTTTCCACAGGGTTTAGGAATGTGTATATTGGAATTTTTGACCATTCCTCTAGAAGTGCATTTGCGAGGTCAGGCACTGATGTTACACTGATGTGCACTGAACGAGAAGGCCTGGCTCGCAGTCTCCACTCTAATTTATCCCAAAGGTGTTCTATCAGTTTGAGGTCAGCACTCTGTGTAGGCCAGTAAAGTTCCTCCACACCACACTTGCTCATCCATGTCTTTATGGACCTTGCTTTTGCACTGGTGAGCAAATGTTGGAACAGGAAGGGGCCATCCCAAAACTGTTCCCACAATGCTGGGTATGCTATCCAAAATGTCTTGGTATGCTGAAGCATTAAGAATTCCTTTAACTGGAAGTAAGGTGCCAACCCTAACCCCTGAAAAACAACCCCACACCATAATCCCCCCTCTACCAAACTTTACACTTGGCACAGTGCAGTCAGGCAAGTACCGTTCTCCTGGCAACTGCCAAACCCAGACTCCGACTCAGACTCAGATTGCCAGACAGAGAACATGTCTGCACTGCTCTAGAGTTCATGACTCAGCATGTGCTGACTGCACTCTGTGATTTTACATGACCTACCACTTTGTGGCTGAGTTGCTGTTGTTCCCAGTTGCTTCCACTTTGTTATAATACCACTAACAGTTGAGTGTGGAATATTTAGTAGTGAGGAAATTTCACAAATGGACTTATTGCACAGGTGGCAACCTATCATGGTACCACGCATGAATTCACTTAACTCCCTATAGTGACCCATTCTTTCACAAATGTTCGTAAAAGCAGCCTGCATGCCTAGGTGCTTGATTTTATACACCTGTGGCCATGGAAGTCATTGAAACATCTGAATTCAATGATTTGGAGGAGTTTCCTAAAACTTTTGGCAATATAGTGTATGTTACCCCTTGGTACAATTATTTGTAAACATGGTATTAGCTTCCACTGTTATGCTGATGACACACAGCTATATGTTTCAGCTAAGTCAGATGAACAACATCTTATTAAGACTGAAGAATGTGTAAATGACACTAACTTCCTCCTACTTAACTCTGACAAGACAGAAGTGCTCATACTAGGACCACATGCAGCCAGAAGTAAGCGTTCTGATTACAGAGTAACTCTGGTTGGTCTTTCTATTTCATCAAGTTCAGCAGTAAAAGACTTGGTGTAGATAATATCATTAGGGTAGCCTTTTTTCATCTCAGAAATATTGTGAAGATAAGAAATATGATGTCATTTAATTATGCAGAAAAACAAGTTCATGCTTTTGTTACCACTAGGTTGGATTACTGAATGTTCCAGTAGGACCATAAACAAGCTCCAGTCCAGAACACAGCTGCTAGAGTCCTAACCAGAACCAGGAGATATGAACGCATCACTCCAATCTTATCCACACTGCATTGACTCCTAGTCAAATTTTGCATTGATTATAAAATACTATTACTGATCTATAAAGCAGTGAATGGTCTTGCTCCATGGTACCTGAGCAATCTTTTGTTTTTTTATGATCCACCACGCCTACTTCATTAAAAAGGTGCAGGCTATTTGTTAGTACCACCAGTACCAAAGGCTACATCAAGGGGCAGAGCTTTTTCTTACAAAGCCCCACAGTTATGGAAAGGCCTTTTAATTAGTGTTTGGGACTCAGACACAGTCTCAGTGTTTAAGTCCAGGCTGAAAACACATTTGTTTAGCCAAGCTTTCATTGTATAATTTTTCTTAGGTAAAGGAGCATATTTGGAAGTTTCATGAGCACAGAGTGTTTGGTATACTGGGATGTTTGGATGCTGTCGCCTTACCACCCTAGGAAGTCGCTGAGGTTTGCTAAATTTTATACAAACATTCCCGGCGCGTATCATGCGGAACCCCACCCCCACCTCGGCTACTCAGACCATATCTCTGTTATATTCATTCCAGCATACAGACCACTTGTCAGATGCACTAAACCGGCTCTGTAACTGGTTAAAACCTAGCCAGAAGGAGCCATCTCTGCTCTTCAGGACTGTTTTGAGTGCACTGACTGCGACATGTTCAGGGAGGCTGCAACCAACGGCGCTACCACAGATTTGGAGGAATATACGTCATCAGTGACCAGCTACATCAGCAAGTGCATCGATGATGTGACCATCTCCAAATCCATCACCTCACGCTCCAACTCTTCACTGACATCTTCAACATCTCCCTGAGCAGCGCCGTCATCCCATCATGCCTAAAGACCACCACCATCATCCCTGTGCCGAAGAAGTCTCCAGTGTCCTGTCACAATGACTACCGTCCCGTTGCACTCACACCCATCATCATGAAGTGCTTCGAGAGGCTTGTCATGAGGCAAATCAAGGACCTGCTGCCACCATCACTAGACCCCATGCAGTTCAAATCGCTCCATGGACGATGCCATCATCACAACTCTCCATCTGTCCCTCACACACCTGGTAAATAAGGACACTTATGTACGAATGCTGTTCATTGATTTCAGTTCAGCATTCAACACAATCATCCCTCAGCACCTCACCGAGAAGCTGAGCCTGCTGGGCATCAACACCTCCCTCTGCAAATGGATCCTGGACTTCCTGACTGGGAGACCTCAGTCAGTCTGGATCGGGAACAGCACCTCCAGCACCACCACACTGAACACTGGAGCTCCTCAGGGCTGCATGCTCAGTCCACTGCTGTTCACCCTGCTGACTCACGACTGTGCAGCAATGCACAGCTCAAAACACATCATTAATTTCGCCAATGACACGACTGTGGTGGGTCTCATCAGCAAGAATGACTGCATACAGTCAGCACGACAGAGAGGAGGTGCAGAGGCTAACAGCCTGGTGTAAAGTCAACAACCTGTCTCTGAACGTGGAGAAAATGAAAGAGATGGTTGTTGACTTCAGGAGTGCACAGAGTGACCATTCTCCACTGGACATCGACGGGTCCAATGTGAAGATCATCAAGAGCACCAAATTCCTCTGTGTTCACCTGGAGGAAGACCTCACCTGGTCGCTCAACACCAGGTGAACACCATCACCAAGAAAGCCCAGCAGCGTCTCTACTTCCTGCAAAGGCTGAGGAAGGCTCATTTTCTACCTCTAATCCTGACCACCTTCTACAGAGGGACCATCGAGAGCATCCTGAGCAGCTGCATCACTGCCTGGTTCTGGAATTGCACCGTCTCAGATTGCAAGACCCTGCAGCGGATAATGAGGACAGTTGTGAAGATCATCGGAGTCTCTCTTCCCTCTATTACGGACATTTACTCCACATGCTGCATCCGAAAGCCAACAACATTGTGGATGACCCCACACACCCCTTACACACACTCTTCACCCTCCTGTGATCTGGAAAGAGGTACCGTAGCATTCGGGCCCACACATCCAGACTGCTGAACAGCTTCTTCCCTCAGGCAATCAGGTGTCTCAACAGAGAACTGAACTAAACTGAGGAATATGGACACACACACACAGACACATACACACACACACACACACACACACACACACACACACACACACACTCTGAACTGTGAACTGAACAGAACTCACACACACACACACACACACACACACACACACACACACACCTGATATTGTTTACATGCACACATCACTTTTTTGTACTATAACTTTAAATATTATAATTGTGTTAACTATCTCTGCTGCTATTTTTGCACTCACTGTACAACACTGTTCTTTTTTTGCACACAGTCGGCGTTATGTGTCTTGTTTGTCTGCACTGTCTCGCCATTCCCTGCACTTATGTTGTATGTTTAGTTTAAAAATTCTGCACCTTAGTTTAGCTTCATGTTTGTCTGTTTCACTCTGTATTTAGTTTTTGTTATGTGTAGCACATCTGGTCCAGGAGGAACGTTGTTTCATTTCACCATGTACTGCATCAGCTATATATGGTTGAAGTGACAATAAAGCTTCTTTGACTTTGAAATAAATTGAAATTAATTGAATTGCATGTACCATCTGCTATCTGTGGTATCTGTGGAAACCCATTTGAGTGGGTCCATGGTGGATAACAATTTAGAGAAACTTAAAACACTACTTTATATGTTCAAACACAATTGAAACAATGGAAACAACAAACAGAAAGTGACCTGGAAGGAGACCCGGTAATGAAAACATAATTTAAAAAGGCAATAATAGACACTGTGTAACTGTCTGTGAAGGCCAAGCTCAAAGATGTTGCAAGTTGCAAAGAGTTTTGTGACCATATGACTCTGGATGGTCACAAAACTGATCTTCAACAACACAGAGTGAATGAACAAAAACAAGAAGAAGACTCATGCTCCTGTCAACAACAAAGACATAGAGGGGAGAACACAATCAGCATTAATGGTGCTTTTGAATGCACTTCCTCAGAATGAGAACACCTCTATCTGTGCAGCTAAACACACCAGTTGGTGTGTTCCTGTAGGTGTACAACCATCTCCCACATCTGTTGTCACTGTTTTCCAGCAACGAAGCAATATGATCTGGTAGAGAAGGCCTCCACACTGAGTAAGAGGACAACCAATCTGGGGGTGTGCTCAAAATTTAAACAATTGATGCATCATCCCCGCCAATCCATGGCAACAGACTCTTGGGGGTAAAGGGGGGTGGATTCAACCACATTGAGAGCCCCCACAGGGTCCAGTTACTCATGGACAGGACCAAATCAGGGATTATAAGGGTGCCCAGAGAATCCTACAGGGGAGATTAAGCTCTCGATGCTATCAGCTGATGCTAATCAAGAATCTATGCTGCAGGTTGAAATTGAGGGAAGTGTAACATCCATGATGGAGGACACTGTAGCCAATTACACTTATTACCAAATCCAAATTGTGCTTCTCCTTCCCTTTCTCAGGCAGATTTGCTAATTCCAATGACGGCTTCAGTTTGCCTACAAGTCACAAGTAAAACTGTAAAATTACCCATTTTGATTTCAACTGTTTGACATCTGTTAATTTATTAGGAAAAGATGCTTTGTCCGATATTGGCCTATAGTTGGACAGCTGACAGGGGTCAAGGACCATTTTTTTAATCAGGGGTTTGATAACTGCTAGCTTAAAAGATTTAGCCACATAGCCAGTGCTAAGGGAAGAATTTATAATTTTTAGAAGGGGTTGGGTAGCTACTGGTAATATCTGTTTAAGGACAGACATGGGTAAAGGATCTAGAATGCAGGTTGAAAAAGATGCATTGGTTTGCTTTGACTCATTAAAAAGTGAGCTACAAACAGTGTCTGTGCTGGCAAATCCTAATTACACAAAGCCATTCCAAAGCCAACAAAGTAGATGTATATGCATCATGCAGCAAACTGAACACTGTAGCTCAGGGATTCCATCCATGTTATCAGCAGGGACTTGTACTATGCATATATCCAATAATCATTTGCACTCACCGAAAAATCACTTTGAACGAGTAGGTTTGTTTTATCTTACACTCATACTTTGGCTTATTCATCATTCCTCCTGTTGGATTTCAAATTTATAAAATGTTAAATCTAGGTTCCAGTGTAATAGTATATAAACTGAAAAGGTTATGTACATTATGTTTTACATTTTGAGGTGAAGAGGATGACATTCTAAGAAGATGAAGTCAGGCAGCCCAGGTGTCTGAGACATGAACCTTTTGTCTTTGAATCTGTTCCCATCTGGTAAGGTAGGATACTGACTTTTGTATACTATTTGTTTAACTTGGTTGGTTCTAGAGTTGTTATTTGAACTGTTATTGTATAGCTTGTTGATCCTATAGTGTTGATCCTTGCTTCATAGCTGTCTCGGGTGATTAATCAAGAATAGTTTCGGTCTCCCTTAAGGTGTGAATTGTGGGCAGGGCTTACTAATTTATATTGAAGGTGTAATCAGCTCAATCTTCAGTGTGCTTTAACTCTTCATTTGAATCTGTTCCCATCTGGTAAGTAGGATTCTGACTTTTGTGTACTATTTGTTTAACTTGGTTGGTTCTATAGTTGTTATTTGAACTGTTATTGTATAGCTTGCTGATCCTATAGTGTTGATCCTTGCTTCTTAGCTGTCTCGGGTGATTAATCAAGAATAGTTTCGGTCTCCCTTAAGGTGTGAATTGTGGGCAGGGCTTACTAATTTATATTGAAAGTTCTACTAGCGGTTTGCAGATTGCCTTGTCAAGACCTGTTAATTACTTAAATAGTAAGTATATTGTCACATCTTTTTCTTGTTCTCTTACATCCTTAATCTCACTTTTCATACTTAACCTCACTTTGACAAGACCACAGACATGTGCCTCAAACCTATTTCTGTTGTTACCTCTTACAGACGCAGGCATTCTCATCCACGAAGCAGAGGTCATGTTTCCAGCAATCTCATATACCCTCCCCTGTTGTCTCAGTCTCAAACAGTGGTGGTAGGTGGGTTCTAGAACTGCCAGTCTGCTGTAAGGAACGCTGATTTCATCTCAGCTTTAGCCTTCCACTATTCCTTTGATTTTCTGGCAATAACTGAGACCTGGATATCACCACAGAGCACTGCTACACCGGCTGCTCAATCCTCTGCCTACACTTTCTCTCACTCACCACAAGAATCAGGCAGGGGTGGTGCTACAGGTCTGCTGTTGTCACGGAGATGGTGTACCTCACCTCTCCCCTTGTCTCATCTAACCATCTCTTCTTTTGAATTCCATGCAGGTTCAGTTACCTCTCCAATCAACCTCTTCATCATTGTCATCTACCGCCCCCCTGGTCCCCTAGGAGACTTCTTGGAAGAAATGGACAAACTCCTCAGTGTCTTCCCTTCTGACAGCACCCCTCTGATGGTTCTTGGAGATTTCAACCTCCCATCTGACAAGCTTCACTCTTCTGGCCTTCTGGCTCTTCTGAATTCATTCTCCTTGCCTTTCAACAGCTGCCCTCCCACACACAAGGGAGAAAATGTCCTGGATCTAGTCGTCACTCATCCTTCCCCAGCTACAGACATGACTGCTACTCCACTTCATATCTCCGATCATCACCTGGTATCCTTCACTATCACTCTCCCTATCCTGCCTAAACGTAACTCCCAGCACCTCTCTCTCACCCACCAAAACCTCCACTCTATCTCCCCTTCCTCTGTAGCTTCCTGCACTCTTTCATCTCTTCCTGATCATGACTCCTTTTCCTCCCTTCCCCTGGACTCAGCTACTGAAATTTTGCTCTCCTCTCTTTCCTCAACCATGGACCTTCTTTGCCCTTTGTCCACTATACACAGGAAGAATTCTTCTACTGCTCCTTTGCTGTCATGCTTCGCAACAATCGGAGAGAACTATGATCAGCAGAGAGGAAGTGGAAGAAATCTAAACTCAACTCAGACCTCATCCCTTATTGTATGCTCCTGTTCAAATTCTCTTTGGACGTGACTTCTGCCAAGACCTCCTTCTACAAGGAAAAGCTTGAAACTTCTGCACAAGATCCCCGAAAGCTCCACAACATCTTCTCATCACTACTCAACCCTCCGGCTCCACCTGCTCCATTCTCCCTGACCGCTGAAGATTTCACCACTTTTTACATAGAGAAGATTGAGAGGATCTGCCAGACCTTCACTTCTGCCCCAACTTCCCCTACATCACACAGTCAGCACTCCGCTACTCCTTCATTGACGCAGCTCTCAACTGTAGCAACAGAAGAGGTTTTGCAAATTATTCGGTCCTGCAATCCTACCACCAGCCCACTGGATCCAATCCCTTCAGCTATGCTCCAGACCATCTCACCTGACCTCCTACCCTTCATCACCACAGTCATCAATGGATCCTTAACATCTGGTCATGTTCCAACTGTCTTTAAGAAAGCCAGGGTCATCCCCATCCTGAAGAAACCTGCTCTGGATCCCTCAGACATCAGCAATTACAGACCGGTATCACTTCTCTCATTTCTTTCAAAAATTCTCGAACGTGTTGTTTGTAATCAGCTGTCTGACTATCTCATACAGAATAACCTCCATGACCCCAACCAGTCTGGCTTCAAAGCAACACATTCCACAGAGACTGCCCTTTTGGCAGTCACTGAGAAACTACATGCTGCTAGATCAGCCAAACTGTCATCGGTCCTCATCCTCTTCAACCTGTCTGCAGCATTTGATACAGTAAACCACAAAACTCTCTTGTCCACCCTCAGGAGTCTTGGAAATTGTGGAACAGCATGGGAATGGTTTGCTTCCTACCTGGATGTTCGCTCATATCAGGTCATATGTGAGCTACATACATATCTCTTAGTATTGCTTGATCATCAAATCTCTCCACTATTATTAAAAATAACAAAATAAAACACATTTTTATTTAATACTGTAGCTGTTAGAATTTTTGGATTCAGTCTGAGAAGAAGCCTGAATCATACTGCTGCCTTTTTTCCAAAGAATCATGCAGACACAGTGATTGTCCCTGCCTCATAATTTGCATAATCAGACTACTGGCACAGCACATGTTTACAAAAAGTCATTTTATACACAAGTTACTTTAACTCAGGACTGGAACACCATTGCACATAACACTTTAACTTTGAACTATTCCATTCTTATATTCTGCTTATTACATTAATATTCTATTCAATTGTTGTTTATTTTTATTCTATTTTCATATTTTGTATAATGACAGTCTTCTTCTTCTTCTTTTGGATTTTCCCTTCAGGGGTCGCCACAGTGAATCATCTCTTTCCACCTATCCCTATCTTCTGTATCCGCAACACTTGCACCCACTAGCTTCATATCCTCATTTATTACATCCATATACCTCCTCTTTGGCCTTCCTCTTTGCCTCCTGCCTGGCAGCTCCATGTCCAACATTCTCCTACCAATATACCCACTCTTCCTCCGCTGAACATGTCCAAACCATCTTAATCTGTCCTCCCTAACTTTGTCCCCCAAACATCCAACATGAGCTGTCCCACTGATGTACTCATTCCTAATCCTGTCCAACCTTATCACTCCCAAAGAGAACCTCAACATCTTCAGCTCTGCTACCTCTAGCTTTGACTCCTGTCTCTTCCTCAGTGACACTGTCTCTAAACTATACAGTATGGCCGGTCTCACCACTGTCTTGTACACCTTCTCCTTGATTCTCACTGATATTTATCTATTACACAGAACTCCTGACAACTTTCTCCACCCATTCCAACCTGCCTGCACTTGCTTCTTTACCTCTTTCCCACACTCTCCATTACTCTGGACTGTTGACCCCAAGTACTTAAACTCCTGTATCTTCTTCACCTCTTCACTCTGTATTCTTACTGTTCCACTTCCCTCCCTTTCATTCACACACACGTACTCAGTCTTACTACGACTGACTTTCATTCCTCTTCTCTCCAACACAAACCTCCACCTCTCCAGGTTTTCCTCCACCTGCTCCCTGCTCTCACTACAGATCACAATGTCATCTGCAAACATCATTGTCGAAGGAGACTCCTGTCTGACCTCCTCTGACAACTGGTCCATCACCATAGCAAACAGGAAGGGGCTCAGAGCCGATCCCTGATGCAGTCCCACCTCCACTTTGAACTCCTCTGTCTGACCTACAGCACACCACTGTCCTGCTCCTCTCATACATGTCCTGCACCACTCTGACATACTTCTCCTGACTTCCTCATACAGTACCACAGCTCTTCTCTTGGTACCCTGTCATATGCTTTCTCCAAGCCTACAAACACACAATGCAACTCCCTCTGACCATCCTTATACTTCTCCATCAAAATTCTCAGAACAAAATTTGCATCTGTTGTGCTCTTTCCGCTGCTCACAAATTTCCACTACCTTCCTTAACCTAGCTTCCACTACTCTTTCCCATAGCTTCAGTGTATGGCTCATCAACTTTATCCCCCTATAGTTGCTGAAACTCTGCATGTCACCCTTATTCTTAAAGATTGGCACTAATACACTTCTCCATTCCTCAGGTATCTTCTCACTCTATAAAACCCTGTTAAACGAACTAGTTAAAAATTCCACTGCTGCCTCTCCTAGACACTTCCAGACATCCACCAGGATGGCATCATGACCAACTGCCTTTCCACTTTTCATCCTCTTCAAAGCCTTCCTGACTTCATCCTTTCTAATCGTATCTACTTTCTGTTCCACAGAGTTCACCCCTTCTACTCTTTTTTCCCTCTTATTTTCCTCATTCATCAGCTCTTCAAAGTATTTCTTCCATCTCCTCTGTACACACTCCTCACTTGTGAGTACCTTTCCATCTCTATCCTTAATAACTCTAACTTGCTGCACATCCTTCCCATCTCGATCCCTCTGCCTAGCTAACCTGTAGAAGTCCTTCTCTCCTTCTCTAGTGTCTAACCTAATGTATAACTCGTCATATGCTTTCTGCTTGGCCTTAGACACCCTCTTCACTCTGCGCTGTAACTCCTTGTGTTCGTGTCTATTCTTTTCAGTCCTGTCCATGTCCCACTTCTTCTTGGCTAACCTCTTCCTCTGGATACTATCCTGAACTTCCTCATTCCACCACCAAGTCTCCTTATCTTCTTTCCTCCTTCCAGATGACACACCCAGCACCTTTCCCCCTGATCACTTCTGCTGTAGTTTCCCAGTCATCTGGCAGCACTACCTGACCACCCAGAGCCTGCCTCAACTTCTGTCTAAATTCCTCACAACATTCCTCCTTTTTCAGCTTCCACCACTTGGTTTTTTTTCTCTATCTCTTTCTTTGACCTCTTCTGCTTACAGACCATCAAAGTCATCCTACACCCACCATTCTATGCTATCTGGGTACACTCTCTCCCACTACCACTTTACAGTCACTAATCTCTTTCAGATTGCCTCTTCTACATAGGATGTAGTCTACCTGTGTGCTCCTACCTCCACTTTTGTAAGTCACTCTATGCTCCTCCCTCTTCTGAAAATAAGTGTTAACCATAGCCATGTCCATCCTCTTAGCAAAGTCCACTACCATCTGTCCTTCAACATTCCTTTCTTTAACTCCAAACTTGCCCATTACCTCCTCATCACCTGTGTTCCCCTCACCAACATGTCCATTAAAATCTGCTCCTATTACCACTCTCTCACCCTTGGGAATACTCTCTATCACATCATCTAATTCACTCCAGAATCTTTCTCCTCTAACTCACAACATACCTTTGGAGCATACCCACTAACAACACTCAACATCACCCCTTCAGTCTCTAACTTCTGACTCATCACCCTGTCTGACACTCTCATCACCTCCAGAACATTCCTCACAAACTCCTCCTTCAAGACCACACCTACCCCGTTTCTTTTACTATCCACACCATAATGAAACAGCTTGAATCCTGCTCCTATACTATGAGCCTTGCTACCCTTCCACCTGGTCTCCTGTACACACAGTATATCCACCTTCCTTCTCTCCATCATATCAGCCAGCTCTCTACCTTTCCCTGTCATAGTACCAACATTCAGAGTTCCTATTCTCAGTCCTACACTCTTACCTTTCGTCTACACACTCTCCTCCCTCCTTTACTTCTTCGACCAACAGTAGCCCAATTTCCACCGGCCCTGTAGGTCAACGGCGCCGATGGTGGTCATTGTTAACCCGGGCCTCAACCAATCCGGTATGAAATTCCGACTACTGACGATTTGCATGATTAAATTTGGCAATGTTTTACCCCATATGCCCTTCCTGATGCAACCCTCTCTATTTATCCAGACTTGGGACCGGCACAGAAGTCACTGGACTGTGACCCCGTTGGCTAGATTTGTATAATGATAGTCTATGTTATATTATATTTTGTATTATATTCTTTTTATACTTGATTCTTTTTATTTTAGATTCTGCTTTTCTTTTAGAGTATTTCTCATATTTTATATTCTAGTTTTACATTTTTATTTCTAATTGTGGCATCCGGGCCGCTCGCACCCCGTGGGGCTCATGCCTGGATGTTCCTGAAAACGGCATGCAACCGCATGCCATGGAAAGGCAGACCCATGTGCAAGATTAAATGAAGCGCTGCTTTATTCACAGGGGTAAGATGAGACTAAAACAAAATGTAAAACAAAACTAAACATAATAACAAAAGCACAAACGGTTCCTCATACAGGTGGCAAGTGACAAGGTGGGAAGGCAGAACAATAGGAAGGGCATGGCACAAAGTACAAGGAAAAACAAACAGTAAAGCGGGCTCCGCCGATTAACCTGCCAGCACCCCTGATATATTCAGAATATATCAATGTCCTGTTAGGTCCCAACGGGACCTGTGCATGCTCCTAAGGAGCATCAAAGTCCGTCTCACTGCTCGCTGGGCCATCCCACGGCCTCAACCTCAAACGACAACCACCCTTTCAGGCCATGCATGCCAGAGGTCAGAGGGTGGTCATATCCAGCAAGAAACAAGATCTGCTTTGTTGTATTGAGTGGAACTGCTACATAAGTGTTGTTGCCAAGGGTATATATGGATCGCCTACACTACATAAATTTACTGAAAAATACATGGTAACAACAGAGAGGCCAAATGATGATCACAACCACTGGTAAAATGGAATGCAAAATCTAATAGCATTATGTATTATGATAGTTGAAACAATTTCTAAATAAAAATCACAAGCCAAAATTACCACCGTGCTGCTAAGGAATAAGTTTACATACCCAGGAGCATAAGGCCCCTACTAAGTGTATAATAAACATGTTTTTATTAATCGGTTATTTTCTAAGCAAAGAAAATTTCTAAGCTCCTTTTTCTGAAGAACCTGGTTAAGGTGAGGAGTGATCTTTACTAATACAACATCACCTGCGCGAAAAAGGGTGAGTTGGCTGCTCTATAAGTAGAGGGAAAGAATTAAAATACAGTACATGCTGTTCGATTTTCAATTAGTGCTTGAATGCAATTGCCAACAATCACCTCAATGTTAACTGAAAAGGAAACACCAGGATTGCTTTTAGTCCAAAGGGATAGAAATGGCCTGGCCATAATTATCTCAAAGGGATATAGTGGTGATTTTGAATTGTTATTTTGAATGTGGTGTCATCAGTTCACAAAGAACCTTTACACTGAATGTTAGCTCTAGCACAAATGAAACTCACATTGGGTAACAATTTGGCAGTTTTATTGACATTTAGAATACAAAATTGTTTGTTGATATTCCTTATCACCCCTCTTCATGCGACATGTAAGATACCATAAAACTGGCACATGAGAAATGGCAAGACATGGCACATACACAAGGGGAATGCAGTGTGTCCCTGAGGGCAGAGAATCAGTCCATCCTTACCTGAGGGAAAACAGTTCTCTGAAGATCAAAACAGAAGTTCCTGTTCTATAGCATATGATTAAAGAAAAGGTACCAATATCTAGTGAAAGTGAGTCAAAATGTGTGTAAACAGAAAATACTGTGGCTGTTTTGTGCACAAAAGCTGAGGGTGTGCACTTTTTGGCAACCCATTTTGCTACTTCATCAGTTAGAGAGTTATCACAAGCCATTTCAGAATCTCCTGGGTCGTGTCCCTTGACCTTAATGACAGCTACAATTTTAGGTAACACTGAGGCCTTAAAAAGATAATAAACCAATACAGCATGTGAAATGGGCTTACCATTGGCTTTAAAACCATATGCATGCCAAATTTAACCAAAATTGTAAGCTACACCCAAAGCATATCGTGAATTAGTATAAATAATTACTACCTGTTATTTAAACAAACAAAATGCCCTTGTTAAAGCAAAAAGTTCAGCATCTTGAACTGAGAAAAAAGGAATAGAGTGACGTTCATGTACAACATTAGGCAAAGAACAAACTGAGTATCCACATAAGGTGGTACTATCATTATGTTTAGAACACGAGCCATCTCCATATATGTGTGCCCTGCCCTCCAACAGGTGTTGTGACAGTTCTGTGTGCATTGATGATGATTCTAAAATCTCAGTCAGACAGTCGTGCTCCAACCAGAAATCAGGCACCTGTTCCTCTGAACAGGAGCACATGAGGTGGTGTAACAGGACTGCTTGGCTATTTTGGGCCATTACACATTTATAGTGAGATTTTGTATGGCATAGAGGATGGCTTCATAGCCTGAACAACGCTGTGCGGTCATGCGTTGTGTCTGAATGTTATTAAGAATTGTGACTACCTGATGTGGTGCATGTAGTGTAAATGTGTGTGAAAGGACAACTCTTTCAGCATCTGAGAACAGTAGAGCAGAGACAGCAACTGAACGCAAACATGTGGGCATACCTTGGACCACAGAAGTGAGAGATTTAGACAAATATGCTACTCAACAATAAACAACACTGCTCATTGGCCACGACTCCCACATCCGTGCCCCCATTCTCAGTGACAAAGAGATGAAATGGAATGTTGTAAACCTAAAGCTAAAGCAGGGCTCAGGGATTGTTTAAGGCTAACAGAAAGAGTTCATAATATCTTTAGTCCATTCCACAGTATCAGGCATGTCTTTGAGATAGCACTGGTGTAACACTTTGTCAGGGTGTGAACAGTCAAGCATATACTGGTGGCAGAAATTGATCAGTCCCAGGAACCTGAGGATATCTTTCTTTGTTTTGGGCAGATGGACCTTCATTATGACTTTCAAGTGATTAAATGATTAGCACTGTCCTTGGGAGATGAGAAACCACAGATACTCCACCAGAAGACTACAGAATTGGAGTTTTGAAAGAGAGGCCTTGAAACCACACTCTTTTAAAGCAGTCCCTGAAAGCAGAATGTCATCTATGTATTTTAGTAGAGAACAGTCTCATGGCAGGATGAATGATGACAACAAAGAATGCACCACTGACGAGAACACAGAATCGATGAACTCTTTAGGTAGGTGTATCCAGGTGTATTGGCATTGTTTGAATCTAAAGGCAAAGTTTGGCTGCATCTGCTCACTGACAGCAATACTGAAAAAGGCAAAAGGAACTACAGAGATCAATGGTAGTAAATTGATCATGATCATGTGAATACAGATGAAACATTAGGCACAATTGGGCTAATAGCGATAACTAAATCATTAATGCTGCACAAATCTTGCGTAAAACTCAAGGATACTGTTTACAGTACATAGTGGTTTGATGATCTAAGGTTGGTGACTTACGGTGTTACCTGTACCTGACCTACTGTACTTCATTGGAGTGCATGGCCCACAATACAGAGGTAACCATAGAAGAAAACAGAGATTAGTTGAAGTGCTGAGAACAAGATGTCCTCCTTCAAAAGATAAACAATGGTTCAACTTAGCCAAAACATCACGACCCAACAGATTGAACGGTGAGAATGGAATGACAACGTGTCTTTGACAAAAGAAAATTTCAGGATCATCTGGTAGTTTTGAGTGAGAATGTTTTAGGACAGGTGACAAGAAACCTGTCTATTCAAAGAGTTAATACATTAATTTGATAGCGGCCTGTTAGAACAAAAAGGATAAATCAGTTCTTCTCAGAGGTTGTCAACTCTTTGAGTCAGTAGACACAGGTACCCAGCAACTGAAGATCTGCAATAGACAGGCCTGGAGAGATATCTCAATAAAGAGGCTGAGGTCTCCGCTTACTAAGACATCTCTGATTTTATTGTTGCAAGGCATGAGTATATATACAGGTACAAAAGGGAAAAGGTGACCATGTGCTTCTGCAAGATAAATGCTTGTCTCTGCAACAAAAGTTCCAGCCGTTACTCAAAAGAGGCACCGTCTTGCAGCAATAACAAGTTTCTTCCTGATTCTATGCGTGCAACAGAGGCAGGAAGTTCGTGCAGAACAGATGTTCAGTTAGGGAAATAGAAAATTGTGGTCTCAGACCAGGGGTCATGTGTGTGTAGGTACAATACCACAGAATACAAGGTAAAGAATCTGTTGTAGTAGACAAAGAGATGAACCATTATGTACAATTATTCTTACACGGCCCATTGTACTTTTTCTCCATATGAGGTGCATGTGGCACCTGTATCAATCAAGGTAAACAACATCTTCATTTAACAGATATATTAAATATGTTTAAATCATCATTATCAAAAGACAAGATGCCATTGTTTCTCTCCCACACTCCACCCTGCAAAATTTTTAATAAAAGGTTGGACAAAAATGCCAATAACATGATTATACATCCAATTATTGGGATTTTGCTTAAACTGGCCACTTCCACCCATTGTTACAATAGACAAAGATGCAAAGACAAGACAAACAAGACAGACAACAGAGTTAGAGGAGCTTGGGAAGTGCAAACAACATGAGAAAGGTACGTTTATGTTTAACATGTGCACAACCTCCTGGGTGGACCGAGGAGCAAACCAAAACCTCCCAGCGGACCAGGAAACAAACAAAACCTCCTGGCAGACTGGGGAATGAACAGAATCTCCCCAGTGGACCGGTAAACAAACCAAAACCTCCCAATGGATCAGGGAATGAACCAAAACCTCCCAGCAGACCAGGGAACTAACAAAACCTTTCGGTGGACTGGGGAACAAACAGAAAATCAAGGAACAACTAATCAGCTCCTTTCAGTTATTCCTTACACAATATTCCTTACACAATTACATTTGTGTTATGGGGTGCAAGATCCCCCGATGGACCTCTAGGGGGCCTTCAGCAGGGGTTTTGTTTATTCAGTCATGTGTTCGTTTTAGCCACGCCTCTTCCTAATGTGTTTCCGCCTTTGTCCACCTGTTCCCAATGTGTCTATGATTATGTTCCTTATTTATAGTGGCCGTCTGTCTGCATTAGTTTGCTAGTCCTCGTCTTTGTGTACTGTCTGTGTGGATCTATGCTCCTTTGTTTAATAAACCCCTGTCTGCCGTCTATCTCCGCGTTGGGTCTGATTCATCTACACCGGCACAACCAGCGTGCTCCATAAAGCTCAGTGTTTGTGACAATTTGCCAATAATGCTTAGAATTAGAATTCATAGAATTAACAGAATTACCCTGATACAAACATTGCAGGTTAACAAATCTGTTATGAAATCTGTGTAATCCTAACTGAGATAACACAGAACATAACCACAAGTAGGCAGATACAAAGCAGAGTTCTACACCAGGTTATGTACGTAACCTGGTTCCCTGAGAAGGGAACAAGATGCTATGTCATGGCTGACATTTTGGGAATGCTTGTGTCTGATGAAATGAGTGTAGAGAGCAGCTTTCTAGTGGAGGAAGCCCTAGTGTTCAGCAGAGTCTCCAATACCTCAGATGAGAGGCCTGGCTCTGGGAACTGGTCAGAAGCCAGACACAAGAAGAAGGTAGACTTGATCATGGTGCACTCTGGCTAGGACTTCTGGTAGCAGAGCTACTGGGGGAAAGTACAGGTGTAGCCTCAGCCACGTCTGTACCAGAGCATCCAGGCCAAGAGGGGCCAGGTGAGAAAGAAAAAAACACAGTGGATCTACTCTATGGAGGTGAACAGATCCATTTCTGCCTATCTGAAAATCTGCAAAATGCTCTCGACCATCTGCGGGTGGAGATGCCAAAACCCGGGCCTCAGCACCTGCCTCGACAGGAAGTCTGTATCCCAAATTATATGCCCATGGATGAAAATCACTCTTAACAAAAGAAAACTGGTCTCTGCCCAGAGCAGAATCCACTGCGCCAACTTGAACAGAAGGCGTGAATGCAGACTGCCCTGACGATTGATATAGGAAACTACTGTAGTGCTGTCTGTGTGCATTAACACATGGTAGCCCCTGTGGTATGGGAGAAAGTTTCAATTCTAGGAACACAGCTCTCATCTCCAGGCAATTTATGTGCCATGAAAAATGAGGGCCCTCCCAAAGATCCTGGCTGGGCAGCCAAGACCACTCCCCAGCCCAAAAGTGAGACATCCATCTAAAGAGTCTTGCAATGATGGCACGCCCCTAGAGTGGGACACTAGGTCAGTAACCGGGGTTTTTCCAGATAAGAAGGGTATGAAGCCCACAGTGCACAACCCTTATGACCTTGAGGGGATGCCTGTGGGCATGAAAGCCTGCATCCCTGAGCCAGAGCTGGAACGGCATCACATGAAGCAGACCCAAAGAGATAATGTTAGCTGCTGACACCATGAAGCCGAGCATTCTCTGCATCTTGGTGACAGAGAGGCTTTGGGATAGCCGAATAGTTTTCACTGCCGACAGGATGAAAGCCACCTGAGCAGGAGACAGACATGTCTGCATCATAGTGGAATCCCAAACTACCCCCAAGAAGGTGGTTCTCTCTGAAGGAGAAACCACACACTTCTCTGGGTTCAACTTGAGGCCTAAACACCTCATGGATGCCCTGGAGACGCAGCGGTGCCAGGTCACCATCCATGCACTTCGTAAATGTGTGTGGTGAAAGGGCTAGACCAAAAGGAAGAACACAATACTGGTATGCTTCCAACTGAAAGCGAACCTAAGAAAATTCCTGTGCTCTGGCAGAATGCCTATGTGAAAATAGGCATCTTTCAGGTCTATTGTCACAAACCAGTCTTCTGACCTGATTTGCAACATGAAAAGTTTGAGCGAGGGGCATGGTGGCTTAGTGGTTAGCACGTTTGCCTCACAGCTCCAGAGTTGGGGGTTTGTTTCCCGCCTCTGCTGTGTGTGTGTGTGGAGTTTGCATGTTCTCCCTGTGCCTCGGGGGTTTCCTCTGGGTACTCCGGTTTCCTCCCCCGATCCAAAGACATGCATTGTAGGTTGATTGGCATCTCTAAATTGTCCAGAGTCTGTGTGTGCCCTGTGATGGGTTGGCACTCTGTCCAGGGTGTATCCTGCCTTGATGCCCAATGACGCCTGAGATAGGCACAGGCTCGTGACCTGAGAATAGATCGGATAAGTGGTAGACAATGAATGAATGAATGAAAGTTTGAGCATAAGAACTTGTTGAACTTGAGTGTCTTCAATGCACAGTTCAGAGCCCATAAATCCAAAATTGGATTCAGCCCCTTGTCTTTCTTGGGAACAACAAAATATCGACTTTAAAAGCCTAAGTCTCAATCTGGGAGGGGAACATGTTCTATGGCCCCTTTCCTCAGAAGTGAGAGAAGTTCCTCTTTGAGAAACATGGTTTGGTATTTGCCAACAACAGTGGGCAACACACCCTGACAAGATGCAAACTGTATCCTGTATCCTTTTTCTACCATATTTAGGACCCACTGAGATATGCCTGGCAGAATAGAATGCCACCAGATTGTCTGAAAGAGGTGTCAACCTCATGCTGATCTCCCCAGCACCCTGAAATAGCGAGTTGGCAGGCATGGACCCAGGGGACAGATTTGTGCAGGAAAAGGGAGCAAGGGCAGACCCTACCCACACCCAAAACACGTGAGGCAGCAGGGCAGGAGGTAGGAGAACTGCCCTAGGGAGGACGCTTCTGGTATCTCACAAGCCCCAAGAAGAACTCGCTAACACTCGATATGTGTTTAATTTGCACTAGAGCTAATATTCAGGGTAAAACTCATCTGTGGTTGCTAACTGGGAAATCTCACATTTTCACATACACATATAGAAATGTATGTATTAGCTATTACACAAGACTAGGACTGCTAACATTACTAGAAACTGGTTTTGAAGACTCTTTGGTCATTCTAGAACTGAGTTATATTGTGATTCTGTTAGACAATCTCAGCCATAGCTTAGAAAATAAGTAATTAAAAATAAAGCAGAAATGTGGTGGAAAGTTGGCCTGTATTTCCTTAGAAATCGCTCACAATTTGTCTGATGTTAATGATGCAACTTGTTGAGTCTGTCATCACATTGATACTCAGTGTTCATTGATTCCTTTAGACAATAATACTGCAGCCGATGTCAGTAAGAATGATTAGTTGTGGTGATCATTGTTTGGCCTCTCTGTTCTTACCAATTATCTTTCTTTGCATTTCTGCTTCTGTTAGGTGATTCTTAGGTGGCCTAGTTAATAATACTTACGTAGCAGTTCCTTTTTCATCCATCCATGCTTCCAACCATCCATCCATCCATCCATCCATTTTCTATACCTGCTTATCCTACTACTGGGTCACAGGGAACCTGGAGCCTATCCCAGGAAACAACGGGCACAAGGCAGGGTACACCCTGGACAGGATCAGTTCCTCTTTGATAATCCTTAAAAGCATGCACAGGTCCCTTTGGGACCTAAGAGGTCATTAAAAGACTGAATCAGTAGATAACACTGATAAACAACACATAATAACAATAACTTGTTACCTGTTATTACTTTTTATTACTAAATATCTGAGTACTTCTTTCACTGTTATAATTTTAAATAATCAACGAAAAACAAACTTAGTGCCTTATATTTCCTCAGCATTTATATCATTTTCAGAATTGAGACAAATAGTTAATTTTTGCTTTCTGTTCAACTTTTTCATAACCTGCTATAGAAGAAGAAATATATGTTTAAGTTTAGGGTTGTTTTGAATGATACAACTAAGAAAAGCTGAGAGTTGTTATACTGACGTAGATTACATAAATTCTCTTAGTTAGAATTAGTAACTGAATGTTAAAATCTGTTACGTAATATTTGTAAGACCTTTAGCAAAGGTCACAACACCTATAGCAGTCACCCTTTCCAGCCAGTGTGTATTATTTAGGCAGAAATGGAGTGTAAAATTTATAATTATGTTTTCATTAATGTATAATTACCTGAAAATAAGAATTGTTGTGCTTCTACAATAGCTCAAAACAAACAAATCACTGGCTTTAAAACCATTTAAATTTTTTTGCCTTGACTGATAGATGCTACTAAATTGGGGCTGTCCAATTTTATCTGTAAAGGGCCATTGTACATGCAGGTGCAACACCTGTGTATTTCGCCATTCAATCAACTTGCATTTCTGCTTGGCTTCTGCTTGGTTGGAATAAAAAATGTCTTAATGTTATCTGAAACAAATCAATGTGGGATCACATATAGGGCTGACAGTGAAGAATTATACGTACAATGTACATCAGAAATGCTGTTGGAAAAATATATAGCGTATGTTTAATCATATTTTGGGGTATTATTGCTTAGCAAAGCTGGATTTCAATAAAGGCAGGTCCACAAAACCCAGTAAAAGAGCCTGACTTTAAGAATTTAAGATTTTTGCCTGTTTACTAGGCCCTGTCAAATAAACATCAAGATTTGTTCATTTAGCCATATTATTTAACACTGCTTTACTAACAATGAGATTCAAGAGCTAAACAATGCACTCACCAATCACTTTAATAGGAACAGCCTTTACACCATTAAAATGTGATCTCATGTGATCTATGACTGTCATTCTACAACTACAACTCTGTCACATATTTTTAGGTTTTATAAGTATTTATAAGATATATTTATAACAGACTAGCACTTTTAGAAATCAGCTCTTCAATCGCACAGCACGAACGAGACTTTGAGTTCCTCAAAGCTATCCCACTTTTTACAAATGTTGCAGCAACACCAGAAAAAGAAGGAGAAACAGGAAGGAAGGAGAGCCAGTGTCTTTGCTGCCACTACCCAAGATTCTACTAGCAAATGTTCAATCTCTGGACAAAAAGCTATTTTAGCAGAGAACAAGAGGTAAAGGTCTGCTGCATTATCTGAGCATTGCATTACTTATGTGTGATCAGAGGAATGTGTTAAGTCATTTTGCTTCCCTGACCTGGAATACCTCATGCTCCTTTTGTCAGCCATAGTGGCTAAGGAGGGAATTCAGGTGGTATTTATTACTGCTGTGTACATCCCCCTCAAACAAAAACAGACAAGGCAGTCTGTTTTGGAGAAAGTATTTTACAAAACAGACTGCCTTATAAACTTTTCCAAAAGTATTGGAAAAAGCAAAACCCACAGGCCAAATTCATTATGACCAGTGACTTTAACAAAGCCAACCACAGAACAGTAACCCCCAAAATACTTTCAATGCATAACATGCATCACATGGATGAACCAGGTTTTGAACAACAGCTATTATCCCTTCCAGGATGCATACAAATCCCTTTCCCAGCCACTGTTTTGATGATGAGGACTGGGAGGTTTTTCATTCTGACTCCAAACATTGAAGTTTACTTGGATAATGTAAAATGTTTCATTAGGAATTGTATAGAACATTCCAACCAAAACAATTATGATATACCCAAACTAAAATCCGTGATCTAACAATGACATTCGTGTAGCCCTAAATCTGTGAGCCACTGTTTTTGTTAATCAGAACAGCAAAATGCCAGTACAAGATAGAAGCACAGTCCAACATCAGAACAGAAAAAACATGAACACCACTCCACTCAGAATAGTATACTTTCTGTATCTCGATCCGCCTGACAACTGGATATCCGCAAGTCTGCAGGTCTAGGTCCACTTCTGTGTCATCAAAATATGCATTAGTTAATTAGCTGGTCATTTCACTGACATTTTTAATTTCTCTGTGCAGTAAGTGCTTTGTGAGCTCTCTGGGGCTATTGGTGATCTGCATGCAAATCTTAAATCGGTGCTCCCTAAATTCCATCAGCGTGTGGGCTCAGCAACTCACTGGCTACATACTGGATCTTGTTTACACAAACATCCCCATCTGTACATATGTATTTATCTGCACATATTAGTTTATCTACACTTCTGAATATAAAGCACTTGCTGCTCATCGCACTTCTGGTTAGATGCTAAACTGCATTTCGTTGCCTTGTACTTGTACATGTGTAATGACAATAAAGTTGAATCTAATCAACAAAAAAATAAAGTAGTAACTTTAAAGTTTATAATTTTTTTCCTTCTCTGTTTCTATACTTCTGTAAAGCTGCAATGAGACAATGTCCAATGTCCATGAACATGCCCAGAGAATCCACAGCCATTTTCGAGACAGGGGCAACACCCAGCACATGTGGGAGGGCATCCCAGCTATCACTCCAACAACTCCAACTCTTTTGCACATTCCATCTCTACTTATTCTAAATGCTGCTACAACTGTTTTGCACACTAACAGACTGTTTACTGGTCGACACTATCTTTATGTATCTGTCTTGTAGTTTATTGTATTGTCTGTTCTCACTGTCTGTTTTCTTGCACTGTCTTTTCTGTTTGCACAAGGTTGCACACATCACATTATGTCAATAGGTTAATTTTTTCTTTTACTTTTACTTTTTAGCCTTAGTGCTGTGTTTACACTTACATTTCTGGCATTTGGCAGATGCCCTTATCCAGAGTGAGTTACAATGCATCTCATTTGGTACAACTGAGTAACTGAGGGATAATGGCCTTGCTCAGTGTCCCAGCAGACCCGGGATCTGAACTAACAACCTTCTGATCAGTATAGTCGATGTTGAAATTTTCTGAAATAATGTACTCATTTTCATAAATCTAATTCTAATCTACTTTAATCATTAAATCAAAAATAAATTTTATTCATTCATTGTCTATCGCTTATCCGATCTATTCTCGGGTCACGGGGAGCCTGTGCCTGTCTCAAGTGTCATTGGGCATCAAGGCAGGATACACCCTGGACAGAGTGCCAACCCATCGCAGGGCACACACACACACTCTCATTCACTCACGCAATATGGACAATTTAGAGATGGCAATCAACCTACAATGCATGTCTTTGGACCGGGGGAGGAAACCGGAGCACCCGGAGGAAACCCCCGAGGCATGGGGAGAACATGCAAACTCCACACACACGGCAGAGGCGGGAATCGAACCCCCGACCCTGGAGGTGTGAGGCAAACTTGCTAACCACAAAGTCACCGTGCCCCTCCTAAAATAAATTTTAATCCTTGAAATTTAAGATAAATTAACTCTAAGACTATTTTAATCCATAATCCAGAGTTCATTTTAATTTTAATCTTTACTTGTTTTGCTTTACATATATTAATCTCACTTATTTTAATCTGTGCTTAAGCAATATAATAACAGTTATCAGCTAGGGCAAAGTTAACCATACAACTAGAAATAGTTTAAAATGGCATATAAAAAAAGACATATAATCACTCTTGAAGAGTAAGGTAAGCATGTAGTTTATTAGGTAAAACAGTTATGTAAGAAAACCAGTAGAAAGGTGCTGCATCACGGCTGACGCTATGGGAATGCTTCTATGTGGAACTTGTGTCTGATGCTTTCTCTCTCTCTCATCTGTCTGATGCTCTATCTCTCTCTCTCTCTCTCTCTATATATATATATATATATATATATATATATATATATATATATATATAAGTTATATATATATAACTTGCATCGTGCATCACTAATACCACACACATAAAGAGAGCAGTGGTGCACCCTGTGGGAAATGGCAACAATTGTGGTGGTGCAGTGGACTTGAACATTAGTAATATTGAGTAGTTGAGTAGGTGATTTATTGATTCATGCTTATTGTGATTTATCAGCTTTGGGTTTATTGATTTAATTATTGTTCCTTGATTGATTCATTGCATTGGTTTGATTTCTGTTAGTTCATTGCATGAATGAATGAATCAATTGGAGTTAGTTATTCTGTTAGTTCATTGCATTGGTTGCTGATGCTTCTATGTGGTGATTAGCTGCTGTATGCTGAACTGTTGGTTGACCAGTGAACTTTGAATTATTGATTTAATTATTGAATTATGATTAACTGTTGATTACTGAATTATTAAGTGATTTACAGATTTTTTGCTGGTTATAATTTTTCTATTTCAGTGGATTTTAATGGTTCTAATTCATTGACCGGGGGCACGGTGGCTTGGTGGTTAGCATGTTTGCCTCACACCTCCAGAGTTGGGGGTTCGATTCCTGCCTCTGCCGTGTGTGTGGAGTTCCTCCCCCGGTCCAAAGACATGTATTGTAGGTTGATTGGCATCTCTAAATTGTCCGTTGTGTGTGTGTGTGTGTGTGTGATTGCGTTAGTGAATGAGAGTGTGTGTGTGTGTGCGCCCTGCGATGGGTTGGCACTCCATCCAGGGTGTATCCTGCCTTGATGACCAATGACGCCTGAGACCCAGGAATAGATCGGATAAGTGGTAGACGATGAATGAATGAATAATTCATTGACCTTTTAAGGATTTTAAGTATAAGTATCTACAACACTAATCTTAAATTTTCTAAAAAGTTAAGACGTTTCTAAGAAGTCTTCCCTTTTTTTTCCCTTTTTATCCTGTTGCTTACGCCCATTTCAGACTATGGTGATAAATTGATTGATTACAATAACGACTAATGTTAAAGTATTATAAAATAGTGCAGTGGCGTTGTGATACAGTAGAAGTTGCTTTCGGCTGCTCCCTGTTCGGGGTCGCCACAGCGGACCGACTGGTCCGCACAACAACTTGGCACAGGTTTTACGCCGGATGCCCTTCCTGACGCAACCCTCCCATTTTTTCCGGGCTCGGGACCGGCACTGCATCCAGTGGCTGGGATTGAGGCATTGGCTGGAATCGAACCCGGGCCTTTCGCATGATAGGCGAGAAACCTACCACTGAGCCACCAATGCCTCTGGCGTTGTGATACAGTAATATATTATATTCATTCATTCATTGTCTACCGCTTAGCCGATCTATTCTTGGGTCATGGGGAGCCTGTGCCTATCTCAGGTGTCATTGGGCATCAAGGCAGGATACACCCTGGACGGAGTGCCAACCCATCACAGGGCACACACACACTCTCATTCACTCACGCAATCACACACCGGACAATTTAGAGATGCCAGTCAACCTACAATGCATGTTTTTGGACCGGGGGAGGAAACCAGAGTACCCGGAGGAAACCCCCAAGGCATGGGGAGAACATGCAAACTCCACACACACATGGCAGAGATGGGAATCGAACCCCCAACCCTGGAGGTGTGAGGCAAACGTGCTAACCACCAAACCACCAAGCCACCGTGCCCCCCCCCCCCCCCATATTATATTACTTTATTATATTATTATTATTGTTGTATTACATTATATTGTGATATATAGTGACTATAGTGATAAAACTATTAAGCATATAATTGCAGTTAAGCATATAAGTGGTAGAAGTAAACAGTGAAACCAACAGTAATAGTAAGGCGAATAAAGACCCTCTTAAACAGAAATCCTTTGATTTGATGAACATTTGAAACCCCAGAGCATTTGATTTGATGGAGTACATGAAAATGAAATCCAGGATAGAGTGCAAAAAAAGAAAACACAAAAAAAGACAAAAAGACGAAGGAAATTAGAGATTATACAGTGGTTTGAGAAAGAAGGACAAGAAAGGAGGCAAAGGAAAAAAGACATGGAAATGGAAAAAACTGAGAAAGAAGAGTGGAAGGTAGAATAGATGATAGAAATTGGACAGCAAAGAGAGAAAAAAGGAACAGCCCCATCATGGGAGAAATGTGTGGAGCACGGATGGCCACCACCAGGAAATGGGCTTCGAAATAGTGACAGGACAAATAAAAAGAGGAATGAGAGAAACAGTGTCAGAGGAAAATGAAGAAAGCAGCCACCCAGGAGCTGACAGTCAGGTGGTAAGACCAAAACAATGAAGCCAACGTAGTGAAGAAAGTAAAGAGCGATAAACACTCCAGTGGGAAGATGAACTCCCCCAGATCGAGAGTATACTCGGCAAAGGAGAACTACACCAGGTAGGCCCTTACTAACTATCTCAGAAGCCTCATAGTACCCCACTTGATTAAGATCAGATGGGGTGGAAAACAAGAACACTGTCAGATCCAGAGAGAAGGCAAGAGAAGTCCCAGTGCTGAATGCAGTACCAAATAGAGGAAGTCATGAACATGGAAAGGAAGGAAAAGGAGCAGCAGCCTACCCAGTAGCACAAGAGGAAAGAGAACATAGCATCCGAAAAGAGGGAAAGAAAAGATGGATACAAATAGCAGGAGAAGTGCAAATGACACTGCTCTATGAAGAGGTGGATGAGGATGAAAAAGGTAAGAGAGAGAGCGGAAAGAGCTGCTGAATATGACCCTGACAACAATGGAGAAAGTGCGGAGCTACAGCAACATACTAAAAGGAGAAGTTAAGGGACATGGAATTGAGTAATGCAGACGGAATTAGGGAACTAAGAAAAGTGAAAAAAGCCCAACGCACAGTGACACAGAGTATGTTAAACATGGGGAATGAGCATGCCAGGATGTCACGGAGAACAACCCAAGTTGAAAAGAAGCTAGAAGCAAAAAGCCAGACAAAGTCCTCACTCCCCAGCAGAGTCAGGGGAATGAGGCACTGGGAAAGAAATAACGAGATAGTAACTCATTCCATGTATCAGACAAAAATGATGCAGGTGCTGGAGACTGAAGAAGAAGAGGACGAAAGTAAAGATGAACAGGTGAACGGAGCTGAATATGAAAACGAAGATGACAGGTGGAGGGAGCTGAGCTGCCACCAACACATTGCCCTTTAATAGTTAAAGGAGAATGAACAAACTACATCCCCTAGACGTTTATGGATGTGACAGTGCTGATAAGTCAACTGCCCAGCATACGGAGCACAGAAAGGGATTACATGGTTCTTAGTGTTGCTTTTGACCACACTATTCTACTTAGGCTAGAACATGTTGGTGGTGTTAAAGTAACATTCCTCTTCTAGCTCAGGTCTTATTTGACTGATCGTTATCAGTTCGTAGATCTAAATGGTGACTTCTCTATGCATACCAAGATGGATGGTTCCACAAGGATCTGTCTTAAGTCCACTGCTTTTCTCCTTATATATGCTACCCCTTGGTGCAATAATTTGTAAACATGGTATTAGCTTCCACTGTTATGCTGATGACACACAGCTATATGTTTCAGCTAAGTCAGATGAGAGACACCAGCTTATTAAGATTGAAGAATGTGTAATGGACATTAGACAGTGGATGCTTACTAACTTCCTCCTGCTTAATTCTGACAAGATAGAAGTGCTCATACTAGGATTGCATGCAGCCAGAAGTACAGAGTAACAGTAACTCTGGATGGTCTTTCTGTTTCATCATGCCCAGCAGTAAAAGATCTTTATGTGATTATTGACTGTGGTCTTTCGTTTGAAGCTCATGTAGATAATATCACTAGGGTAGCCTTCTTTCATCTCAGAAATATTGCTAAGATAAGAAATATGATGTCACTTCATGATGCAGAAAAACTAGTTCATGTTTTTGTTACCTCTAGGTTGGATTATTTTAATGCCTTACTGTCTAGATGCTCCAGTAAAGTAGGATATAGAATAAAGTACTAATAAAGTAGGAGCTAGAGTCCTAACTAGAACCATCAGATATGAACACATCACATCTTAACCACACTGCATTGGCACCCAGTCAAATTTTGCATTGATTAAAAAGATACTATTACTGACCTATAATGCACTAAATGGTCTCGCTCCACAGTACCTAAGTGACCTTTCGGTTATTTATGATCTGCCATGCTTACTTTGATCAAAGGGTGCAGGTAATTTGGTAGTACCTCAAGTAGCAAAGGCTACAGCAGGGACAGAACCTTTGCTACTTTTTCTTACAAAGCCCCACAGTTACGGAACAGCCTTCCAATTAGTGTTCGGGATTCAGACACAGTCTCAATGTTTAAGTCTAGGCTGAAGACACATTTGTTTAGTTAAGCTTTCAATGTATAGTTTTTCTTAGGTAAAAGAGCAGATCTGGAAGGTTCATGGGCATTCAGTGTTTGGTGTACTGGGATTTTTGGATGCTGTCACCTTACCACCCTAGTAAGTCACTCAGGTTTGCTGACTGTGAAGTGGTTTGACGCTTTACAGTGGGGCAAAAAAGTATTTAGTCAGCCACCAATTGTGCAAGTTCTCCCACTCAAAAAGATGAGAGAGGCCTGTAATTTTCATCATAGGTACATTTCAACTATGAGAGACAGAATGAGGAAAAAAAAAATCCAGAAAATCACATTGTCTGATTTTTAAAGAATTTATTTGCAAATTATGGTGGAAAATAAGTATTTGGTCACCTACAAAAAAGCAAGATTTCTGGCTCTCACAGACCTGTAACTTCTTCTTTAAGAGGCTTTCCTCTGTACTCCACTCGTTACCTGTATTAATGGCACCTGTTTGAACTCGTTATCAGTATAAAAGACACCTGTCCACAACCTCAAACAGTCAGACTCCAAACTCCACTATGGCCAAGACCAAAGAGCTGTCAAAGGACACCAGAAACAAAATTGTAGACCTGCACTAGGCTGGGAAGACTGAATCTGCAATAGGTAAGCAGCTTGGTGTGAAGAAATCAACTGTGGGAGCAATTATAAGAAAATGGAAGACATACAAGACCACTGATAATCTCCCTCGATCTGGGGCTCCACGCAAGATCTCACCCCCTGGGTGAGGGGACTAGGGGACCTAGTGAATGACCTGCAGAGAGCTGGGACCAAAGTAGCAAAGGCTACTATCAGTAACACACTACGCCGCCAGGGACTCAAATCCTGCAGTGCCAGATGTGTCCCCCTGCTCAAGCCAGTACATGTCCGGGCCCGTCTGAAGTTTGCTAGAGAGCATTTGGATGATCCAGAAGAGGATTGGGAGAATGTCATATGGTCAGATGAAACCAAAATAGAACTTTTTGGTAAAAACTCAACTTGTCGTGTTTGGAGGAGAAAGAATGCTGAGTTGCATCCAAAGAACACCATACCTACTGTGAAGCATGGGAGTGGAAACATCATGCTTTGGGGCTGTTTTTCTGCAAAGGGACCAGGACGACTGATCCGTGTCAAGGAAAGAATGAATGGGCCATGTATCGTGAGATTTTGAGTAAAAACCTCCTTCCATCAGCAAGGGCACTGAAGATGAAACGTGGCTGGGTCTTTCAGCATGACAATGATCCCAAACACACCGTCCCGGCCAACGAAGGAGTGGCTTCGTAAGAAGCATTTCAAGGTCCTGGAGTGGCCTAGCCAGTCTCCAGATCTCAACCCCATAGAAAATCTTTGGAGGGAGTTGAAAATCCATGTTGCCCAGTGACAGCCCCAAAACATCACTGCTCTAGAGGAGAGCAGAACCTTGTGGCGACTTACAGAAAACGTTTGACCTCTGTCATTGCCAACAAAGGGTATATAACAAAGTATTGAGATGAACTTTTGTTATTGACCAAATACTTATTTTCCACCATAACTTGCAAATAAATTCTTTAAAAATCAGACAGTGATTTTCTGGATTTTTTTTTCTCATTCTGTCTCTCATAGTTGAAATGTACCTATGATGAAAATTACAGGCCTCTCTCATCTTTTTAAGTGGGAGAACTTGCACAATTGGTGGCTGACTAAATACTTTTTTGCCCCACTGTATGTCCCAGAAAGCCTTCATGTCTGTCACCTTCTGGCTCTCCCTTTTAGTTATGCTGTCATAGCTGGTCTTGCTGGAGCCCCTGCCTGCACTTTACACATAATCTACATTGTCTTTAAACATCACATGATCACAAGCATAATTAATATCTTTCTCTCTCTCTCTCTCTCTGTCGATCTATACATCCCACTCCCGAGCTCCCAGTGTTCTAAGTTTCGAGTGTGACCACTTCTTCTTTCCGGATCAGGATCCATCCAGACGCTCTACCCCTGGTCGGATTCTTGTCGCTTGGTGGTGCTCACTGATGCTGTGGATGGATCTATGTGGACAGCCTGTGATCAGGAGACAGCCGTGGACAGAGCCACTTGGAGACTATCAAATCGTCACAAATCTGCCGTTACAGCTGTCAGCTTGTGACAGCAAGGAATTTGTGTCTTTAATGAAATCAGAAACTACACTGACCTAATAGTTTCTCATAAGCCCTTGGTTGCTGTTATAGAAAGGACATTATTTACTGTTCACTGTCAGACAAATGAGGATGAGTTCCCTTCTGAGCCTGGTTGCTCTAAAGGTTTCTGACTCATCATCTCAGAAAGATTTTCCTTGCCACCTTCACTGCCGGCTTGCTCATTAGGGATAAAATAGTAACTTTAATTTAAACTTTATATATTTTTTTCCTTCTCTGTGTCAGGATCAGGTCTTGAACTCGGGTCTCTGGTGTGAAAGTCTTATTAGTTGCCACTGAGCCCCAGACAGGAGATGAACCCAATAGTCAGACGCTTTCTAAAGTTGCTTCCAAAGAGTCTATTGAGAAAAAGAGACAGGGTAAAATAATCCCTTTCTTTAATGCAGTCACAAAAACAGAAGAGTATCCAGTCAAAAAGGAAGTAAGAAATCCAGAAGGAGAATCAATGACCTTCAAACAAAAACTCAGGAAAAACCTTCCAAAAACAAACTCAGGAAAATACTCCAAAAGGCACGGGAGGAAACTTTAGAACAAGAGCAACACTTACGGCAGTGCAGTCACAAAAACAGGAGAGTGTCCAGTCAAACAGGAAGCAAGAAATCCAAAAGGAGAATCAAAGATCTGCAAACAAAAACTCAGGAAAAATCTTCCAAAAACAAACTCAGGAAAATACTCCAAGAGGCACGGGAGGAAACTTTAGAACAAGCGCAACACTTACAGCAGCAACTGGCTAGGGAGTCACAATAACCAAGCAAAGATACAGAGAAAGAGCACAGCTTAAATACACAGCACAGAATGAGACACATGTGAAAACAATAGAGCTGATTACTAAGGTGAAGATTATAGGCATGAGGGTCCAATGGCGACATCTAGTGGCCAAAATAAAGCATTACAAAGCCTAAACTCTGACAGGACCCCCCCCTCTAGGAACGACTCCTGGCGTTCCTTCCAGGATGACTGGGTTTGCGAGCATGAAATTCTTGAATAAGCTTGGGGTCTAAGATGTCCTTTGCAGGGACCCAGGAGCGCTCCTCAGGGCCATAGCCTTCCCAGTCCACAAGATACTGCCGGGATCCACGTACTTGGCGGACATCCAGTATTCGGTGGACTGTGTAGGCTGGCTGGCCACCGATGACACGAGGAGGGGGAGGTTTACCTTTCGCAAGAAAAGGAGAAGACAAAACAGGTATTAACAGAGAGACATGGAAAGTGGGATTTATCTTTAAAGGCTTAGGCAAGTATAAACGATAAGTAACTGGGTTAACTTTCCTGGAGATCTTAAAAGGCCCGATGAACCTCTGGGAAAGTTTACGGGACTCCACCCGCAAGGGAATGTTCTTGGCGGAGAGCCAGACTCTTTGGCCCGGGCGCAGAGTGGGGGCAGACCTGCATCTTCGATTAGCCTGGTGCTGGTACTGCTGAGAGACCTTAAGGAGCTTAAGTCTGGCCCTTTTCCATGTCTGGCGGCAGCGCTTGACGAACTGTTGGGCGGAGGGAACTGCAGTTTCCACTTCTTGCTCAGGGAACAGTGAGGGAACATAACCAAACTGGCATTCAAAAGGGGGACATAACTTTGGCCGAGCACCGTTGGGTGTTGTGGGTGTCCTCAGCCCACACGATGAAGGATGACCAGGAGGACGGGTTATTGGCTGCCATGCACCTCAGGGTGGTTTCCAGATCCTGGTTTACCCTTTCTGTTTGCCCATTCGACTCAGGATGGAACCCAGATGATAGGCTCACCATCACCCCTAAAACCAGACAGAAAGCTCGCCAAAACTGGGAGGAGAACTGAAGATACAATGTCTTGAGGAGTGTCAAACACTCGAAAAACTCGGTCGCTGATTAATACTGCAGTCTCTTTAGCTGTGGGTAACTTAGAGACTCTAGAGAGTCTAGAGACTCTGTGGCCTCGAGAATAGGGTCCGAGGTACTCTGGATCAAGCAAGGGGTTAAGTCTAGGGGCTCTGTGGGCTCGAGAACATGGTCTAGGGTACTCTGGATCAGGCAGGTGATTAAGACTAGGGATTCTGTGGGCTCAAGAATAGGGTCTGGGGAATCAGGGGACTTGAGAATAGGGTCAGGGTACTCTGGATCAAGCAGGTGATTAGGTCTGGGAATTTTGTGGGCTCAAGAATAAGGTCAGGGGATACTGTGAGCTTGAGAATAGGGTCTGGGGAATCTGGGGACTCGAATAGGGTCAAGGGTACTCTGGATCAAGCAGGTGGCTAGGTCTGGGGATTCCGTGGGCTTGAGAATAGGGTCTGGGGAATCTGGGGACTCAAGAATAGGGTCAAGGGTACTCTGGATCAAGCAGGTGGTTAGGTCTGGGGATTCCGTGGGCTTGAGAATAGGGTCAAGGGTACTCTGGACCAAGCAGGTGGCTAGGTCTGGGGATTCCGTGGGCTTGAGAATAGGGTCTGAGGAATCTGGGGACTCGAGAATAGGGTCAAGGGTACTCTGGATCAAGCAGGTGGTTAGGTCTGGGGATTCCGTGGGCTTGAGAATAGGGTCAAGGGTACTCTGGACCAAGCAGGTGGCTAGGTCTGGGGATACTGTGGACTCAAGAATAAGGTTAGGGGTACTCTGCACAGGGGAAGGGACCATGAAGTTCTCGGCTGCACCTGAATCTACCAAGGCCTTGAGTTCATACTTTTGGGTACCCCAAGTGAGTATGGCGGGGAGATCAAAGACCCTCTTGAATTCTTCAACTTCAGGCATGGTTCAACACAAGGGGCTGGCACTTGAGGACTTGGAAGAGGTTCAGGGACAACAGCAAAGGCAGCGGCTTGGGTAGAAGGCAGCCGATCAAAGATCTGATGGATAGAAGTCATGAGATCAGTCAGTACCTGTGAGTGTTTAGCCAGTAAGGTCTCCTGCTGAGCTAGAGCTGCCTCGAGGCATTGAACGATGGATTCATGCTGAGCCACTGTGGCAAGAAGTTCTTGAGGATTAGGCGTCTCTGGGTTCATTATGTTGGCTTGGTTATTCTGTCAGGACCAGGTCTGAACTCGGGTCTCTGGTGTGAAAGTCTTATTAGTTGCCACTGAGCCCCAGACAGGAGATGAACCCAATAGTCAGACGCTTTCTAAAGTTGCTTCCAAAGAGTTTATTGAAAAAAAAAGGAAACAGGGTAAAATAATCCCTTTATTTAATGCAGTCACAAAAACAGAAGAGTATCCAGTCAAAAAGGAAGAAAGAAATCCAAAAGGAGAATCAATGACCTTCAAACAAAAACTCTGGAAAAATCTCCCAAAAACAAACTCAGGAAAATACTCCAAAAGGCACGGGAGGAAACTTTAGAACAAGAGCAACACTTACAGCAACAACTGGCTAGGGAGTCACAATAACCAAGCAAAGATACAGAGAAAGAGCACAGCTTAAATACACAGCACAGAACAAGACACGTGAAAACAATAGAGCTGATTACTAAGGTGAAGATTATAGGCATGAGGGTCCAATGGCGACATCTAGTGGCCAAAATAAAGCATTACAAAGCCTAAACTCTGACACTCTGTTTCTATACTTCTGTAAAGCTGCTTTGAGACAATGTCCATTGTTAAAAGCACTATACAAATAAATTGAATTGAAATTTGTAGAACAAATGAAAGGCCAACACCTGGCTCTAGGAGATAAAAAAGCTGTACTGTCATTGGGAAAACCCAAGATGACAGAATTATTTGATCAAGCTGACCTCAAAAAAGTGGCCGATGAACCCCATTATGTTCATCATCCACTGGGACAAGGGAGAAATGCAATTTGGGATGCAGTGAGGGGGGCCTACCCGACAAAAGCGGACCTGGGAAAAGTGGAAAAAATCAAAGATGGAAGACGTGGGAGTGAGACTGGGAGTGGCCCAATTCATATTGAAGTTGCAAACCATATGGAGGAAAGAAATGGGTGCTCCATGGGATGAGACAGCAGCGAGCCAAATGTTGTTTAAAGTGATGCTGAAACATGCACTCCCAAGCGAAGTTCAAGACCAGTTGGAAACTCTATTGGGCCTAAATGCTATGACATGGCCGACTTTCAAGGCATAAAACATATGTTGTACTGCATCCTAAAAGACAAAAGGAGGCTAAAAAAGCAGCAGAAAATCTACTTACACAGTTGCATAAGGCCCAATTGGGAAAACTGATGTGGAGTAGGCAGGAAGGCCAGGAGAAAAAGAATAAGGAAGAGCATGTTGCTAAACAAGCCACAGTAATCTATAGATAGAGTAGTCTCTCTCCCCTCTGTCATGTACATTTACACCACACGCTGCATCCACAAAACCAACAGCATTGTGGATGACCCCACACACCCCTCCCACACATACTTTTCCCCCTACTGCCATCTGGAAAGAGGTACTGAATGTTTGGGCCCTCACAACCAGACTGTGTAACAGTTCTTTCCTCAAGCCATCAGGCTCCTCAACACCCAGAACTAAATCTGTATAAACTCTCTCTCTCTCTCGCTCTCTCTCTCTTTCTCTCACACACACACCATATGAATTGACTTAGACTATAAATGTTTACGTTTTGTACTTGCATTAATTCAAGCACTGCTAATGCCATCACTTCATACTGTCATCTACTGCTGCTATATATATATATATATATATATATACATATATATATATATATATATATATATATATATATATATATATATATATATCTTATGGACTCTTATGGAAGTAAAATCGAGGACCGTTATGTCGCCCGGACTGGCGTCACCGGGGCCCCACCCTGGAGCCAGGCCTGGGGTTGGGGCATGCAGGCGAGCGCCTGGTGGCCGAGTCTTTGCCTGCGGGACTTGGCCGGGCACAGCCCGAAGAAACGACGTAGGCCCACCTTCCCGTAGGCCCACCATCCGCAGGAAGGAGCATAAGGGTCCGGTGCAATGTGTTTTGGGTAGCAGTCATGGGCGGGGGCCCTGGCGACCTAAACCCTGGACAAAGAATCTGGCTTTTGGGACATGGAATGTCACCTCACTGGGGGGGAAGGAGCCCAAGCTGGTGAGGGAGGTTGAGCGGTACCAGCTAGAGATAGTCGGGCTTGCCTCCACACACAGCCTGGGCTCTGGAACCCAACTCCTTGAGAGAGGTTGGACTCTCTTCTTCTCTGGAGTGCCCCATGGTGAGAGGCGTCGGGCTGGGGTGGGCTTGCTTATGGAGTTTTCCCCGGTAAACGAGAGGGTTGTTTCCCTGCGCCTTCGGGCCGGGGATAGGTGTCTCGCTGTTGTTTCGGCTTATGGGCCGAATGGCAGTGTGGAGTACCCAACCTTCTTGGAGACCCTGAGAGGGGTGCTGGAAGGTGCTCCGACTGGGAACTCCATAGTTTTGCTGGGGGACTTCAATGCCCATGTGGGCAACGACAGTGAAACCTGGAGGGGCGTGATTGGGAGGAACGGCCCACCTGATCTGAACTCGAGTGGTGTCCTGTTGCTGGACTTCTGTGCTAGTCACAGCCTGTCTATAACAAACACCATGTTCAAGCATAAGGGTGTCCATCAGTACACGTGGTACCAGGACACCCTAGGCTGGAGATCAATGATCAACCTTGTGATCGTGTCATCTGACCTTCGGCCGCATGTCTTGGACACTCGGGTGAAGAGAGGGGCGGAGCTGTCAACCGATCACCACCTGGTGGTGAGTTGGATCCACTTGCGGACGGGGATGCCGGACAGACTTGGCAGGCCCAAACGTATTGTGAGGGTCTGTTGGGAACGTCTTGCTGATCCCTCTGTTAGGGGGGTCTTCAACTCCCACTTCCGGGAGAGTTTCAACCAGATCCCGAGGGAGGTTGGGGACATTGAGTCCGAGTGGACCTCCATTGTTGACGCAGCCATCCGGAGTTGTGGCCGTAAGGTCTCTGGTGCCGGTCGCGGTGGCAATCCCCGAACACAGTGGTGGACACTGGAAGTAAGGGATGCCGTCAAGCTGAAGAAGGAGTCCTATTGAGCCTGGTTGGCTCGGGGGACTCCGGAGGCAGCTGAGGCATACCGGCAGGCCAAGCGGACTACAGCTGTGGTGGTCTCAGAAGCAAAAACTCGGGTCTGGGAGGAGTTCGGTGAGGCCATGGAGAAGGACTATCGGACGGCCTCGGGGAAATTCTGGCAGACCGTTCGGCGCCTCAGAAGGGGTAAGCAGCTCTCTGCCAACACTGTTTATGGTGGAGATGGAGAGTTGCTGGTCTCGACTGGGGATATTGTCGGACGGTGGAAGGAATACTTCGAGGATCTCCTCAACCCTACTGACACACCTTCTGTAGAGGAACCAGAGGCCGGGGACTCAGAGGTAGATTCATTCATCACCCAAGCTGAGGTCACTGAGGTAGTTCAGCAGCTCCTTGGTGGCAAGGCACCAGGGGTGGATGAGATTCGCCCTGAGTACCTTAAGTCTCTGGATGTTGTGGGGCTGTCTTGGCTGACACGTCTCTGCAACATAGCGTGGCGGTCAGGGACAGTGCCTCTGGACTGGGCGACCGGGGTGGTGGTCCCTCTTTTTAAGAAGGGGGACCGGAGGGTGTGTTCCAACTATAGGGGGATCACACTCCTCAGCCTCCCAGGGAAAGTCTATTCCAGAGTACTGGAGAGGAGAGTCCGACCGTTAGTCGAACCTTGGATACAGGAGGAGCAATGCGGTTTTCGACCTAGTTGTGGAACACTGGACCAGCCCTATACCCTCCACAGGGTGCTCGAGGGTTCGTGGGAGTTTGCCCAAACAGTCCACATGTGTTTTGTGGACTTGGAGAAGGCTTTCGACCGTGTCCCTCGTGGCATTCTGTGGGAGGTGCTCTGGGAGTACGGGGTCCGTGGCCCTCTGTTAAGGGCTGTTCGGTCTCTATATAACTGGAGCAGGAGCTTGGTTCGCATTGCCATCTGTAAGTCAGATCTGTTCCCAGTGCATGTTGGGCTCCGACAGGGCTGTCCTTTGTCACCGGTTCTGTTCATTGTTTTTATGGACAGAATTTCTAGGCACAGCCAGGGGCTGGAGGGAGTCCAGTTTGGGGACCACAGGATTTCATCGCTGATTTTTGCAGATGATGTTGTCCTGTTGGCCTCTTCAGGCCTGGACTTACAGCATGCACTGGGGCGTTTTGCAGCTGAGTGTGAAGCGGCTGGGATGAAGGTCAGCACCTCCAAATCCGAGGCCATGGTTCTCGACCGGAAAAAGGTGGCTTGCACCCTTCAGGTTGGAGGGGAGGTCCTTCCTCAAGTGGAGGAGTTTAAGTATCTCGGGGTCTTGTTCACGAGTGAGGGAAGGATGGATCGTGAGATTGGCAGACGGATCGGTGCAGCGGCAGCAGTAATGCGGTCTATGTACCGGTCTGTTGTGGTGAAGAAGGAGCTGAGCCGGAAGGCGAAGCTCTCGATTTACCAGTCAATCTACGCTCCTACTCTCACCTATGGCCATGAGCTCTGGGTCATGACCGAAAGGGTAAGATCCTGGATACAAGCGGCCGAAATGAGCTTCCTCCGTAGGGTGGCAGGGCGCTCCCTTAGAGATAGGGTAAGGAGCTCCGTCACCCGGGAGGAGCTCGGAGTAGAGCCACTGCTCCTCCACATCGAAAGGGGGCAGTTGAGGTGGCTCGGGCATCTGTTTCGGATGCCTCCAGGACGTCTTCCTGGAGAGGTGTTCCGGGCATGCCCCACCGGGAACAGGCCCCGGGGAAGACCCAGGACATGCTGGAGAGACTATGTCTTTCGGCTGGCCTGGGAACGCCTTGGGGTCCCTCCGGAAGAGCTGGAGGAAGTGGCTAGGGAGAGGGAGATCTGGGCATCCCTACTTAGACTGCTGCCCCCGCGACCCGGCTCCGGATAAGCGGAAGACAATGAATGAATGAATGAATATATGTATATATATATATATGTTTACAAACATATGTTACTACATACCACTGGTTTTATAGTTCCTCAAGGTTGCACATTCCATTTTGTTCTGTTGCACATGTTTTTCGGCGCTATGTGTCCTATACTGTCTTGTGTTGTTTTTTTTATTTCCTGTTTCTACACTGTCTTGTCTTGCACTGTTTGCACCTGGTTGCACACGTTGCACTTTATGCAGCTAGGACAAACTTTCTGTCCCTAGCTCTGTGTTGTTGTTTCTGTTCTGTAATTATATGTTGTATGTTGTCTATGTAGCACCAGGGTCCTGGAGAAATGTTTTCATTTCACTATGTACTGTGTCAGCTATATGTAGTTGAAATAACAATAAAGCTTCTTGACCTGACTTTTCTGGATTTTGAAGTCTAAATACATTCATTCATTCATTCATTCATTGTCTACCGCTTATCCGATCTATTCTCGGGTCACAGGGAGCCTGTGCCTATCTCAGGCGTCATCGGGCATCAAGGCAGGATACACCCTGGACGGAGTGCCAACCCATCGCAGGGCACACACACACACTCTCATTCAAGTCTAAATACAATCACCAGCAAAAAAAAAAAAAAAAAAAAAAAGATTAAAGTTATGCTATAGACAGACTACACCACATTTGTACAACTAAACCAAAGAGTTTCTGACAACTCTTTCAAAACATGCTCCCAGATAAGTATGCACTGTGCTCTCTTTGTGGATGAATCTGCCACCACCTTTTTGTGAATGTGTCCATGCTGCAATATTTTGGAGAAAATTCCATTTGTTTATATGTATCTCTTTGAGATTTTTTTTGTGGTGTAAATGTTTAACATTATTATAACTTTTGGCACTGCCACGAGTGGCAGCCTTTCCAGCAGCTCCGTGTGTGCCTTGCTCTTTGTAAATTTCCCATTTGAATGAATGAATGAATGAAGGAAGGGAGGAAGGAAGTATCTATCTATCTATCTATCTATCTATCTATCTATCTATCTATCTATCTATCTATCTATCTATCTATCTATCTATCTATCTATGACTTCTGCAGCTTTTAGAAAAGATCAAAGATTAAGTCATTTTTAAAATAAATGTGCCTCCCCAATAACCTCTACTCCTATTTAGCCACTTGTTAGCAAAGTATTAACAGACCTTATTTCAGGTATTTACAAAAACCCAAAGTCAGAAGTGCAAAAATGATCATTTCTGGGTTGTATGACTGATTCCTGTAGCACTCTGTTAATGTTACGGTGGGCAAGATCCCCCGATGGTTCCCGCCTTCGTTCACCTGTTCCCAATGTGTCTTAATCATGTTCCTTATTTATAGTGGCCGTCTGTCTCAGTTAGTTTTCTAGTCCTCGTCTTTATGTAATGTCTGTGTGGATCTATGTTCCTTGGTTTAATAAACCCCTGTCTGCCGTCTATCTCCGCGTTGGGTCTGATTCATCTACACCGGCACTACCAGCGTGCTCCGTAAAGCCAGCGTTTTGTGACAGAAGGACTAGCCAAAACAGTACAGACCCAACGCGGGGTGAGGTATGCGAGGATTTCCCTCTTTCCTAAGATGTTCCTGTTTGGATTTTTTTTTCTCTGGCACATCGTTCCGCGTTTGTTCCCGTGGGGAACGCCGCTCCACTTCCGGGTTTCCGTGGAGGGCGGTGCCCCATTTCTCGCAGCGGAAGAAGTTTTTAATCTGTATTTTTTTTCTTTTTGCCGGTACTCGCTCCGCTTCTGTTCCTATGGGGAACGTTGCTCCACTTCCGGTTCTCCGTGGAGGACGCTGCCTCACTTCCGTCGGCGGAGTAGATTACCAGCTGCCCTTGCTTTTGAGTTTTTTCTTCCGGAGTACAATTTTTTTTCTTTTTTCCCTAAGCACCTGTTTCCTGTTCCGGTGGGGTTTCCTGTTTGTAATTTTTTTTTCTTCGGTATGGGTACATCGCTCCACCTCTGTTTCCTGTGGGGGGCGTCGCTCTACTTCTGTTTCTCCGTACAGGACGCCGCCTCACTTCCGTCGGCGGAGGATGTCACCAGTCAGACCTTCTTCTTCCTCCTCGTCTTCGCCGGGACTCGCTCCGCCTCACTCCTCATCGGCGGAGGAGATCGCCGTCCACACCTCCCTCCCTCCCTCCCCTCGGGGGTTTTCGGCCCAGCCGGGCTGAGGTCGTCACTCGGCTCGACTACGCGTTGGGGGACGTTGCTCGGCTCTGCTGCTTGGCGGTGGACGTCGCTCGGCTCTGCTGCTCGGTGGTGGACGTCGCTCGGCCCTCCTGCTCGGCGGTGGACGTCACTCGGCGCTTCTGCTCGGCGCTTCTGCTCAGCTGTGGACGTCGTTTGGGACCCTCTGGCCTTACCGCCGTGCCCATCGCTCCCCCCACTTGCCTCGCCTTGCTCCTCGCTCCCTCCACTTACCTCGCCGTGTTCCTCGCTCCCTTCACCTGCCTCGCCTTGCTCCTCGCTCCCCCCACTTGCCTCGCCTTGCTCCTCGCTCCCCCCCCTTGTTGCCTCTCCCTGTTCCTCGCTCCTCTACGGGTTTTACTGGCCCGAAAACTCTCCCGGACGATGGTGAGGGGTTGGCGCGTCGGGAGCCCTGCCGTGGGGGGGGTACTGTTATGGGGTGCAAGATCCCCCAATGGACGACTAGGGGGCTTTCAGCAGGGGTTGTGTTTATTCTGCCATGTGTTTGTTTTAGCCACGCCTATCCCTAATGTGTTCCCGCCTTCGTTCACCTGTTCCCAATGTGTCTTAATCATGTTCCTTATTTATTGTGGCCGTCTGTCTCAGTTAGTTGGCTAGTCCTTGTCTCTATGTAGCGTCTTTATGTAATGTCTGTGTGGATGCATGTTCTTTTGTTTAATAAACCCCTGTCTGCCGTCTATCTCCGCGTTGGGTCTGATTCAGCTACACCGGCACAACCAGCGTGCTCCGTAAGCTCAGCGATTTTGTGACAGTTAAGATATTTGATTTGATTGGATTCTAACTTTAATAACATTTTTAAAACAAACTTCAGTCTACTGAGCATGATACATAATCAAATATGCCACACAATATTTGAAGATCAAGGCTGAAATTACAAGCCTAGGATTTGATTTTAAAGTTCATGGTAATTTCTGTATAGTTATGCAATCAATTTTATCTATTCATTTTTCTTTCTTTTAAACCCCATTTTCTCCAAACCTGGTCTATAACATCCAAACCTATAACATCCAAGCTATAACATGAGGGGAAATTTAACTCTTGAATTCTTGCTTCATTTGGGACATGTAAAACTAACCACAGTATCTTTTCAAACTGTTGCTTATGCTACATCATAGGTTTATCATAGGCAGTTGAACAAACAAAATGCTAAAAAAGTGTTAATTAGGGATTTCAAAGGATCCAAAAAAAAAAATCCCCTGGGGTACATGATTGTTTTTACATTCAAAGTTTTTGAATGGTCACGTTGAATAAAATGAGAGCAAATTGGATGCAGCAGGTTGCTCACACAGAAATTCCTTGACCATCTTTATTTATTTGTCTAGGTTTTATCCTGGTTAATGTTACTATATTTTAAACCAAAACCTCAGGTTAATAGGTTAATATGTTTTTGTAAAATCATTTTGATTAGTTTTTTTTTTTTTTATAATTTAAAGAATACTACAATACAAAGTGTTTAATACAAAATGTATGATATCTATATGTTAGTTTTTATTGAATATGATCCCAAACATAAGCAGAATTTTGATTTACCTCAGAATTATCTTTAGACTTTTTAAAAATTAACATTTTCCTAATTGCAAACAATATGATTATAAAGATGGCAGCACTCTGCCAAATAAAAAGTGGCATTTTTCACCATGGTCCAAGATCCCTCAAAAGAAATCACTGTTTCATTCTTCACAGCACTACAACAGAAAGAGTACATAGTAATACTCATTTGGCATATGGCATGTGGGCAAATACATCCTGTACAATAAAAACATTAAAATATTAATTGGGAGGAATAATATTTGCTTATGCAGGCAACTATTGACCTTACCTTCCAAAGAGGTCATAACAGCAATTTTGGATTTTTGTATTAGTGGTATTGAAGGCAGAATTTTTAAAAACATCAATACAATCTAGAGGAGGTGAAAGGAGGCCTGGAAGTGGACAGAGAATACAATTTTTAAGTGTCATGAACATTCCGAATAGACTTGCTGGATGCTTCACACTTCAAGACCTCTGACCTCTGTCTACAGCAAATCTCTAAAAGTCACAAGTAAAATTGTTATAATTTTGTTAACAACAATATAAATTATTTCAAAATCTAAATTAAAATAATTTATACATAGTTTTCAAAAATAAATTATTAATTTTAGCTGATTGACTTCTGCGCTAAACATGTTAAACATAAAACTAAGCAAAGAGTTCATTTATAGCAGTACACTTCACCAAACAACAATGCAAAAAACTTGCAAAGCAGTAAAAATAATCCTGTATATTGTTCTTGCTTTAACCACTATGTAAAGAAGGTCTAATATCCATTTACAGATTTATTTTAAGCAGGGAAAACGGCAGATGGGAACCGAGTAGCGCAGGTAAAAGCCAGGAAATCAAAACTAGAGCCAACCAAAACCGAATAGCACAATACCAAAAACTCACAAAACGAAGTGACAGGGCAGGGTTCATACACAGGTAATCCAAAAGATTTAGCGTTCAATAGCAGCTTTTAACATTAAAACCCCAGAAGTGTTCTTCGTGGGTGAGTCAATACTCAGGCAAAGGCTCCCTCTGGCGGTATTACGCCGGGCCAGGTGTTACACACTATGATTCATAACCATTAACCATTGATAATCATGGATTCTGGGTGGATCAATCTTTATATGACTCTATATATGACTAGATATGACTTAAAAATCAATCTCTGTTACCTGTTTTTACAAAGAGATGGGTGAATTGTGATATGAAGTGTCCTTTCATCCACCCATAACGATCATGGGTGATGCCCCTGTTTCAAGCTGGTAGTGCACACTTTGAAAGCTATTACCTTAAGTGAAACTGAACGCTATTTTGAAATGGTAAGTACAGCATTATGAATAAAACAATATGTAAAAAGATAACTTGTTAAATATAATGTAAACCTACTCAGCTAATGCATTCAGTATTTAAACATATTTACATATTCACTGTCAATCACCTTTCTATTTATTGCAATTTAAAAAAATTGAAAATATTAGTATAGGTGATATACTTTTCATTTAACATATTTTAATAAGGTATCTATTCTTGATTGCTTTCAGAAAACGGAAATGGAAAAAATAAAAGACAAAAAATGGATCCAGCCTGAAAAAAGAGTGCTATGAAAGTTTTGCTAGATTGCTCACCATTAATACCACAACGAATGCAGTGAAATTTACAAATGTATAGAAGTGGATTACTGTTTACATGTGTGCATGGCCACTATGTTAACCACCTAAACATAAGGAAAAATAAATATAAAGTTCCATGACACACGTTTGCTTAATATGAAATAGACAATTACAATTAGCAGCTTTTTGTTATCAGTATATGCATCAGTATTGATGAGCTCCAAAGAACTAATACTCATACTCATGAAAATGAACATTATTGCATCCCGAAATTAATGCATCCCTACTTAGTATGCTTCAAAGTTTTTTATGGTTATTACATGCTTACTAGACAGAGTAAGCACTTCTAAATCATATTTACTGATTATATGAAACCTTGCGATCTCATTTGTATGTTAATGTATTAATTTTCCTATTTTGTTAATAACATTTTGTTTTTGCCTTTTTGAATTATGCTATATTGTATTGCAATTAACAGGATATTTTATAAATAAAATGTCAAATTCTTAGTCTGATTGTCATACTAGCTCGGTTCCTATGAGGTGTGTACACAGCATAGTAAGTAGTTATATAACTAGTAGTCCATAATGACACAATTTGAAGATTGCACAGGTGGGAGGTGATGTGAAAGTCAGATTACTTATACTCCTATATTATACAAAACTGAGATATGGCTGTGAACAGTTTTTGCAGTTGATTAGTATTTACAGTGCTTGTGTATATTACTTACCAGCAACAGAGGCATTAACCAGGGACACACAAGTGCCTGTGAGCAAGGCTCTTAGCACTAAAGCAGAAATATCACTTTTTCTTGAAGGACAAATGGAAGCTGTGAAAACAAAAATATTGACTATTAAATTAAATTTAATTTTGGCATAATTAATTATGCTCATTATCAACACATAATTCTCATGATTCTTGTGCTTTTGTAACCTACAGTTAATATTTACCACCTTGCTTGTAGATTCTTAAAACGTTTTAAAAGAAAATTTCAAGACGAAAGGTAATAAAAGGTCTTAAATATACTGCTGTTAACAATTTAGTACTTCATTCTGAGCTTACAATTTATGGCCAATTTAGATATCATTGAAGCCTAATTTGGTCAAATTGAAAAATTGGAACCACAGAAGTAGAGCTTGATGGAGCCAGAGTCTGAGCAGTATTTACAGACAGTGAAACAGTGTATCTGTGTCTACCCATGCTTCTGGTTGTTCACAACCACCCTTCTTCATACTGGGAGTGAGCCCAATGGAAGTAATAAAACAAGTGCAAAACTTAGCAAGTGCAAAATGGGAATTATGTGTTGCTGTATCTAGCAACGGTAGTGTTATGTATAGCATATAGCGTTATTTATAAATAATTTATGAATATATTTTTATTTTATTTAAATATAAACATGTTGTTATCAAACCATACAGTACTGCATAATTTAGATAAGTATATTGATTTTGCCATTATCAGTAAAAAATTTTGGAGTAATGTAAGTAGCTAATGTACACTCATTGCAAACAACATTGACAGTCAACACAACATAGTTTCTGGGAAAATATATTGCTGCTCTCCATGACTTTCATCTAGCTCTGACACCTCCAGCATTTACCCATCTTAATATTGTTTAAAGAGGAGTGGCTGGCTAAGTTACAACAGTAAATTGCTTATAAATTAAAATTTTTTTTTTTACAGTTAGTCTGATGTATGTTGCAGACCCTTTGTTGGTCTAGGAGTATTTCAGTATGACAATATAGGAACACTTTTTAATCAGAGTATAGCATCAAGTCATTTAAACTCCTGGGATATTGATCTAGTCAGTTAAGTAGCAGAGGGGGTTGTTAATCAGTTTCAGCTGCTTTGGTGTTAATGAAATTAACAGCAGGTGCACTAGATGGGCATCAATGAGATGAGTCCCAAAACAGGAATGGTTTTACAGGTGGAGGCCACTGGCATTTTTTCCCTACTCATCTTTTCTGACTGTTTTTCACTAGTTTTGCACTTGGCTAGGGTCAGTGTCAATACTGGTAGCATAACACTTCATGAGGGCCCAACGTCCTCTAGTAGGCCCTGTGCTCACTGCCTGGCACCCTGGAGCTCAATTGGCATTTACCATTGAATACCAGAATTGGCAGGTCCACCACTGGCACCCAGTGCTTTTCACAGATGAGAGCAGGTTAACCCTGAGCACATGTGACAGACGTGAAACGGTCTGGAGAAGCCGTGGAGAATGTTATGCTGCCTATAACATCTTTCAGCATGACCTGTTTGGTGGTGGGCCAGTGATGGCCTGGTGAAGCATATCCATGGAGGGATGCACAGACCTCTACAGGCTAGACAATGGCACTCTGACTGCCATTAGGTATCGGGATGAAATCCTTGGACAAATTATTAGAACAATACGTTGTTGCACTGGGTTCTCGGTTCCTGCTTTTGCACGATTGATACCATTGAATGGCCCCCATGCTCGCTTGACATAAATCCAATAGAACACCTCTGGGACAATATGTTTTGGTCCATCTGATGCTGCCAGGTTGTACCTCAGCCTGTCCAGAAACTCAGTGATGCCCTGGTCCAGATCTGGGAGGAAATATCTGTCATCTCATTAGGATACATACAAGCATGTAGGGGCCATACAAACTACTGAGTACCATTTTGAGTTGCTGCAATGAAATTTCAGCAAAATGTACTAGCCAGATGCATCATTTTTTCACTTTGATTTTTGTGGTGTCTTTGAATTCAGCCCTCTGTAGGTTGATAATTTTCATTTCCATCAAACGGTGTGGCATCCTTTCGTTCCTAACACATTACTGTCACATACCGGTGGTACCAAGCAAGAGGGATAGCAGACCCATATGCAGGGATAGACATAGAACAGGGGTTTATTCAAAATTAGAACACTCATACACAGAAAAGAAAACCAAACACAGAACAAAGACTCACAATGACGATGAGGACTAGCAAACACCACGAGGATGGAAACCATTATAAATAAGAGGGGAAATCAGTAGAACATGAGGGACAGGTGAACAGAGTCGGTCGGAACCTGTCTCTTCCTCAGCGACACTGTCTCTAAACCATACAGCATGGCCGCTCTCACCACTGTCCTGTACACCTTCCCCTTGATTCTCGCTGATATTTTCCTATCATACAGAACTCCCGACACCGTTCTCCACCCATTCCAACCTGCCTGCACTCGCTTCTTTACCTCTTTCCCACACTCTCCATTACTCTGGACTGTTGACCCCAAGTACTTAAACTCCTGTACCTTCTTCACCTCTTCACCCTGTAACCTTACTGTTCCACTTCCCTCACTTTCATTCACACACATGTACTCAGTCTTACTACGACTGACTTTCATTCCTCTTCTCTCCAGCGCAAACCTCCACCTCTCCAGGTTTTACTCCACCTGCTCCCTGCTCTCACTACATTCGCATGGTTAAATTTGGCAATGTTTTACGCCGGATGCCCTTCCTGACACAACCCTCTCTATTTATCCGGGCTTGGGACCAGCACAGAAGTCACTGGACTGTGACCCCCATGGCTAGATTGTCACAACAAAAACACACATGGCACAAATACACAAAACCCCTGCTGGAAGCCCCCTAGTGGCCCAACAGGGAACTTCGCCAAGCCAACCATGACAATTACCCATTCCATATCAGTATAGATATCCAGTATGATATTTTTCCCCATTGAAATCTGATGTGTTTTCAAAGTGTTTCTTTAATTTTTTTGAGCAGAGTACAATAATGCTTGAAAATTTGTGAACCCTTATCAGATTTCAACAAGTTCTAAAAGCATACAAAATAAACCCAATCAAACAAATGAGACAAAAATATTATACTTGGTCATTTATTTGTTCAGGAAAATTATCCAGTATTACATATCCGTGGGTGTCAAAAGTTTGTGAAAATTTGCTTTCAGTCTCTGGAATGACCCCCTTGTGCAGCAATAACTGCAAGTAAATGTTTCTGGTAACTGTTGGCAACAGCTTGGAGGAATTTCAGCCCATTACTCAGTTAACTCTGTAATGTTGGTGGGTTTTACTCACATGAACTGCTTGTGTCAGATCCTTCCACAACATTTCTATTGGATAGAGGTCAGGACTTTGACTTGGCCATTCCAAAACATTAACTTTGGTCCTATTTAACCGTTCTCCGGTAAAATGACTTGTGTGCTTGGGGTTGTTGTCTTGCCTCATTGAGATTCAGTTCACTGACAGATGTCATGACATTTTCCTTTAGAATTTACTGGTATAATTCTGAATTCATTGTTCCATCAATGATGACAAGCCATCATGGGTCAGATGCAGCAAAACAGGCCCAAACCATGTTTCACAAATGGAATAAGGTTTTTAGGCTGGAATGCAGTAGTTTCCTTTCTTAAAATATAACACTAGCTTTTAGAGTGCTCTTTGTTGGTTGACCACTCCGGGGGAGGGTAGAAATAGTCTTAAATTTCTTACTGTGGATTTGTGGAGTCCAAACTCTTTAGATATCATTTTGTTACCTTTTCCAGCCTGATAAGCAACAACAACACTTCCACAAACATGTGTTGCGAAGACTTTGATTGATAATATTGGATCATTTCCTTGAATAAATAAATGACCAAGTATCATATTTTTTCTCATTTGTTTGGGATCACTTTGTCTACTTTTGGGAGTTGAAAATCTGATATTTATACAGAAATATAGACAATTCTACCGGTTTCACAAGCCGAGCACCAGGCACCAGCATATAATATATCTTGCTATCAGGCTGATCCTTTTCTAATAATCTTCACAGAGGTTCAGTTTGCTAATGTTATCTAGCAGCTTAGGCATCACAATGAGCCACATATTGGGAAAACTGCAAGCAATTTTTTAAAAATCTATCTGTAGATGTAGATGTAGCAATTATACATAGTATTTACTGAATTAGTAATAGATTTTTGCAAAGGTTTATCTCCAAACATTCAACACTAAAGCTTAATGGAGCTTAATGAAAACTGGACCACTGTATTTATTTCATTGAATGCCCATTTATGAACTTTAAGCACATGAATTTTTTTTCTTAGCTTAGATGTTTATGTGAAAGTAGATACTCACACATGCCTCCAATCACAATTCCAAGTGAACTGAAGTTGGCAAAGCCACACAGAGCATAGGTGCTGATGATCTCTGACCTGACCTTAAATGACAAACACTATGTACATTAGGAGGCAATCACTTTACCAGATTTAATATTTATACTGCTTTTCATAATGTCTTTTTCTTAGTCATGTGTTATAATGGGATAATTTTAAAGTTTAATTAAGTTGAACATTTAGTAGATAAAGAAATATTAATACAGTGGTGTGAAAAAGTGTTGGCCCCCTTCCTGATTTCTTATTTTTTTTTGCATGTTTGTCACACTTTAATGTTTCAGATAATCAAACACATTTAAATATTAGTCAAAGATAACACAAGTAAACACATCATGCAGTTTTTAAATGAAGGTTTTTATTATTAAGGGAAAACAAAATCCAAAACTACATGGCCCTGTGTGAAAAAGTGTTTGCCCCCTAAGCCTAATAACTGGTTGGGCCACCCTTAGCAGCAACAACTGCAATCAAGCGTTTTCGATAACTTGCAATGAGTCTGTTACAGCGCTGTGGAGGAATTTTGGCATACTCATCTTTGCAGAATTGTTGTAATTCAGCCACATTGGAGGGTTTTCGAGCATGAACCACCTTTTCAAGGTCATGCCACAGCATCTCAATCGGACTGAGTTCAGGACTTTGACTAGGCCACTCCAAAGTCTTCGTTTTGTTTTTCTTCAGCCATTCAGAGGTGGACTTGCTGGTATGTTTTGGATCATTGTCCTGCTGCAGAACCCAAGTTCGCTTCAGCTTAAGGTCACAAACAGATGGCCAGACATTCTCCTTCAGGATTTTTTGGTAGACAGCAGAATTCATGGTTCCATTTATCACAGCAAGTCTTCCAGGTCCTGAAGCAGCAAAACAGCCCCAGACCATCACACTACCACCACCATATTTTACTGTTGGTATGATGTTCTTTTTCTGAAATGCGGTGTTACATTTTTTCGCCAGACGTAATGGGACACAGACCTTCCAAAAAGTTCAATTTTTGTCTCGTCAGTCCACAGAGTATTTTCCCAAAAGTCTTGAGGATCATCAAGATGTTTTCTGGCAAAACTGAGACGAGCCTTTATGTTCTTTTTGCTCACGGTTTTTGCAGCGGTTTTCGTCTTGGAACCATTTTTGCCCAGTCTCTTTCTTATGGTGAGTCATGAACACTCACCTTAACTGAGGCAAGTGAGGCCTACAGTTCTTTGGATGTTGTTGTGGGGTCTTTTGTGACCTCCTGGATGATTTGTCGCTGCGCTCTTGGGGTAATTTTGGTCGGCCGGCCACTCCTGGGAAGGTTCTCCACTGTTCCATGTTTTCGCCATTTGTAGATAACAGCTCTCACTGTGGTTCGCGGCAGTTCCAAAGCTTTAGAAACGGCTTTATAAGCTTTTCCAGACTGATAGATCGGTAGGTTTGTGACCTCAAGCTGAAGTGAACTTGGGTTCTGCAGCAGGACAATGATCCAAAACACACCAGCAAGTCCACCTCTGAATGGCTGAAGAAAAACAAAATAAAGACTTTGGAGTGGCCTAATCAAAGTCCTGACCTCAATCTGATTGAGATGCTGTGGCATGACCTTAAAAAGGTGGTTCATGCTCGAAAACCCTCCAATGTGGCTGAATTACAACAATTCTGCAAAGATGAGTATGCCAAAATTCCTCCACAGCGCTGTAACAGACTCATTGCAAGTTATCGAAAACGCTTGATTGCAGTTGTTGCTGCTAAGGGTGGCCCAACCAGGTATTAGGCTTAGGGGCAAACACTTTTTCACACAGGGCCATGTAGTTTTGCATTTTGTTTTCCCTTAATAATAAAAATCTTCATTTAAAAACTGCATGATGTGTTTACTTGTGTTATCTTTGACTAATATTTAAATGTGTTTGATTATCTGAAACATTAAAGTGTGACAAACATGCAAAAAATTAAGAAATCAATAAGGGGGCCAACACTTTTTCACACCACTGTATGTTTAGGCTAAATTCAGAATCTATTCCATAACTTCATATTTACATTTGAAACACAACATACTGTGGTTAGATTACAATGTATTTCATATTCTTTGCTGAATATTCTTTGCAGAATAAAACAACTCACTGAAATGTATTTTCCCACTTCTGTAATGCCATTCAATCGATTATTTTTCAGTTCTGCCAGCTTCTGATAAGCTATGAATTCATTAAGGAACAGTTTTGTCCCAATAAGTTCAGCCACAATGAAGCACTCATCAAATGGTATGCCCATCATGAAGGCCACAGGCATGAACAAATATGAGCAGATGAGCTAAAATGTTGGAGGCAAATGTTACTTTAACATACATCTTATTACTTATTAGCTATTATAATAAAGTACATAGTGATTGCAATGATACTGGACCTCAAATGTGATGTGTGGATATCCCACCATTCCTCCCAGCCAGCTCAAAGCTGCATTGATAAAAGCCAAAATGGCAAGAAATCCAATCAAGTTGGCAGCTATGTTAGCCACAAGCCCAACAGAAGCAGATGCTCCAGCAGAAGCAGCCTCCAGGATATTCTGCTCACCACTTATGAAGAACACATAGACAGACAAATAAGTGCAGCTGTTGGGCAATTTTCACGTATAAGGAACATTATTGTGTCACAATTGTATGGGAGCTCACCCGCCTTCTAATTTGATATTGTCTTCAGATTTAAATTTGCTCTCTTCTGTTTCAGGATATGATAGTTTGGACATGGCCAATGCACATGGTGCAGCCATTACAGAAGCAGCAATTAAAGAGGATGGATCAATCTGGGAAGATTAAACTTTGAATCAGCGCAAAAGATTATGAGCAGTGAACTGTAAAATTTTTGCCATTGTTCAAGTTATTGCTATTCAATTAAACACTGATGGTACCAAATGGGCTGGTTTGAGTATTTTCAGAAACTACTGATCTGGGAATTTCATTCATTATTATGATTAATATACACATTTTGGTCTCTAAAATGTTCTACATAACACCCAGTTGATGAGAGAGATCAGAATAGAATGACCAGACTGGTTTGAGCTAACAGGAAGTCTATAGTAACACAAATAAGCTGATTTACAACAGTGGTGAGCAGAAAAACATCTCAGAATGCACCACACATTAAATGTTAAAGTGTAAGATTAGAAAGAAAAAAATCCCCTGGTCTTTTCTAATCTTCACATGCCCATTATGTCCACCGAATTATTGTTCTTGGATGACCTGGTATATTCTTCTGCTCTTGTAGGTGTTTTTCTGCTCACACTGGTTGTAAACAGTGATTATTATATTCTTCCTGGCAACTCAAACCAATCGGGCCATTTTCCTTTGAGCTTTCTTCCACATCAAAAAAGGCATTTCCTCCCACAGAACTGTCAGTCACACAATGTTTTTTTTCTCTTGTGACTGTTGTTCACTAAAATCCGCTGTTTCAGAAATACTCAAACCAACTATTCTGGCATTAATAACCATGCCACGGTTAAAGTCACAGAAACCCTTTTTCCACATTCTGATGTTTGATGTCTAAAATAACTGAAGCTTATGACCTTTATCTGCAAGATTTTATGCATTGTACTTCTGCCACATTATGGCTGTTTAAATAACTCCATAAATGAGCAGGTGTAAAGGTGTTCCTTATAAAGTGAACAGTAAGTGTATTTTTCTGTGTTCCAGTGATGTTGAAAAGACGTGGAATCATTACTCAATAAAAAAAAAAGAGTGACAACATTTCTCACCCCAAATGAAATGAAAGCTCCCATCACACTGCCAGCAATTGTTGCAAAACCTCCAACAATGACAGCATGGATCTCAGAATTGGTCATGTCTTTTAAATAGGGACGAATCAGCAATGGTGCTTCTGTCTAAAAGAAAAAAAAAGCAAAGATAAAAGATGAAAGAAAAGAGTTCATATTAAACAAATAGTAAAATATACAAATTATGCATTTATCTGGTTGTTAGATAATTACATTAATGGGTTTAATTGTCACGACCCGCCCGAGAGCTGCCCGCGAGAGGGAGCTCTCGCCCGTATTCTGAGAGCACTTCCGTGTTGCTGGCCGGGTTTAAATACGGAGCGCACTTCCTGTTCGGCGTGAAGTATCTTTTCTTATGGAAATACCAAGCGTTTGCCTCATGCTTTTCCCGGACTGCTCTCTGTGTATGACCTGGACTGTTATCCGTTGCTTCTTTGTGTCTTCCCTCGGATATTACTGTTGTTGGCTTATCGACCCTGGACTGTTTACCGACTTCCGCGTTTGCTTCTCCCCTTTGGATTATACTGCTTGGATTATTGCCCTCACGTTACTGAACTCTCTGCCTGTCCCCGACTCCGATTACTGCTCGCCCCTATCGCCAGCCCGGTGTATGGATCCGGCTACTCCCTCGTTACATTAATGAAGAGATTATGGAATTAAAATTATATAAATTAATAGTGCTAAACATGATTTTATCATAGCCTATTGTAAAGCACAAAGCACAAATTTAATTCCATTTCATTGAAATCTATTTTGAAATTACAATGAATGAATGCATGCATATTTTCAGAATGTATTTTTTCCTAAACAGAGACTCCTGCCTTTTACCTAGTACATATAATTATACTCAGAAGTAGTGCAATGATTTTGACAGTTAAAATAATATGTATTATATTACCTGTCCAACAAATATATTTCCTGTAACAGACAGCGATTCTGTAGGAGAGGTACCCATTGTTATCTGCATAATCCAGGAAATCTGTAGAGACAGACAAAATGTTCCCAAATACACTTATTCCATGGATATTAGATACCACAATATTATATGGAATCTCACCTTAATGATAATCCATTGCATAACACCAAGGAAGTAGAGCACTGACATAATACTGCTGAAAAATATCACAATAGGCAAAGCCTACAGAAAAATAGATAAAATCAAGTCTTAGTTGCTTTATAGATCACACAAGAGCAGTTTATTGAGTGTTCTGCAAAAAGCTGATCCTCACTGACCTGAAAGGCAAAGATGCCTGATTCTACCAGATCGCCAAACACAAAAGATGAGCCAGTATGGGTGTAGTTTAAAAACGTCTAAAAAAAAAAAGTAATATAAGTATATAAATGAAACTGTAGCAGTGAATGTTTTTAATGTAAATTTTACATGTATACTTTCATGTATGTTTCACATGCATGCCTAAATCATCTCATACTGTTTAATAAAAAAATATTTTTAATTTGAACTTATATAAATGCTTTTAAGACAACAGCAATAAATAAAGACCCTTATCTGAATCAGTCACACTTATGTGATATCATTTGCTAAACCTGGATTTGTGCTCCCAGCCATTTGAAAGCTTTGAAACCAGGCTCAGTTCTTATGACAAACAGACCCATGACAAATTGTAAACCAAGCCCCCAGAAGACTGTCCTCCAGCACACCTGTGGAGAAAGACCCAGAGTTTCTGTACATTTGTGGCATAACAGCAGTTTAATGAAATTATAAACCAGGGCTTATTACCTGGAGAGGTAAGAGCCGAGGGAGAGCGAGCTGAGCACATAGAGTATTGTGTGTGTGTGTGTGGGGGAAAGAGTGAGTGAGTGAGAGAGAGAAAGAATGTGTGTATATGTGCATTTATAGTGATGCTGAAAAGCGAATCTTTCAAAAATGGCAGTTTTCATTTTCAAAACCTGCCTCCCAACCTTCTGTGTCGACAAAAATATTTTTCCTTCTGCAAAAAGATCTCTAGACAATATTAAGGATGAGGCTTGAATTTTTGTACTTATCAATTTGCACCTATTTTTGAACTACTTTTGTTGTGTCTATAGATATGGAAAAAGCCCCTGCCATTTGAAAATTGTGTAATGCAATAATTATTTAAAGATTTTGAAAAGAAGTCATTAATACATGCATATTTATATGTATGTGTTCCATCAATGCTCACTTTATATCTGTTTGCAGAGAAGATGAACAAGCCGAGGATAAAGAGACAGATGCCACCAAAAGAAATGAGCTGCTCAGGGTTTTGCCTTGTGTCAAGTGCCAACCAAGTCACCAACAGTCCTACCATCACTAATATAAAAACCCTGTAACATACCAAGAAAAAAAAACAAGCCTGGTTTGTCTTCCTAACATAAATTAATTATGCTAATTGTTTCTGTCATGATAAAAAAAGATCTGGATTTAAACAAGAATATGTGTAGCAAGTTAGGAAAGTTTGATAATTATTGTGTAGAGCAAAGGTAAAGTGGGTGTTGCCAATTCAGGTTTCAAAGAAGAAAAAACAACTCATGTTCAAAGTACAATACTTACCATTTTATCCACCTGATGTTGGTTTGAAAACATCTAACGGCAGGCTTTAAGAAGTGCTTTATAGTATCTCCCTTGGTCCTTTTCACAAAATCATACAGTGCAAAAAACACTGCCACACTGGTCAGGACAACAAGAGCAATGGCTTTCTGGAAGTTCAACCAGCAGGCAGCAACAAAATATGCCACATAGCCTGTATTGTAAAATGAAATACAAGACTTTTAGGATTACAGGAATACAGTGATATTAATAGAGTGAAATGATTTGCATTTTGTACCTGCACTAAGTATCCCCAGGACAATGTATTTGAAGATTCGAGAGTGAGCTTTCAAGAAGTTTTCAATAGCTTTGATGGGTTTGAATATATTGCTATGTATTGTCCACAAAAAATATAGTTATGTGCTTTATGTATGTATTGATTGTAATTTTATATTACTTGTAAGTTAAACGCTTGCAAGTTAAAAGCACTCAAAATGGTTTAATAATAGGATGCAATAGCCATACTATCCATACACACCTTATAAATGATCTGGACTCTTTTTCTGATTCTTTCTCTGCTATCCGAATATTGTGATCTGATATAGTTTCCTCCTAGAGACCCAAAGTAGCTGACATTTTATTATTTTGTAAATAGGTAAATTACACAATCCCATCACTAGCAGATGGCAAATCCCGAAGCACCTACCTTGGTCTCAAATCCCAGATTATCCACTCCATTTCCATTACTTTCACTGACATTTTTCAACTCTATGTCATCAATATTCACTGCAGAAAAATATAAAACATGAAATGTAATAACAGCCTAATAAAGCACAAATGCAATTTTTTAACACTCAGTAAAATAAATCTCATTGTTTATCCCATCTCTAAAACAAGAAAGCCCACAGCAGAAAAAGAAGTAATGGCTTACTCATTGTGATTGTGCTTCCTCTTCAAATGAGTGACAAATGCGTTGTTGTAAAACCTTTACTAGCAAGTAGAACATTTAGTAGGATCTTATTACTAATTAACTGCATGGTTGTGTGGCCATGTCCTATCACATCTATGTTATCATTTTTGTAAGTGTAGCCTACATGCTTGTTAAGTAATTATTGTAAGCCACAGCCACCAATGTCTAGATTTGTAGGGAGGGGTAAAGAATAAGGAAGTGAAATGAACCTTTCTTAAGTCATAGACTTAGGTTTAACTGTAAATGATATTTAAATCATTAAAGGGAGGAAACAGACAAACAAAAAAAATAAAACTTAAGCCAGTGTTTAACGATTAGAACAGTAAATCCTGATTGTCAGTCTTTATTATCTATATTATAGATAAAGAAGGTCCAAGTCCATGGGTCCAAGTCCAAGGTCCAAGGTCTGTGGATTTAGAGGTTCACCGACCAGCAACAATGTCCTTGGAAAACTGTGATTCATCGAATACAGAGTGTTTAGCTCGCCATCCCCATTGCCAAGAATAGAATTCAGAATCCAGTGTACTATCCCAGATAGCCAAGTAGTGCTGGTGCAAAGTTGCATTCTGTCAGTGCTGACCAAAAGACGGTAAATGGGCTTGACCCAATGTCATTTCAGCTGGTTGGACCAAAACAAAGTGACAGCGCACTGACTGATATTTTGAATGTTTCACACTGGTCAGTTTTTATTGTTCTAGAATGCTGCATTTTTTTCAAGCTATATAATACAGTGGTAGGCTATTTATTTGTCCTAAGCAGGTTTCTTCTTTGTATCCAAGAAAGAAGGTGGACTGCATTGACTACAGTGGCCTCAATCAGTGTACAGTGAAGTACTCCTATCCACAGCCACTTGTCCCAGACACTCTGAAACAATTAGACACAGCATGCTGCTTCACCATGCAAGACAGTGCACACAACCTAGTGAGGAGGGGACGCTAGCAAAGGGGACAAGTGGAAGATGGCATTCAGTACCATCAACAGTGGTGGCTGGTGCTAAACAATTGGGGGGTGGCAAACAAACTTAAAATCAAACTGTTAGTAATGCAGGACTGTAAATAGCCATTTATCAGGTGATTATGTATCATTGCTACTAAGATAAAATATTGAAAATGTTACTGTTAAAAGGAATTTGAGTTCAGTGTGAGTTTATTATCAGTAATGAAGTAATGAAGGTAATTATTAAAAAAAACACTCACACTGGAAAGTTGCCTAATCACAGGCCAGTGGCACTATTTGAAATGAAATTTTGCTCTTCTTTCTTTCTGGCTTGCAAATTTCTTAATGACCTTGTGGTTAAAGTCAGTCATCTCAGTCACCAGTCTCTTTTCCATTGACAGCATGGCCAATGCATTAAATTAGAAGTGCTGGAAAAGCACTGACTGTAAGCTCAACCGCGATCACTTGACTGTATATATATATATAAGACATTCTGATATTTAGATGGTGACATGTTTCAAATAATATTTTTCAGTGAAAAAAGTTTCAGTGTGTCACAATAAACTTGGAGAGTCAGATGCAAATACATGTGTGTATCTTTTTAGCTGTATTTTTGTCAGTTCTATACTGTCAGGAAGTCATACTTGGTTGTAGAATGTAAATGCAGGTTGTTTATTAAGGAAGAATTAGAAATATTTAAAAAAAGAGAGAGAGAAAACCATTCAAATAACGAAACCAATAGTGAACACTCCAACAGATGTCAGGCAAAGAGCAGGGTCAAAACAGGTGCAGGTCAATCAGGCTATTACCAGGATCTAATCAGACTAGTCATAGTCAAAGAGTCTTTTTGAGTCAGATGTTTTGTTTGAATATTGTATACGTTTGTATGTTGCATAAGTGAACATATAAGTGTGTATAAGGGTGTATAAGAGTGAATGATGGGCCCTACTTGAATAAGTGTGTGTGTGTGTGTGTGTGTGTGTGTGTGTGTGTGAACGAGAAACAGGGAGCAGGGGATGGACATAGGCTCACGTGCCTCTGTGTGTTTGTTTGTATGAAAGGAAGAAAGTTGTAGAAAATAATCTATTAATTTATTACCTTTTACATAATGCATGTAATACATTTTATAATGATTGTCTTATTGTGGCTCACAAAGGGACTCTGGACTGTTACATAGGGAAATGTCACTGTTATCAAATGACCTTTATTCCTAGGTGTTGCTGCAAATTGTACATATCAACATAAGAAGAAGAGTGTAACAAACAGATTCCATTGCCTAGGCAGGTTTCAGTAAATCTATATAATAAATTTAATTTGCACCAAGCTATGCAAATGCTTCTTAAGATGAGAAATAAAATACGAGATAGATTATCAGGCAGAATTCGTGTAAAATAGTGACAAGGAGCTAAGTTCCTACATCTCTTAGGGACAGCCTGATCTAGTGCAGTCTCAGCAGCCTTGGTCGCTATAGATAACAAGCAAATGGGTGATATCTTGTGGGAGGAAAGAAAGATAGTGTAAGAGAAATTAGAATTAGTCAGTTAAATGGGTCCGCATTAAATATGTCCCTTCCTTGTTTTTTTTTAAAGATGAACTATGTAAGGCTCCTTTATTGCTTCTGAGAATTTTTGGTTTCCTCTTTTATCCACAAACCAATGTGGGAAAATTTCTAAAAAATAGCATAGGGGAAAACTTTACACAGATTCTGCATTAGTAACTGTGATTTCCCTGTCTGTGTAATCTGCACACTCTATTATTGACAGTAAACATGCTGTTGCAACATGATACATCAGGCCCAAAAGTGGGCACTATTTTACCTTTTATTTAGGGTGTTTCTTTTTAAAAGGTGAAAAAACATGAGCCTAGAAATACTATAAGTAAAGATTATGCTTGCCTCAAAAGTACACCCTCACACACTGAGTTCTACACACTTTCTCATATTATGCTTATTATCAGATATGTTTTGTTCATTTTAATGAATCGATTGAGTAAATGATTCAAAGAATCATTCAAAATGTGCAAATAGACATACAGTGGTGTGAAAAAGTGTTGGTCCCCTTCCTGATTTCTTATTTTTTTTGCGTGTTTGTCATACTTTAATGTTTCAGATAATCAAACACATTTAAATATTAGTCAAAGATAACACAAATAAACACATCAAGCAGTTTTTAAATGAAGGTTTTTATTATTAAGGGAAGACAAAATCCAAAACTCATGGCCCTGTTTGAAAAAGTGTTTGCCCCCTAAGCCTAATAACTGGTTGGGCCACCCTTAGCAGCAACAACTGCACTCAAGCATTTTCGATAACTTGCACTGAGTCTGTTACAGCGCTGTGGAGGAATTTTGGCCCACTCATCTTTGCAGAATTGTTGTAATTCAGGCACATTGGATGGTTTTTGAGCATGAACCACCTTTTTAACCTCATGCCACAGCATCTCAATCGGATTGAGATCAGGACTTTGTAGTAGGGTAATTATGTAGTAATTACCCTACGTAGTAGGGTAGTTGTAGTAGGGTAATTAAAGTACAAAATATGTACCAAATTAAGAAAGTCATACTCTTTTGCTGAAGTGAGTAATCTGTACAGCAAAAAGAGAGTACTGGAAAGGATACTGTGACAAAAATGGTTGTAATCCAAAAACTATAGGCATTGAGGCTGAGATAGTGAGATAGTGAGATATGAGGAATGATTAGGTAAATGGAAGGGATTAAAAATTCTAGCAATATCCCAGTTTTGAAAAATGGAGACAAGCAAATTATCAGTAACAAGGAAAGGGCAGAATTATTGGCTCAGGCATTTGTAAAGGTGCATAGCAATGGTAATGTCTCAGAAGATATAAGGAAACTAAAAGAACAAAAGCTAAGAGATAATCAAAATGTCTTTGTTCCAAAACAGATCTTCTGAATGTTTAAGTGATGCTGTATTTACGTTGTATGAACTAAAGCAGACTTTGGAAGGAGTAAAACATATTTATTCAGGGTACAAAGATGAAGTGTGAAAGGTTATATTATGATTCTGTAATAAAGTATGTAGATTAGGGAAACTCCGATCTGCGTAGAAAAAAGGAACAGTGGGGTCAATAGGTAAGCTTGACAAAGATCACTTGGTCAACACTTGTTGAACTTTTTAAAGCAAATGAAGGTTAGTAATTATTTGTCTTATTTTACATAACTTAAAGATACTGTATAGTTCATGCAAAAATGGAAATTCTGTGATTTTGTAACGGCAAGCCACCGGAGGCGGAAGTGGCCGGATCCATTCACCAAGCTGGCGATAGGGGGACAGCAGTAGGCGCAGTTGGGGACAGGCAGAAAGTTGGCAATGGGAAAGCAATACACCAAGCTATAAGTTCCAAAGGGGTAAATCCAAAAGCAAAAGTAAATACACAGTCCGGGGTCGATAATCCAATAGCGGGTTTGTCAGAGGTAATCCAAAAGAAGCAACAATACACAGTCCAGGTCATACACAGAAGACAGTCCAGGATAGCACAATGCCAACGCTCAGTAAGTCCCATTCGAAACAATACCTCACGATGAGCAGGAAGTGCTCATCCATATTTAAGCCTGCCGTGAACCAGAAGTAACTCAAAACATGGGCGAGGGCTCCCTCTCGCGGTCGGTTCTCGGGTGGGTCATGACACATTTACTCACCCGCAAGTAGTTCCGAACCTGTATATATTTCTTTGTTCTGCTGAACACAAAGGAAGATATTTTAAAGGAATGTTTGTAACCAAACAATTTTGGGGCAGAATTGACTTCCTTAGTATTTCTTTTTAGTATGTACATGTCAGTGGTGCTATGTTCTGCCATGTGTTTCGGAACTTTGGCCTGCCCGAGGACATTGTATCAGACCGGGGTCCGCAGTTCACCTCTCGGGTGTGGGGTTTGCTGTGCGCCCGGTTGGACATAGCCGTCAGCCTGAGTTCTAGCCACCACCCCCAGTCCAACGGACAGGCGGAGCACCTCAATCAAGAGATCGGGAGGTTCCTCAGGTCCTACTGCTGCAGGGAGCAACAAAGGTGGAGTGAGTTCCTACCATGGGCCGAGTATGCCCAGAATTCCCTCACTCATTCCTCCACGGGCCTGACGCCGTTTCAGTGCATGCTGGGGTACCAGCCACCTCTGTTCCCTTGGTCGGGGGAACCCTCCGACGTCCTGTCTGTGGAGGAGTGGTACAGGCGGAGTCAGGAAGTCTGGGAGCGGGCCCATGTGCGTCTGCAGAGGGCAGTAAGGAGGCAGAGGATTCAGGCCGACCGACATCGTCATCCACACCCTGCCTATCAGGTAGGGCAGAGGGTGTGGCTTTCTACCCGGAACCGCCGCCTCAAGCTACCCTGCCGGAAGCTCAGCCCCAAATTCATCAGGCCGTTCGAGATCATCCGCCAGGTAAACCCGGTGGCGTATCGTCTCAGGCTCCCTGCATCGTATCGCATATGCCCCACCTTCCACGTGTCCCTCCTCAAGCCAGCGCACTCTTCTGCTGGGGAACCTGTGGCCAGTGAGGACCCACCGCCGCCCCTAGACATTGAGGGGTCGCCGGCGTATCAGATGCGGTCTCTCCTAAACTCCAGATGGGTGCGGTCACGGCTGCAGTACCTCGTGGTCTGGGAGGGGTACGGTCCCGAGGAGCGCTCATGGGTGGACGCTGCCGACATCCTGGATCCTTCACTGATCGAGGGCTTTCACCGAGACCAGCCAATTAGACCCGCCCCGCGGCCTAGGGGGCGTCCTTGGTGTAGAACCCCGGGAGGTGTTCCTAGAGGGGGGGCTCTGTCATGACCCGTCCGAGAACCGACCGTGAGAGGGAACCCTCGCCCATGTTTTGAGCCTCTTCCGGTTCACGGCGGGCTTAAATACCGCTGCGCACTTCCTGCTCGTCGCGAGGTATTGTTTTGTATGGAACCTACTGAGCGTTTGCGTTGTGCTACCCCTGACTGCCTACCGTGTTTGACCTGGACTGTTTCTCGTTGCTACTCTATTGGATTACCTTTGACAACTACTGTTTGGATTATCGACCTCGGATCGGACTTTTACTTTCGCTTTTGGATTACGCTATTGGATTACTTTGTTTTGTTGTTTGCTTCCCCATTGCCGTCTGTTCGCCTGTCCCCGACTACGTCTTCTGCTCTCCCCCTATTGCCAGCTCAGCGAATGGATCCGGTCACTTCCGCCTCCGGCGGCACGCCGTTACAACTTGGAATATAATTTATGGGTAAAGACTACTAATTTTTAACTTTTCATCACAACTACTCCTGTGGTCCTTTTGCATGCATTATGAAGTTTGAAAGCCAAGACACTAATAACTGTCACTATGATAATGACTAATGCAGTGGTGGGCATCTGCTGTACTTAAGTGAAAGTACAAATACCCTAGTTAAAATGTTACTTCGGTAAAAGTCGTCTATTTGAATTTCTACTTGAAATTCTACTTGAGTTGAAGTACAAAAGTACTTGTATCCAAATGTACTTAAGTAAAAAAGTACTGCATTTGTTAGGGGTGGAGCAGTTCATGAAAAATTTCAATTTACTTTATCACGGTTCGAGACAAGTGTGTTTTGTTTTATTTATGCAGTATTTTATATTTAAGGGCAGCTAATTTGTTATTTAATTTATTTACATTACATAACACAGTGGCACAAGTGGCTTGTGATTCAAAATCCAGCAAAATCTATTTGTTTGGTTTTCTTTCAAATACTGCACTTTCATTTCAAGTGCTTGAGTTTATTTTAAAGAAAGGAAAGTATTATGCTAGATGATCTTTTATGTTGGTGGCCTTTTGCCTAATTGTCACCATAAAAATCTACAGCTTTAAGTTATTTTTAAATTTGACAATAAGTGCTTTTGTTCTCAGCTACAATCTGTTTAAGGCCAACAGTTGTAAAACTTTCTTGTTTATTTTTTTTTATTTATTTTTTTAACAAATAAATGTAAAAATTAAAAGCCTGTTGAAATTAACATCTCCTCTTGCTGTATCAGAAACAGATTTAATTTATGATGGTCAGTGTCACAATAATGTGTCTATTCTTAAGATCAAGCTGCCTCATTCTTTCAGTTTTTTGATTACATGACCTTAAGAATAACTTTTTAAATACTGTAAATGGTAGATTATAAGGCTATATATTTTATGCTGATGTATGGTATTTCTAAAGTGTTAAAAAGGAAAAAAAGACTTTGTGAACCATTCCACCCCTAGCATTTATCCTAGCTCTAATGTCATTTTTTGTAATTAACTATTCAGTTTATTTGAGAAGAATCTGTCACTCTACTCACAAATACCTGTTAATAAAAGGTCTTAGAAATGAACATGATACAGAGGTCAGTTAACATTATTCTGAATCAAGGAACACAAGGGGAACATGGGGCTGTAAAACTGCGGTATGTGGTCAGGGATTTCTTTCATTGTAGGCTACAATATTTCAGGCTGTGACACTGCAGTTTTAAATGCTCTAATGAACCATTTGCACTCTCTGCACTTAATAAAAAAACAAAAAGATATGTTACGTTGGTTCAAATAAAATGTGAGTGCTGTAGCTTGGTTTGCTATGCTGTAATCGGACAATTTCTTTTTAAATGTTTTATGAGCTTTATTCACACACACACACACACACACACATATATATGTGTGTGTGTGTGTGTGCTCATGAAACATGTTGATTTATCCTCATTTTGTTGTAAACATGCATGACTTTCTTCTGTGGAACACAAAGGAGGACTTTGATGAATGGTTACTTTGAATTAGTCTAGTGATGGTCAGTAATGAAGTAAATGTAATTTCCAATAAGTAAATGTACTTTTTCCAGTATCTGTACTTTACTAAAGTATAATTTTTTTTGAGACTTTTTACTTTTACTCCGCTACATTTTGAAGTAACATATCGTACTTTCTACTCCATTACATTATCCCACATCTCTCATTACTTGTATTTAAAAAAAAATTGTCCAATTACAGCATAGCAAACCAAGCTACAGCACTCACATTTTATTTGAACCAACGTAACATATCTTTTTGTTTTTTTATTAAGTGCAGAGACACACCCTCCGGTCCCCCTTCTTAAAAAGAGGGACCACCACCCCTGTTGGCCAGTCCAGAGGCACTGTCCCTGACCGCCACGCTATGTTGCAGAGACGTGTCAGCCAAGACAGCCCCACAACATCCAGAGACTTAAGGTACTCAGGGCGAATCTCATCCACCCCCGGTGCCTTGCCACCAAGGAGCTGCTGAACTACCTCAGTGACCTCAGCTTGGGTGATGAATGAATCTACCTCTGAGTCCTCAGCCTCTGGTTCCTCAATGGAAGGTGTGTCAGTGGGATTGAGGAGATCCTTGAAGGATTCCTTCCACCGTTCGACAATATCCCCAGTCGAGGCCAGCAACTCTCCACCTCCACTGTAAACAGTGTTGGCAGAGAGCTGCTTACTCCTTCCGAGGCGCCGAACGGTCTGCCAGAATTTCCCCATGGCCTCACCGAACTCCTCCCAGACCTGATTTTTTGCTTTTGAGACCACCCCAGCTGCAGTTTGCTTGGCCTGCCGGTATGCCTCAGCTGCCTCCGGAGTCCGCCGAGCCAACTAGGCTCGATAGGACTTCTTCTTACTTCCAGACAGCATCCCTTACTTCCAGTGTCCACTACTGTGTTTGGGGATTGCCGCTGCGACCGGCACCAGAGATCTTACGGCCACAGCTCCAGATGGCTGCGTCAACAATGGAGGAGGAGAACATGGTCCACTCAGACTCAATGTCCCCAACCTCCCTCGGGATCTGGTTGAAACTCTCCCGGAGGTGGGAGTTGAAGACCCCCTAACACAGGGATCAGCAAGATGTTCCCAACAGACCCTCACAATACGTTTGGGCCTGCCAAGTTTGTCCGGCATCCTCCTCCGTAAGCGGATCCAACTCCCCACCAGGTGGTGATCGGTTGACAGAGCCGCCCTTCTCTTCACCCGAGTGTCCAAGACATGCGGCAGAAGGTCAGATGACATAACCACAAAGTCGATCATTGATCTTTGGCCTAGGGTGTCCTGGTACCACGTGAACATGGTGTTCATTATGGACAGGCTGTGACTAGCACAGAAGTCCAGCAACAGGACACCACTCGAGTTCAGATCAGGGGGCCGTTCCTCCCAATCACGCCCCTCCAGGTATCACTGTCGTTGCCCACATGGGCGTTGAAGTCCCCCAGCAAAACTATGGAGTCCCCAGTTGGAGCACCTTCCAGCACTCCTCGCAGGGTCTCCAAGAAGGTTGGGTACTCCACACTGCCGTTTGGCCCATAAGCCGAAATAACAGTGAGACACCTATCCCCGGCCCGAGCGCACAGGGAAACAACCCTCTCGTTTACCGGGGAAAACTCCAGCACATGGTGGCTGAGCTGGGGGGCTATAAGCAAGCCCATCCCAGCCCAACGCCTCTCACCATGGGGCACTCCAGAGGAGAAGAGGGTCCAACCTCTCTCAAGGAGTTGGGTTCCAGAGCCCAGGCTGTGCATGGAGGCAGGCCCGACTATCTCTAGCTGGTACCGCTCAACCTCCCTCACCAGCTCAGGCTCCTTCCCCCCCAGTGAGGTGACATTCCATGTCCCAAAAGCCAGATTCTTCGTCCAGGTTCTGGGTCGTTGGGGCCCCCGCCCATGACTGCTACCCAAAACACACTGCATCGGACCCTTATGCTCCTTCCTGCGGATGGTGAGCCTACATCTTTCCTTCAAGCTGTGCCCGACTGAGTCCCACAGGCAAAGACTCAGCCACCAGGCACTCGCCTGCATGCCCCAACCCCATGCCTGGCTCCAGGGTGGGGACCCAGTGACACCAGTCCGGGCGACGTAACAGTCCTTGCTTTAACTTCAATAAGGGTTCCATGCTCTTAGTCTGACCCAACACCTAGAACCCGTTTGCCTTGGGAGACCCTACCAGGAGCACTAGGCCCCTGACAACATGGCTCCTAGGTTCATTCGGGTACTCAAACCTCTCCTAATTAATTTATTTAAAATACAGTGGTCAATTGCTGTTTGTCTTGTATTTCATGAGCTATAAGGAATGTTGTCCCTGAGTCAATACAATACAATATTACTGATGCTGAACGATTCCCAGCCAATGCCTCAACCCCAGCCACTGGATGCAGTGCCGGTCCCAAGCCCGGAAAAATGGGAGGGTTGTGTCAGGAAGGGCATCCGGCATAAAACATTTGCCAAGTTGTTGTGCGGACCAGTTGGTCCGCTGTGGCAACCCCGAACAGGGAGCAGCCGAAAGCAACTACATTACTGATGCTGAACGGCATATCCCAGTCTGTAATGGACCCAGTTCATCTGTGAAAGTGTTTTGTTTCTCTGTTTTCAAATGGATTTGTACAAAAGCATCTACTAAATTAATAAATGATAAATTAATAGAAATCGACAGGCACACCTCAATACTTACCAAGATTTTAGAATATGTTGTGGAGGTTTCAGATCCTCTCCTGTGACTTTGCTGCATGTAGAAATGGGAGAAATGTCATTAGATATATGTGAATTGCTGCTTAGATTGGTATAGATTGGTTAAATAATTAGCAGGGCAAGTACTAAAGGTCACTTTGCAAATCATCCAGTTAAATATATTCTGTAGAATTGCTGGGAATATAAGTAAGAACAGCTGAAAAGCTTTGGAAGGACATTAGACAATGTCAGTTTACCTGAAGATATAGAAAATAATAAAAGATAACCAAAAGCATGTTCTAAAGGAGGCATTAGTATAAGCAATACCTAGACAGAATTTGTTTTCCAAAAAAGTTTTTACAAATATCCAGATGGTTCTAAAGACCCAGAAACAGGACATAAAGCTGCTGCTATGTATATTTCTTATTTTAGATATAAATCTGCTACAAGAACTGCTAATGGCACATCAGTGTATACAGCAGAGATAGTTGCTATTCAGATAGCCTTACAGTGGGTGGAAGAAATACAACCTTTCGCTCTAGTAATCTCTTCAGAGTCATTTTCTGCACTCACAGGTTTATTGAGTGGAAAATCAGAATCGGAAGATTTAGGTTTAGAGTTACTACAAAACTTATACAGAATATATGGCTTTTCACACTGTGCTCATCCCCGGGTAATCTTCATTCTAAACACCGCTTTTAACCCCGGATAAAGAGACGTTTCACACCTGTAATTTGAAAGCGGTGTTAGCACCGCTTTTTACCCAGGGTTATGAAACCCTGCTCCGGAGCAGGGTTAGCACTGCATTTTTGGTGTTAACCCCGCATTGCGGTGTTAAGTTTGTTCAGTGTGAAACGGAGCGGCGTTTGCTTGTTGCTGCTGGACACTTGGCAATAGACAACCAATCAGAAATTGAGCAGCGAGGCTCATGTCACATTATTAACAGGAAATATGCGTCATGTAAACAGCAGCCAGTGTTGACAGATTGTGCGAGTTCCCACCCAATTGGGCTCCTTTTGGTTACGTGTAACCGGAAAAAATGCATTGGGCGGGTTGACAAAATTTGGGCTGGTCTTTGATGCAACTGGTGGGTTTTTATTTTTGACTATAAACATGATATTTTATTAATTTTCCGTTCAAACGAACTTTACAATAAAGTATAATATGTAATGTCGACATTTTAATTATATGGTTTTAAGCTGTTAAGTGTTGCCAGATTGGACTGAAGATTTCCAGCTTCCAGATTGCTTTTAGACAAATGAGAAGAATGTGAAAGAAGTAGAAATACCCATAAAAAGTCAGGTAGCTCCCATGCAGTTACCTGCAGGATTTAAGTTGTAGAACAGAAGAAACTCTTTCATATTCAGATACTTGGTCTGCCTCAGTAACATACAATTTCATCTTACAAGAATTCAACATTATATTTGCAAAAATGTAGAGGTGAGCATGTCCTTTGATAATCATAATGACAATTTTCTTTAATATGAATCTAATGTTAGCTTGTAGCATTGAAGGATTTTATTGTGTATGTGAATACATCTGTCATTATCATAATTATGTACTGTATGGCTAGTTACGACTTAGTTAGCTAAGTAAGCCAACATAATCAGTACCTCTTGAGCAGCAGTCTATATTAATGTTACTGATGTTATACAGCAACCCAATAACCAAATAGCTCAACTTTTATTTTTGATATTTGACCAGTCACAAAGTAAAATGTCTTTTTCATAGTTTTTTTTTTTAATGTAAAGCAGAATAAGATTAGAGCACAAATACTGTAATTGCCTACGACACACCAAAGCATTAGTTACTATATACTGAAATATTGACTGTGCTGAATTTGAACTTTTTTCTTCTGAATCTTCGCTTGTCATTTGTTTAAAACTGATTCTCCAGGACACAGGCATGATCTCAAGTCCTGCTATTTTACAGCCCCATGTTCCCCTTGTGCTCTTTGATTTAGAATAATGTTAACTGTATCATATACATTTCTAAGACCTTGCATTAAGAGGCATGTGTGAGTAGAGTGACAGATTCTTCTCACATATACTGAATAGATAATTACAAAAAATGACATTAGACCTAAATGATAGGCGTGAAATGGTTCCCAAAATCCTCGGCTCGGTGGTCACGGTTTTCGGTTTGATTCGGTATACATTGTTAATGTTCCTTTTTAACACTTTAGAAATACCATACATCAGCATCAAATATATAGCTTTATATTCTACCATTTACATTATTTAAAAAGTTATTCTCAAGGTCATGTAATCAAAAAACTGAAAGAATGAGGCAGCTTGATCTTACAAATAGACACATTATTGTGACACTTACAATCATGAATTAAATCTGTGAGATTCTGATACAGCAAGAGGGGAGATGTTAATTTTAACAGGCTTTTCATTTATTTGTAAAAAAAAAAAAAAAAAAAAAAAAAAAAGTTTACAACTGTTGGCCTTTAACAAATTGTAGCTGAGTACAAAAACACTTTTCAAATTTAAAAATAACTTAAAGCTGTAGATTTTTATGGTGACATTTAGGCAAAGGCCACCAACATAAAAAGATCAACCGGCATAGTACTTTCCTTTCTTTAAAATAAACTCAATCACTTGAAATGAAAGTGCAGTATTTGAAAGAAAACCAAACAAATAAATATTGCTGGATTTTGTATCACAAGTCAATGTGCCACTGTGTTATGTAATATAAATAAATTAAATAACAAATTAGCTGCCCTTAAATATAAAATACTGCATAAATAAAACTAACACACTGCACTGTTTAAAAAAAAACATTGCTCTGTTCCTTCTACTTTCATGTTCTACTGCAAGAAGATTGGTATGTCCACGTTTTCTGCTGAGAGATGAGACCTACTTGCAGTGACAATATCCCCTGCTGTAAACACGACACTGAAGTGTCACGATTCCAGGATCCAAAACATAAGGAAAACAGACCCAGTGCAAGGATGGACAAAGACAGGGATTTATTAAACTCAAAAACATACAAACAGGAACACAAGACCAACACCACATGTAGACACTACAGATTGACGAGGACTAGCCCCGAACCCTGGCAAAAGGCCACTATATATATTCAACATAATTACGGGACACATTAGGAACAGGTGAACATTGATTGAGACACATTAGGAAGAAGGCGGGGCTAACACAAACACATGGCATACAAAACATAAACAAAACCAATCCCCGTTAGCAACCCCCCTAGTGGTCCAACCTGGGACCTGCCGCCCGTAACATATATATACGCTCGAGTGCCTCGAGTACCTAGATCATATTCTTAAATCCTGCATCCCAGTTGCGTAGCTATGGGTGGGCCTCTCCCTCCACACCGAGCACATTTCACAGTGGGTCACCAAAGTTTAGTTGCACGTTAAACTAAAATGAAACAGAGCAACTCGCTAGTTTGTGTCAAAAAGACGTCGTGTGCAGCCGGAGGAGGAAGATAATTTCGATGTTTAGGAGGCATCGGAGCTGAACAGCTCTGCTAGCGTTCATTTACCTATTACTCCATCACCAGCAGCACTCCAGTCTCCAGCGTGTATCTCCTCTACACGCCAGTGTACAGGTACATACAGTGTCTTTAATTAATACATACAAATACGCCACAATAAAAGGGAATGAATCATAATTTACTATAGCAGCTCTTTGTGCATTCATTGTTTCAGACTTGGCTAAGCCTAGGGCCAGCACTGATGACATAACAGCCCCATATAGCAGGCAAAGAAAGAGGTTTCCGGCGGATTAAACTGAATTTTTAAATTAATTAACTTTTGGAATTAAAGTTATTTATTCAGGTTAATACAAACAACATAAACAACAATCCAACAATCAGTGCACAAGCTTTTCCAACATCTTGTTGAACATACTAATTGGCATCAACAATTATTGGGAACACCTTTGCCAAGTCTCTACTTGCAGCTGTCATAAATCAAATGAGCAGAAGACCTTTTGTTTAAAAAAAATCACTCAAATTTTTCATCCTTTCATGTGACAATGGTCCAAACACGCACGCACACACACACCCCACACACACACACACACACACACACACACACACACACACACACACACAAAATAAATAAATAAATAAATAAATATAGAAAAAAGCAAAAATAAAACAATTGGTTACAGTTTAGTTACTGCATTTCTGAACAAACTGTATTTATCAGTGAAATGTTGTCATTTAAGGAAGTGTGCTGTTGCTGAACTCAAAGCTTAAATGTATTGTACTGTGTTACATCTGTCAGCTTTTGACAGCAAGGAATTAGTGTCTATAACGAACTCAGAAACTACATTGACCTAATAGTTCCTCATGGGCCCTTAGTTGTTGTTGTAGAAAGGAAACTATGTACATTTACATTATTTACTGTCCAGTGTCACCCAAATGAGGATGGGTTCCCTTCTGAGTCTGGTTCCTCTCAAGGTTTCTTTCTCATATCATCTCAGGGACATTTTCCTTGCCACCGTTGCCACAGGCTTGCTCATTAGATATAATAGGGATAAATAGAGATAAAATAGTTTAATAATTTAATGATTCTTTTTTATTTCCTCTCCTTTCTGTTTCTCTATTTATGTAAAGCTGCTTTGAGACAATGTCCATTGTAAAAGGTGCTATACAAATAAATTGAACTGAATCTACAGTATAATGAGGCTTCAACAGCTGGTGGAAACCTTTCATCAACTACAACAAACCTTAAGGGACAACAACTGTTGATTTGTCCCTAATTTCTTAGGTTGGTTCAATTCATCCAAGGAACAAATGATTACAGCCACCACTAACTCTTTATTGTACATCTGGAATCTGACAATTATATTAAGATTGAAAAAATACAAAACTATACAGTAATTATTTTGATTATGTAAAATGCTGAAAGCTGCTTTTAGGTTATTTTAATTTATAATGAACTCATGGATGAAAGAAAAGCTCCACCATAAAAATTGTACAAAAAGTTGTACTGTTATGAAAACCTGAAATCTAATTCATAATTTTGTTTGCCTTGTAACATTAAGAACACATGTAAGTAGGGCTGTGAATCTTTGGGTAGACAATGAATCGAGGGGGGGCACAGTGGCTAGCATGTTTGCCTCACACCTCCAGGGTTGGGGGTTCGATTCCTGCCTCCGCCATGTGTATGTGGAGTTGCATGTTCTCCCCGTGCCTCGGGGGTTTCCTCCGGGTGCTCTGGTTTCCTCCCCCGGTCCAAAGACATGCATTGTAGGTTGATTGGCATCTCTAAATTGTCCGTAGTGAGTGAATGAGTGTGTGTGCCCTGCGATGGGTTGGCACTCCATCCAGGGTGTATCCTGCCTTGATGCCCGATGACACCTGAGATAGGCACAGGCTCCCCGTGACCCGAGAATAGATTGGATAAGCGGTAGACAATGAATGAATAAATGCAAAGTGCAGAAATATAACAAAGTGAAACTGGCAGTAATATCACATATAGTGCAATTAAAACTTGGTGAGTTGGTACGCAGCAAGAGAGTTGAACAAACAAATGGCTATGACATGCTTTTTTCAACACTATTTACTTGAGATTTTTTTTTTTCAAAAATATGAACTGATCAACACAATCTGGCTGTAAACTCCTTCTCTGAGAAGATACTATTTCTCCTGCAGTACTGAAAACTCTTTCTGAAGCCACACTGGTAGCAGGAATGCAAAGATTATGCAAAGACTTCTTGCCAGATTTGTAAGGATTGGTAGTTCTGTCTCATGGGACTTCCACCAGTCCAGTGCACTTTCAGTCAGTGCGAGAGGAGCCATGGATCTGTATTTGAGTACCTCGTCTCTGCTGATCTCACTAGCAGACCTTGATAGGGGACAGGTCTCTGGATGCAAATCCATGGCTTCCATTATTTTGCAGTATGCATCTCATCTGAAAAATAAAATTAATTTGATGGAAAAATCAAATCTCATTTCTTGTCCTTAAATACATTTAATATTATAAATGCATACCAAAATGTTATGCTACAGTATACATACCCTTTAAATTAAACACATTACTCTTTATTAACAAATTAAAATATATACTTTCTTCAGTTGTGTTTGGTGGTTTCTCTTCAATGGCATCCTCCTGCTGTTCCATGTGAATCTGTAACAAAATGAAATAAAAATACTAGCTCCAGTCAAGTCATATAATTATAAACACAACAAGACTATAATTCCAATTAAACAAGTACAATTTAGGACCATCATATTACAATCCTAGAATAATTAATAGAATATAATTAATTAGCTAGCATTTAGTTCATGAAAATAAGGGAAGTTGCAAACATACACTGTTTGAGGCCTCAACAGTGAGTTTAATGAAGATCATTTCTCTTTCCTCATTTTCCAGAAAGGGTAGCCCTTTGAGAAGCGGGGGTCCAATGCAGATGCTAGCAAATAAATAGAAAAATATTGTTAGTTGTTACCAAGTAAAAATTTAAATTATGAACAATGTTGTGCTATTAAAAATTTTAATACAAGCAGCAATGAAGTCTTAATAATAAAGATTGCAGTGCATTTGCAAGACTTTTGCTATTGACAGTTAGAGAGATATCTTACCTTTAAGCAGAACATCGCAGGAGTTTGTGTACCGATATGAGAAGTCCGCTGTCATCACGGATTTCATTTCTCAAGTCATGTCTGTGTTGTCCTCGAGAGGCTCAGGTTTCAGTAGTTTAGCATGGAGAGTCTCCAAAACAATCACCACAATCTTAATGGGTGTCATAAGTTCCTCAGCATTACTGATGTCCATTTCAGGGAGAGTGCGGATTTCTGTACCTCTCCGCAAAATCTTTGACATAAGTGTTGCCAAGATTGCGGTGTGTTGTTCTAAGAAACGCTCAAGCATTTCCACTGAACTATTCAACCTAGTAAAAATGTCTTGTTTAAGTTTGTGTAACGGCAAGCCAAGAATATGTTGTTTCTCTTTTAAAGTACATGTAGCAGTGGTGGAAAAAAGAGACAGTATGTCTTACTTTGCCCAACAATCTCCCTGCACTGTCCACTTTCATGGCCTTTTGAGACACCAGATTAAGAGTGTGTGCAAAGCAAGTGATGCTGGGGGATAAATCCAGCAACTTTACCTGCACCAATCATATTGCGAGCGTTATCAGTAACAAGAGCAGGACTCTCAGGACTCTGCAATTGTCCACTCAGAGCAGGCATCACGCAGCAATTCTCCAATGTCGCTGCTTGTGTGGGCTTCATTTAGAATCCTTGTTTGAAGAATGAAGCTCTGCATTTGCCAGTTCATGGAAATAAAATGTGCTGTGATCGTCACATAAGACTCTGTCGAACAGAACGTCCAAGAATCAGTGGTGAGAGCAACATGGGCCCACTGAGAAAGCTTGAGCTGCAGCTCCTCTTTTGTAAACTGATACAATTCCGGGATATATTTTTCACTGAAAAACTGACGTCTGGCAATTTTGTATCGTGGTTCTAAAGTGTTTATCATTTCTTGGAAACCGATGTTTTCCATAACACTATAGGGGCACATATCTTTGCAAATAAATCTTGCAATAGATTTAGCACGATTGGAGTTTTCGAGAAGAGTTTGACCAAATAGTTTAGGACTTCTCAAATATGACCCTGAAATACTAGCTGCTGTAGGTGCAGCTGCAGGTATTTCTATCCTAATGGCATGGTGTCAGTGAAAATGGTTGCTAAGGTTTGTTGTATTTCCAAAATACTTTAACAACGACTACAAACTACAACGGACTTGTCAATCTTTCCATTTTTTTTTTGTGAAAACCAAAGTATTCCCAAACCTTTGATCTCGTTTTGGCTGGTGCCTTACAAATCTCTCCCTCGTTGCTCTCCATAGTGCAGCAAACATATGCGAATGACAGCAAACGTTGAGAATTGGAGAGTACTGACATAATCCACCTCGCCAGTGTAGTGAGTGTGCATGTGACTACGCAGATTCAACTAATTTAAAGTTAAAATTTATTTTTATAATTACGCATCGTCATATAATCGCGATTCATTTGATTTTTTAATTTTCAATAAATTATTAACAGAAACATACGATTCACAATTCAAAATCCAAGTAATCGATTAGTAATTGATGCATCAAGAAAATGAATGAATCGTTACAGCACTACATTTAAGGCAAAATTACCATCATGGCAAATTTTGGGGACATACATGGCACCCCTTAAGATGTGATTTTAGATGTAACACCCTTTAGATGTAGAGCATGATGGTAATTTTACCTTACCCATGTGCTTAATGTTATAAAGCAAACAGAATTATGAATAAATTTTTTATGTTTTCATAAACATGACAAATATTTTGTATAATTTTTAAGTGCAATGTTTCTTTTGTCCATGAGTATATGTTTAAAATGTATTAAGTGATATAAACCCATCACAGTGCTTACACTTTGAAGGTCTGGAAGAACTCTGAGTCATCCTCATGCAGGTAGACAAGAAGTGCACGAAGGCATAAAGTGTAAGGCTGGCCAGCTCTTTTCCTTTACCAGTAACTCTCCTTTAACAATACCCTGTCTGCAAAGAGCCACGGTTGTGTGCATAAGTTTTTCTATCAATAACTGGTTTCTCTCAGTCTTTTTAACTTCTTCTGTGATTTGCAGTCTCATCTGTTCCAGAGTAACCTGGTTCTCTCCTCTTGGAAAGTTGGGAAGGAAGTTTACTTCAGAACGTCTGGCTCTTTTAATGTTGTAATGTGGGTGCTCACACTCATGATTGTTTTGCTCCTCTTGCCTGTGTTGACAGACACCTCTGCACACCCAGATCTGGCCAACTTTGTATGATAATTCCCTATCTTGAATTTTGAGCTGACCTTCCATCCATACTATCCACTTTTACTTCCAAGCTCTCTGAGACATGGATGTGCAGTAATTAGAGCTTCAGCTGCCTTACCCACTTTCCTATCATTTGGGTATGGTTTGAAGCTGTGCCTTGTTTCAGCCATTTTTTTCCAGGATGTTGTGCTTTCGCGATCTTGTCAGTTTCAGTGTCTTTCCAGATCTCTTAAAAACCTGATTTCCTTCTTCAAGTACACATTCTACTTTAAAAGAAAGAGTTGTCACAGGAAAATAATCAGGACAATTCTTCTGACGCTGTGTTAAAGGTACATGTGGGAGTATGTCTGTATCAGAACTTGCATTTGAAGCATCATCACTTTCTGATCTCTTGACTGTCAATATCCCTTCTCAAGTACACAAGTACTCTATGTTGCCCATCAAAGTCAGGATCCTCATAATGCAAGCTGAACTCACCATCCAGTCTTGGCTTGAACTCCTCTACTGACTTCACAGCAATATCTGTGGCAATGTATACTTGTAGTACAAATTTCTGGGGAGCAGCCATCTCCTTTTTCATGCACAATAAAAAGGTTAGTGTAGTTTGTCACAATTACATATACACTTACATTATACATTGTACACTAAGACAAAGAAAATGCTATGATAAGGTGTGTGTTTTAAAAGAGCATTGTCCTACATCTATCTTGTAAGCTACTGTACCAATGGGAATATACAACAATCAGGCCAAAAAATATATGCACAGATCAGCCATAACATTAAAACCAGTACATGAAGTGAAGTGAACAAAATTGATTATCCATTATGATTGCCCCTGAGAAGCAGTGTGATATATTAGGTAGCAAGTGAACATTTAGTTTAGAGCTTTCTGCTTATGGGGCTGCATAGCTGCAGAGTGGTCAGAGTGCCCATGCTGACCCCAGTCTGCCACTAAAATCACCTATAATGGGCACATGAGCATCAGAACTGGACCATGGAGCATTGAATAACATTTCCTTTTACATCATGTGGACGGTATGAGGAACATGACAAAGAGTTTAAGGTGTTAACTTGGTTTCCAAATTCCCTCCTCAAACCACCTCACAACGTCACAGGATTAAAATATCTGCTGCTAATATCTTGGTGTCAGATAGCACAGCACACCTTCAGAGGTCTTGTGGAGTCCATGTCAGAGCTGTTTTTGTGGCACAAGGGGGACCTATACAATATTAGGCAGGTGGTTGAATACAGTTGATCAGTGTATATTGTAAAATGTTATCTACTTTTCATGGGAGTGATATGTAGCGTTTTAGTTTTATGAGCAGTCTTCCTTGTGTGTCGTATGCAGAGAAAGGTGTTGTGTCACTGAGGTCTGACTATGACTATGAACTGTCAAATTCCCTGATAAAAGCTCATAGGATCGCAGATGTTCAATATGGTATGATTTGTGTTCTCAACAAAGAAAGAGAACCTGGTTGTTAACAAGAAGAATCTGTTCAATTTTTCCCTCCTGTCCTGCAGACACAAACATTCCTACGTCATAATCAGTTCCATTAATGTTGACCCTTGATGTGCTGTATGTCATTTTACTGTCTCTTTTTTTGTGTGATGTATGCCTTTGCAATATCAGAAAGTGTTGAAGGAATCACGCAAAGTCTCGGGTTTTGTTGCCAGAAGAACAAGGCTTTTATTATCATGCAATAACAGCCTGAGTCAGTCTGCATAGTAACTGTCCTTCGTACACAATATATACGGTTTCCTATACATTCCTACATGTCATCCCAACATCTGTTTCATATCTAGGGCCCCCTTGAGTATACAAATGGTGGGGCCACTCTGTCTAGGACCAGTTTACGTTACCATATAAGGTCACATACCAATGCACACACATTGGACACACTAAGCTACAATATATCATATATGTAGACCATATCACCCACATTCCTGTGCACACACACAGACACACTAGCTAATTTCCATGCTGGTATTGTTCCTACATATCACAATTGATAAAATTCTTCTACATTCCCCCCTGTGGGACTTATAAGTCCCCTCCCAATTGTTTTTACCTAGAGTGCAGATCCATACCTCAGTCTTCTTATGCTAACTAGTGATTAAATTAAATCACTGCTTTTATCAATAACTTCACTATGTATCCGCACTCTAGCGGAGAGTCAGCCAAAGCTCTCCTTCCACACTTGACTAGGAAGGAGTAAAAGACTCGACCTCCGTAACTTTTTTCTAAAAGACACTATATTATTCACTACACAGTGGCATCTCATGAGCACTTTCCTATAATTACCCTTGCTATGTAACTCACATCAAACAGAACATGAAACATGCATAACACAACATAAAATAGAAATCAGCATCAATTTGAATGTTCTTGTAGTATAACTGTCTTTGACCCAGATACTCTGTGCATAGTAGAGGGCTGCCTTTTGGGGAGAGGTCAGGCTAGTACTTTCACCCAAGGCATGGCTCATCAATAATCTTCTTCATCCTCATCAGAGGTGCTTGATTCCTCCTTCTCTTTAGGAACCTACTTTGGTGACTCTCATGCAGTGGTTCAAATGATACCATGTGGTTTTGCCTTCCACCTGGACCACTGTTGGAGTGGCTGCTATGACTTTGCAGGGCCCCTCCCTTCTGGGTTTGTTCCACTTCCTCCTGAAAACTCTCAGATATATTTGGTCTCCTGGAACAAGTGTGCACGGAATGTCTGCCTCCTCACTCGGCTCCTTGCTTTTCTCCTGCACATAGATGCTTTATGTATTGCAGTTAGTTTTTTCATATAAGACCTAAGTTCCATTTGTAATTGTTCTAGCGGAGGCCCTTTATAGGGACCTCTGCAATATGCCACAGGCATGGGTCGATCCGTAAGCATTTCATGAGGGGTTAGGTACGTGCTTCTGTTAGTTTGCATGCAATAGCTCAATAGTGCGAGGGGTAAAGCATCAACCCAGTTAAGTTTAGTACTTTTACGTATTTTGTTAAGTTTGGCCTTGAGGGAACCAATACCAAGGTATTCTTTCTACTGTCCCTTGTGATTGTGGATGGTAGACACATCCTAACCTTTGCTTTATTCTCAGATGTTGCAGTACTTGCTTTACAGTTTTCTGAATGAACGCCAAACCATTATCTGAACTAATCTCTGATGGAATGCCAAACCTAGGTATTACTTCCCTTGTGAGGAATTTAATAACTGTCCCTGCCCCCTCATCTGCAGATGGTACTGCTTCTACCCATCTACTAAATCTGTCTATTATTACAAGCATATACCTTTTGCCTTGAACTCGCTTTATCATATCCACATAATCCATCACTAAGTGTTTAAATGGCCTTTCTGGTACCGGTATATGGCCTATAGGTGTCTCTGTCCCTTTCCTAACATTATTTTTGGCACATATTTCACATGAGGGTAGAAACTCCCCTCTTGCACAATGGTCAAACCCATGAGCATCTGGAATCAAAATGTTTATTGTGCGGTGGGCACAATGATTTGACCTTCATGTGAACACCAAATTCCCTGTGCATCTTTCTGACCTCCCCTCTGGTGCCACATAGAGTGTTCGTATGGACCTGCTTGCTATTGAATCCGAATTATGTCCTTCAACTGAGGCTATGGCTCTCTAAGAACTACTGGAGCTAAGCTACAATATATCAATATAACTACAATTGACATACCAAAGCCTTTTTTGCTTCTGAATCTGTTATGTTGTTACCTTTAATAACATAGTCATTCCCCTTTTTATGGGCCTGACATTTAATGACTGACAGTTGTTTTGGTAACATCATAGCAGACATTAAGTCTGTTTGGCATGTTGGTTTGGGGTTCCATCGCTCTTTTTAAAACCTCTCTGTTTCCATACTGCTCCAAACAGGTGACATACACCGTAAGCATAGGCTGAGTCCGTAAAAATATTTGCTATCTGCCCCTTTGCTAATTGGCATGCAGCGGTGAGTGCTTTTAGTTCTGCTACCTGAGCAGAGCATGGCAGTATACAGTATTGAGACAGAATGGGTTTAAATTCCTCTCCGTCCTTCTTTACCACTGCATACCCTGTGTGATTTCCTACATGATCTTTAAAATTAAACCCATCAGCAAAATAAGTAACTTCTGCTTCGAGCATTGGCATAGATTCAAGATTGGGCTGTAACCTAGTGAATGCCAATGAATTAGCTACACAATCATGAGGCTCACCTTCATAAGCCAAAGGAATCAATTCAGCTGGATTAACTGTGTAACATTGCTTAATGGTAACGTCTGGATATGTGAGTAGCATGGATTAGGCTAGTATACGAGCCTGAGTTAGAACAAATTTCCCTTGGTCTATCAACTCTACCACTTTGTGATGTGTATAAATGATTACTGGGTAACCCATAGTTAATGCAGAAGCTTTCTCGTACGCATAATATACTGCTGCAAGACCTTGCTGATAGCATGGTGGGTAACCTTGCGCTACATTATCTAGCTAAGCACTGTAGTATGCTAGAGGCTGTTTTTTCCAGCCACTGCAGGTCTCTTGCATCAAAACGGCTGACGTGTACCCATCAGCTTGGTTAGCCACATATAGGTAGAATGGTTTAGTATAATCCAGTATACCTAAGGTAGGCGCTGTTTGCAGTTCTTTCTTTATAGATTCAAATGCTACCAATTTATCTGTATTCCAGATTAATGGAGCACTTAGCTCTTGCAGTCCTACTGCTTTCATTATTTCCCTCAATGGTGCTGTTTTTACTGCATATTCCTCTATCCAATCAGCACTAAAACCAGTTAGGCATAAAAAGGTCATCAGTTGCTTTACTGCTTGTAGCAGTGGCGCTTTACTCAGGCCTTCTACATGGGTTGCTATAGCTATAAAGCTATAGCTTTTGTGCCATATGAAATTAACCGGCCTAAATATTCAACTTGTGGCTCGCAATATTGTAATTTGACTTGATACTTTATGACCCCCCCTGAGCTAACTTATTGAGCACCTTAATGGAATCTCTATGGCATTGTTCTAATGATGTTGAGCAGATCAATAGAAAATCCATATATTGCAACAGTGAGCTGTCTATCACCAGGTCATCTAAGTCAGCCTTAAGTACCTGATTGAATATGGAGTGGTGTGAAAAAGTGTTGGCCCCTTTCCTGATTTCTTATTTTTTTTGCATGTTTGTCACACTTTAATGTTTTTAACACATTTAAATATTAGTCAAAGATAACACAAGTAAACTCCAAAACTACATGGCCCTGTGTGAAAAAGTGTTTGCCCCCTAAGCCTAATAACTGGTTGGGCCACCCTTAGCAGCAACAACTGTAATCAAGCATTTTCGATAACTTGGAATGAGTCTGTTACAGTGCTGTGGAGGAATTTTGGCATACTCATCTTTGCAGAATTGTTGTAATTCAGCCACATTGGAGGGTTTTCGAGCATCAACCACCTTTTTAAGGTCATGCCACACCATCTCAATCGGATTGAGGTCAGGACATTGACTAGGCCACACCAAAGTCTTCATTTTGTTTTTGTTCAGCCATTCAGAGGTGGACTTGCTAGTGTGTTTTGGATCATCGTCCTGCTGCAGAACCCAAGTTCACTTCCGCTTGAGGTCACAAACCTACCAATCTATCAGTCTGTAAAAGGTTATAAAGCCATTTCTAAAGCTTTGGAACTGCCGCAAACCACAGTAAGAGCCATTATCTACAAATGGTAGATACACCTTCCCAGGAGTGGTCGGCCAACCAAAATTACCCCAAGAGTGCAGCGACAACTCATCCAGGAGGTCACAAAAGACCCCACAACAACATCCAAAAAACTGCAGGCCTCACTTGCCTCAGTTAAAGTGAGTGTTCATGACTCCACCATAAGAAAGAGGCTGGGCAAAAATGGTTTGCATGGCAGAGTTCCAAGACTAAAACCACTGTTGAGCAAAAAGAACATAAAGGCTCGTCTCAGTTTTGCCAGAAAACATCTTGATGATCCCCAAAATTTTTGGGAAAATACTCTGTGGACTGAGGAGACAAAAATTCAACTTTTTGGAAGGTCTGTGTCCCATTACATCTGGTAATGATCCAAAACACACCATCAAGTCCACCTCTGAATGGCTGAAGAAAAACAAAATGAAGACTTTGGAGTGGCCTAGTCAAAGTCCTGACCTCAATCCGATTGAGATGCTGTGGCATGTCCTTAAAAAGGTGGTTCATGCTCAAAAACCATCCAATGTGCCTGAATTACAACAATTCTGCAAAGATGAGTGGGCCAAAATTCCTCCACAGTGCTGTAACAGACTCATTGCAAGTTATCGAAAATGCTTGATTACAGTTGTTGCTGCTAAGGGTGGCCCAACCAGTTATTAGGCTTAGGGGGCAAATACTTTTTCACACAGGGCCATGTAGTTTTGGATTTTGCTTTCCCTTAATAACAAAAACATTCATTTAAAAACTGCATGATGTGTTTACTTGTGTTATCTTTGACTAATATTTAAATGTGTTTGATTATCTGAAGCATTAAAGTGTGACAAACATGCAAAAAAAAAAAAAAATCAGGAAGGGGGCCAACACTTTTTCACACCACTGTAGATGAACTGGAGCAGTCATAGGAATTAGCTGTTTCTGTCCCGAGAATCCTACCGTCTTTGCAAATTTTCCAGACATGGGCAGATGTCAGGCATCATTTGAATTTATGCATGTATAAACTGCTCCTTTGTCTACTAACATGGGTGCGCTTTTTCCCTCTACCTCAATATGTAGCATGGGTTCTTGTTCAGAGTTAGTTGTTAAAATTGGTAACTGATTCTCCCCTATAGGATTCTCTGGGCATCCCTAATAACCATGGTTTGGACCCCCCCACGGGTTCACTGGGCCCTGGGCTGGACCCCGAAATGGCTGCTGCCACCCTCCTCCCGTCACACCCCCAGGTGGCTGTGGCCATGGATATGTGGGGCACATCATTCTGTTATGTCCAGTCTGTCCACACCCCCAGCAAACTCCCGGCAGAAAGTTAAACTGAATGTTTCTTTGGCCACTATGGAGCTGTTTTGCTTTCCACCCATACTGCTCTGGTTGTTGGGTGTAAACTTTGACGATGGCTGCAGGATGATGTGTAGCGGGAGTGAGTGCTGCAGGCAATGTCATCGCTGTAAGTGGAACAGGCTGGAGCATGGGAAGAGTATTGGCAGGGGCTCTTACTGACATCTGCACTGCTTCCTCTTTCTGAAGTGTAACTTGAACCATTTTCTTATGTTTATTTGTCAGTTCTTTAAGTTGTAACTGAGTCAGTTTTCTGTGTAGCTCTTTTTCTTGAGTTCTTAATTTATGCTCATTCTTCCTGTATTGGTCGACAGCATGTGAAATGTTGTCACAGAACTCCCTGTGTGGTTTGGAAGTTAAGCCGACCACCTCATACAGCTCGCATTTTACAGGCTGCGGCATGGCATTTATCACGGCCTGTCTAAACAGTGTAGCCAGTAATGGATCTCCCTCTGTATCCCCCTCTGTCTCTTGTTTCCATGTTTTCAGTTGCCTCTGAATATACATAATTGGGTTCTCTGCTTCCCCCAACGGATCGCCCTTCAATGCCTTTGGGTCAACTCTAGTTGGATACTTGGCATGTAGGGCATGCCACATGGCAGGGTGGTAAGCATCGAAGACTATTCCATCCATGTGATGTGTATCAAGTGTGAAGCATGTAGGATTTATTCCATCCTTCCTACTCCCAGGATCTTTGCCAAAATGGCTTTTACGTCCCCAACAGTCAAAAGTTTCTTTTAACACTTTTATCCACTTTCCAGCTCCTTCATGAATGTTAGGGAGGCGAGTGACAAGCCCCTCAAGGTCCTGTGTAGCCCATGGCACATATTGTCCCTGTGCACCTTTAATTATAATTGGGAATTGTGGAGCTAAAGGCCTAAGCCTTCCTGTCTCTCTTCCCCATTTCCAACTTCCTACAGTGAATGATGACTCACCTGATTCACCTTCATTATCTCTACTATATAATAATCTGCTTCTTGGTGTCAATACTTTATCTGTCTCACTGCTTAGTTGTCCTGGTGTTTTAATGATCCTGTCTATACCCTCTTCACTTAGGAGGACTGCCACACAGGTGAGGCTGCCATTACGTCCTGTAGTCTCTAACACCACAACTTTAATTTATTTCAATTATTTTATGCTTATTTAACTAACTATCCTTAATCATATTTAATGTGACATGTAGTCTTATACTATCATATAACTCCACCTTTATCCACAGTGCCAAACACTGATAGCCACTTTTCTTAATATCTCATACCTTACTATAATTACTTGCCAACAACTCAAATTATTTATAAAATAGAGAATCCTTTCTCAAACATCTAACAACTCAATTTCTACTACCATAACAATATAGGGTTTATACAGTTTTATCTATTAAGGTACAACACTACACTCCATCCCTTTATGTACAGGGCTCATACACACTCACACACAGATGGACATAGAGCTCTCATGCACTCACACTCTCAAACGTTACACGAACACTTTCTGGAGTGACTCATAAATTATTTTACGAATGCACTTCCTCACCACAGCAACATACACGCACAAATGTTAGTCACACATAAAAACCTTTTCTTCATACCACCCGCAGCAATACATTGCCTTGAAATGCCAGTGATATTCTCTCATAAAATGATATCTATACTAACTGCTACAGTCTCTTACACACAAGCAGTATACTAATTATGTGCACTTGCTGTATTGGTCTGCTTTTAGTTTTTGTTGATATCCATCAAGGCCCTCTTACCAACAAATACAGACCAATACAATGATCATCTACCAGCTACTTTTTATGTACTGCTATCCATCAAAGCCCACTTAACAGTACAACAGTCTAGTGCATGCATGTATTTCCTCTGGAAACAAAACCCTTGCGATGTTCTATTAAACCGGAGGCGTCTTTCATATGCATCCTTACCACCATGGGCCAACCTCGAGCAACTAGGTAAAATTCCCAGGCGCAAATGACGCAGGTGCCCGAGAAGGGAGAAGAAAGTGAAAATGACGGCTAGAATGAACATGTGGAGGGAACTGAGCAGCCACCCAAACAATGTCCTTTAATAGTTAAAGACAAACTATATCACATGGACTTTTATGGATGTGATGAGGCTGATAAGTCGATTGCCCTGTATATGCGATGGAGCACAGAAATAGATTATACATTTTGAAGAGCAAATGACAGGCCAATACCTGACTACAGGAGATATAAAAGCCATATTGTCTCAGACATTAGGAAAAGCCAAAAAGACAGAGATACTCAATCAGGCTGACATCAGAAGAGTGGCCGACATACCTCACTATGATCATCACCCAATGAGACCATGGAGAAATGCAAATTGAGACACGATGAGGGAGCCCTACCAAGAATGCCAGTATGTATCATATGAAATGCAAGGAGGCCCCATGGGAGAACCGAGAGAACATCCACCCCATATGAGAAGCCCACAAAGTGGAAATTGGGCAGGACAGTGGATGGGATCAGGCTATCAAATCCAAACTCCAGTGCCCCCTGGAGGGAACACAATGGATCCAGCAACCAGGAGGACAATGAAGAGGCCCAGAGAGGCCTGAGGGGGAGTTGGTGCAGTGTACCACCTCACTGCACCCGGCACAAGAACCAACAATAATGGTAGTAATTGGAAATGAACCTACAGGAGTATGGGTTACATTACCAGAGATAATATCTCATCAGTATGTGGTGATAGGATGAGATGAAAAAGCACCCTAGACAAAGTGTACTGGCTGGAAATTAAAGATTAAGAAACATCAAGTCTCTGGAAGGAGTATGATAAATGGAAGCCATGGCTGACACACATATGCCCAGACTGCCAAGAAGCAAGAGAGCCATGGCACTTTACAATTATATATGATGAGGAAGGACATGAAGAAGAACACAAATCTCTCTAAGAACAACAACAGAAAGGACAAAGCTACAATGTCAATGTGACAGACATAATAGTAGGCCAACAAGGAATTACAGCAGGAGTAGAGTTACGAGAAAAGGTGCAAGGCTGGTATCAAATACTGGAAGCTGCTCCTCACATCACTCTGATGATTGGGCAAGATTTTGAAACAAAAGACATGGGGCCAATGATGAGAGAAGCAAGCCATATGGAATGGATGCTGACACAAAATCCACATGTGGAAATATCTACAGATAAAAAATATCTTAAAATAAAGTTGTTGACAGTAGAACAGGTAATAGCAACTCATGTAATGCCAGCAAACAAAGGTTCAGTTCAGAGTAGAGGTAGAGGTACAGATGTCCCAAGTAGAAGAAGAGCAGGTTCTTACTCCCCAGGAGAAAGAGGAAGCCTTAGCAAGAGTCGCAGAGCAAGTATGGATGAAACATCCAACTGATGTAGGAATGTCAGCAGGATTAGTAAAGATTCAAATGAAGCCAAACATTCAGCTGCCATATCAATACTCACTGTTACAACAGGCTGTAGAAGAAATAAAATCAACAATAGAAGGGCTAGTGGAGGAAGGAGTATTGATCCCAACTCCAGTGCAAGGCTCCAATTTTCCCGATCAGAAAGCCCAGCTCGGACAAATGGCAACTGGTCCATGATTTGAGACCGGTAAATCAGGTATTGGTGTCATAAACTCCTGTAGTTCCGAATCCACACACACTGTCTCATATTCCAGAAAGAACAAGGTGGTAAACAGTGATAGACTTATGCTCAGCATTTTTTAGTATTCCATTGCACCTAGATTCTCAATCATTGTTTGCATTTACTTATAGAGGACAACAGTACACATATACAAGATTACTGCAGGGATAGTGCGAGAGTCCATCAATATTCAATCAAGTACTGGCACATGATCTAGTGAACTTACAACTTACAGGCTGATTGTTGCATTTTGTGGACGATTTATTGATCTGTAGCCAAACAAAGGCACAGTGTGTGGAAGACTCAGTAATGGTATTGCAACTGCAAGCACGCAACAGACATAAAGTAAGCAAAGAAAAATTACAGTTCTGTCAGAAAAAGGTAGCATACCTGGGACAAGTTCTGGAAGGGACCACACGAAAGATATCACCCACCCATGTAGAAGCTATCCGAAAGGCACCACAACTGCAAACCGTGCGACAAATGTTGTCATTTCTGGGCATGGCAGGATTTAGCAGACCATGGATATGTGATTTTGCAATAAATGTTCAACCACTCAGAGATGTGATAAAGGTTGCATATCAAACCAAACCTAATGCCCCATTAACCTGGACTGCTGAGGGGCAGGTAGTGTTTGAATTACTAAACAGCACTATGACCTCTGCACTGGCATTAGCAAGTCCAAATTACAGCAAGCCCTTCCATTTGTATGTATCCGAGAGAAAAGGATTTGCATTGGCTGCACTCATGCAGCAGCAGCATGGATCAGGAAAACAACCAATTGCATATGTTAGTACTGTCCTGGATAACATGAAAAAAGGCATGCCACCCTGCTACCGAGCAATATCAGCAGCAGCATTTGCTTATCAGAAAACATCAACTATTACTATGGGTCATCCAGTAACATTGTACACATTACATGCGTTACATGCACTATTAACAAGTCAGTCATTCGTGATAAACAATGCCAGATGCCCAGGCTATGATGTGACACTTTCTGCACCATAATTGACCATCAAAAGGTGTGGCACCATTAACCCCACAGACAGAGTAGTGTTGCCAAATGAGGGAATGCCACATGACTGTTCAGAAGAATCTGAAAAAATTTTGAAATTAAGAGACGATTTGTAAACAGCCCCTGGCGATAGCTCAGCTCATTTTCTTCATGGATGGGTCATATTATGAAACGAATGAGGGAAACAAAGCAGGATATGCAGGGGTACAGTATAATGCAGATGTGGATGAATTTAGAAAAATAGTTGTGGTGACAGTTCTACAACCCTGCTCAGCACAATTGGCAGAGATTAAGGCCCTTACAACCACAGGTAGACTAGGGTCAGGTAAAACATGAACAGTTTACTCTGATTCAGCATACGCATATGCAGTATGTCATGTTTTTGGCCCAAAAGCTATCTGCAGTCAAGTGTAGGGCTCACAAGTCAGACGGCACCTTTGTAACTAAAGGGAACAGTGCCCTTGACAAAGCCACAAAAAAGGCAATTGTAGGAGAAGAATGCATAATGGCATTAATGCAAATAGGAGAACTTGATCCTAAGCCAGTAGAAATGACGGTAGATGATGTAAGAGACAATCAGAATACAGTAAGCTGAGAGGAGGTAGAAATGTGGGAGAGAAGGGCAGACACGGACACAGGGGTATGGAGAAGTGGAGATGGGTTGTGGGTACCTTCACTCTCCCTCCTCCCAATGTTGATCAAAGAAGCACATAGAATAGATCACTGCAACAGAAGAGAAGCAATAACAACAATATGGAAAAACTGGTGGTCACCTTATTTGCATGGTAAACAAAGCTCTGAGAGAGTGTGATCTTTGTGCAGAGCAGAATGTGTACAAACAATTTACAGCCCTAAATAAGCCACATTCCAGAACACCAAGGTCCTTTTTAATTCTTGATGATGAATTTTGTAGATATGGCAGACGGACAATACGGAAAACTCTATATTTTATTAGTGGTAGACTGGTTTAGCTGGTGGGTGGAGGCAGTGACTATTGCTAAGAATGATGCAAAAGCTGTAGCAAGGTTTCTGTGTAAAGTAAATCCCACGGTTTGGGATTATGGATAAGATCAGTTCAGATAATGGAACACATTTTGTGAATGCATTAATCGAATCCATTACAGAAGCACTTTGTATAAAGCACATGATGGGCTCAGTCTCATCCTCAGTCTCAAGGGATAGTGGTAAGGGCAAATGGAGTGCTAAAACAGAAAACAGCTAAAATTTGTAAGAGCACAAAACTAACCTGCGTCCACGCACTGCCACTAGCTTTGATGAAAATGTGATCACAGACTAATCATAATACTCATTTAACCCCACATGAACACATGCTAACAGGCAGACCAATGCTGATAGCTTTTTCAAGAGGACCCTACAAGGGCCCTTCCTTGGAACAACTCGAGGGTGAAATGTCAAGTTGATGTCAAAATGTAAAACATCTAACCCAGATCAACAGAACTCCGTATTCACAGGTTTGTGAAGCTGTACATGGCACTAAAGTAGAGGAGCCGCCACACCAGGTAGAACCTGGAGACTACGTGTACATTAGGGTTTTCATGCATAAGCATTGGAAAGAACCACTCACCTTAACTATTGTTGTCGAGCAGCAGGAAAAGACCCAAAAGAGAAGCCCTCAAGGCCTAAAGAGGCACAATCCAATATAGACACATATCCTGAAGTCAGTGATCCTGATAAGCCTGATCCATTGAGAGGAGGCCCAGTGCAAAACGCTTGGCATCACCCCAGCACCAGACAATTCAGTAGAGCCTCAACCATTCAGTGAAGAACACAATACCACATTAGTCTGCCACCACCAAGTTTGAAAAAGACTAAAAAGACATTGAGAGTGCCCAGTCAGTTCAAGAATGTAGTCTTCAAGAGCCAAATACCTGATAAATACTATTATACCTAAGGCCTAAGGATACATAATGAATAAGGATGTTCAAATGACAGGAAACAGAGGACCAAGTCTATATGAATGGCCAGTTAGTACATTAAGTGTACTTAGGTATGTTTGTGATACCTAGATCCTGATAGGGCACAAACAACCATACAAAACCACATGAAATGTGCGCTAGGTATATTGTGGCAAGAAATCAAACTTAGGTCAGCAGACCTACACTATAATCTGAAATACTTTGTGATGTACACACTTGAGTATGCAGGCACACCCACGAATGACACACATGACCTAGAAAACAACTTAGAAAAACTGTACACTCTGTCCTTAGAAGTACATATTAAAATGAACAAGGTGAAAAATATGACCAACACTGATGGTACAAGTGTAGTTATTAAAAGGACACCCAGTTAACACACAATGTAAAGTAAAGCAACCCCTATTGTACTATAGTATAAATGGAACTCACACTCTAACACAAAAAAAAACCACATATACTAATGACTACAAGGCTAAGATATATACACCGGCATGGCAGCCAGACTTAGACCTCCGTCAGGTAGACATAGATTTCTATGCCACATGCGATCATTATAACTGTTCATCTGTAGGAGCTGACAAGCTTATGGAATGCCATAAGATTATTAAAGACTTAACTATAATAACCCAGACTATACCCCATAATGATTCGAACACTGAAGATTCTTCACAAAACTTATATAGTCAATGGTTCATTATTCAGCTCGCCAAGTTGTAACTAACAGCACGTGTTATATGTTATGAATGCACTCATCCTCCATATAACAGTTAACATCTCTGACCTACATTATGCCTCTTAGGGTCTGCAGCGCGGACCCATGGAGCATATTGGATGTGCACCATAACATTTACATTTACATTTCTGGCATTTGGCAGATGCTCTTATCCAGAGCGACGTACAAAAGTGCTTTAGTTCTCAGTCAATGAATACATTAACACTGGTTCAATAAGACACAAACTTGGGATACCATTAGCCTAAACACTGCGTTGTTTTTTTTTTTTTTTTAAACTTTGTAACATAATATATAAACAGGGAAAAATAAGAGCTAGTTTAAGTACTTCAGGAAGAGGTAAGTCTTCAGTTGCCGTTTGAAGATGGTCAGAGACTCGGCTGTACAGATACCTAGGGGAAGTTCGTTCCACCACCTCGGTGCCAGAACAGAGAAGAGTCTAGATGTATACCTACCTTTTTCCCTGAGAGATGGTGGGACCAGTCAAGCAGTGCTAGTGGATCTCAGTGAGCGAGGTGCAGTGCGAGGAGTGATGAGAGCTTTAAGGTAAGATGGCACTGGTCCATTCTTGGCTTTGTAGGCAAGCATTAGCGTTTTGAATCTGATGCGTGCAGCTACCGGAAGCCAGTGGAGGGAACACAGCAGTGGGGTGGTGTGGGAGATCTTGGGCAGGTTGAAAACAAGTCGTGCAGCTGCATTTTGGATCATTTGCAGTGGGCGAATTGCGTTCAGAGGTAGACCTGCCAGAAGAGAGTTGCAGTAGTCCAATCTCGAGATGACCAGAGATTGAACAAGCACCTGAGTAGCCTGTGTGGATAGAAATGGCCGAATCCTTCTGATGTTGTACAGAAGAAACCGACATGAGCGTGTCACATTAGTGACATGGGAGGAAAAGGATAGTTGATTGTCCATGGTTACCCCAAGGTTGCGAGCAATGGCTGAAGGGGAAATCATGGAGTTGCTTAGAAATATCGTGAGGTCTTGGGCTGGGGATGGATCACCTGGGATGATCAGCAGCTCAGTCTTGCTGGGATTGAGTTTCAGCTGATGAGCAGTCATCCAAGATGAAATGTCCGCCAGACATGCTGAGATCCGAGCAGAAGCTGTGGTATCTGAGGGAGGGAAGGAGAAGATAAGTTGGTTGTCATCGGCATAGCAGTGGTATGAAAATCCATGTGAGGATATAACTTTGCCAAGAGAGTGAGTATAGAGGGAGAAAAGGAGAGGACCAAGTACTGAGCCTTGCGGGACACCAGTAGAGAGTCTGCGTGGAGCAGATGTCAATCCCTTCCATGTTACCTGATATGAGCGACCATCCAGGTAGGAAGCAAACCATTCCCATGCTGTTCCACAAATTCCAAGACTCCTGAGGGTGGACAAGAGAGTATTGTGGTTTACTGTGTCAAATGCTGCAGACAGGTCGAGGAGGATGAGGACCGATGACAGTTTGGCTGATCTAGCAGCATGTAGTTTCTCAGTGACTGCCAAAAGGGCAGTCTCTGTGGAATGTGCTGCTTTGAAGCCAGACTGGTTGGGGTCATGGAGGTTATTCTGCATGAGATAGTCAGACAGCTGATTACAAACAACACGTTCAAGAATTTTTGAAAGGAATGAGAGAAGTGATACCCGTCTGTAGTTGCTGATGTCTGAGGGATCCAGAGTAGGTTTCTTCAGGATGGGGATGACCCTGGCTTTCTTAAAGACAGTTGGAACATGACCAGATGTTAAGGATCCATTGATGACTGTGGTGATGAAGGGTAGGAGGTCAGGTGAGATGGTCTGGAGCATAGCTGAAGGGATTGGATCCAGTGGGCAGGTGGTAGGATTGCAGGACCAAGTAATTTGCAAAACCTCTTCTCATGCTACAGTTGAGAACTGCGTCAGTGAAGGAGTAGCAGAGTGCTGACTGTGTGATGTAGGGGAAGTTGGGAGAGATGTGAAGGTCTGGCAGATCCTCTCAATCTTCGCTGTGTAAAAAGTGGCGAAATCTTCGGCAGTCAGGGAGGATGGAGAAGGTGGAGCCAGAGGGTTGAGTAGTGACGAGAAGATGTTGTGGAGCTTTTGGGGATCTTGTGCAGAAGTTTCAAGCTTTTCCTTGTAGAAGGAGGTCTTGGCAGAAGTCAAGTCCAAGGAGAATTTGGACAGGAGTGTGTGATAAGAGATGAGGTCTGTGTCGAGTTTAGATTTCTTCCACTTCCTCGCCGCTGATCGTAGTTCTCTCCGATTGTTGTGAAGCACATCTGACAGCCAAGGAGCAGTAGAAGAATTCTTCTTGCGTATAGTGGACAAAGGGCAGAGAAGGTCCATGGTTGAGGAAGGGGAGGAGAGCAAAGTGTCAGTAGCTGAGTTCAGGGGAAGGGAGGAGAAGGATTCATGGTCAGGAAGAGATGAAAGAGTGCAGGAAGCTACAGAGGAAGGAGAGATAGAGTGGAGGTTTCGGCGGGTGAGAGAGAGGTGCTGGGAGTTACGTTTAGGCAGGACATGGAGAGTGATAGTGAAGGATACCAGGTGATGATCGGAGATATGAAGTGGGGTAACAGTCATGTCTGTAGCTGGAGAAGGATGAGTGAAGACTAGATCCAGGACGTTTCCTTCCTTGTATGTGGGAGGGGAGCTGTTGAAGGACAAGGAGAATGAATCCAGAAGAGCCAGAAGCTTGTCAGATGGGAGGTTGAAATCTCCAAGAACTGTCAAAGGGGTGCTGTCAGAAGGGAAGACACTGAGTCCATTTCATCCAAGAAGTTACCTAGGGGACCAGGGGGGCGGTAGATGACAATGATGAAGAGGTTGATTGGAGAGGTAACTGAAACTGCATGGAATTCAAAAGAAGAGATGGTTAGATGAGACAAGGGGAGAGGTGAGGAACACCATCTCCGTGACAACAGCAGACCTGTACCACCACCCCGGCCTGATTCTCGTGGTGAGTGAGAGAAAGTATAGGCAGAGGATAGAGCAGCCGGTGTAGCAGTGTTCTGTGGTGATATCCAGGTCTCAGTTAGTGCCAGAAAATCAAAGGTATAGTGGGAGGCTAAAGCTGAGATGAAGTCAGCCTTCCTTACAGCAAACTGGCAGTTCCAGAGCCCACCTACCACCACTGTTTGAGACTGAGACAACAGGGGAGGGTAGATGAGGTTGCTGGAAACATGACCTCTGCTTCGTGGATGAGAATGCCTGCGTCTGTAAGAGGTAACAACAGAAATCGGTTTGAGGCACATGTCTGTGGTCTTGTCAAAGTATGAAAAGTGAGATTAAGGATGCAAGAGAACAAGAAACGATAACAATATACTTACTATTTAAGTGAGTAACAGGTATTGACGAGGCAATCTGCAAACTTCTTGTGCTTATCGTCCCACTTCTACCCAGACAGTATCAGATATGCGAATGCACCAAGATCAAGTATTTTCACTATGTGTACACTGCCACAGAGCCATAGGTGTAGGCATTCTCCCTAAGAAAGCCTGCCAAGACATAATAGAACATCCCATAATTAATGTCATGCCCTAATATAAGGCATCTGAGTAGGGATGTGAACCATCAATTCCTATTAAAATGCAAGTATCAAGCCTTAGGTTAGAAACTCTTCCAATTGATGATGTTTTTTGGTACTATCAAAGTCAAAGAAGCTTTACTGTCACTTCAACCATATATATCTGATGCAGTACATGGTGAACAACGTTCCTCCTGGACCAAAGGTGCTACACATAACAAAACAAAAACAAAGTACAGGGTGACATGGACAAACGAAGTTAAACTAAACAATTCTTGTTAAACTAAACATACAACATAAGTGCAGACAAACAAGACACATAACGCCGACTTGTGCAAAAGAAAATGAATGGTGTATTTTACAGTGAGTGCAAAAAACGGTGTTGTACATTGAGTGCAAGAATAGCAGCAGAGATATTATCACAGTGATAATATTTCAAGTTATAGTGCAAATATTAAGAGTGACATGTGCATGTAAATAATATCAGGTGTGTGTGTGTGTGTGTGTGTGTGTATGTGTGTCAGTTCTGATTCAGTTCAGTTCTCAGTTCAGAGTGTGTGTGTGTGTGTGTGTGTGTGTGTGTGTGACCATGTTCCTTAGTTTAGTTCAGTTCTCTGTTGAGACACCTGATTGCCTGAGGAAAGAAGCTGTTCAACAGTCTGGTTGTGTGGGCCCGAATGCTTCAGTACCTCTTTCCAGATGGCAGGAGGTTGAAAAGTGTGTGTGAGGGGTGTGTGGGGTCATCCACAATGCTCCTGGCTTTGCGGATGCAGTGTACGGTGTACATGTCCGTGATAGAGGGGAGAGAGACTCCGATGATCTTCTCAACTGTCCTCACTATCCGCTGCAGGGTCTTCCAATCCGAGATGGTGCAATTCCCAAACCAGGCAGTGATGCAGCTGCTCAGGATGCTCTCGATGCTCTCGATGCTCTCAATGGTCCCTCTGTAGAAGGTGATCAGGATGAGAGGTGGAAGATGTCAGGTTTTGGGCTGTTTTGTTTTTGGACGCTAGAGATCCTCGGGAAGCCCCTGCGCCTGTGCAATTAGTGTATTGCTTTCACATGTGTCTCGTTCGGGTGTGGGTATTTAAGTCTCTTTGTTTCTCGGTTTCGGGGTTGGGATCTTTAATTGTCTGTAGTCGGCGTTAGAGGTTATGTGGCCGGCTTTTCGGGTGGGCTTTTGGTGCTGTCTCTGTTTTGTGCTCGGGCTTCGGGATCTGCCTTTTTCTCCTCGGGAGTCTCTCCTTCTCTTTGTTTTTGTTTCGAGTCCCAAGTTTCCCTCCCGAGTTTCCCTTTCGAGTTCCGAGTTCCGAGTTTCCCTTTCGAGCTTCCCTTTATGTTTTGTCCTTTTCAGTGTATTTTCATCCCTCCGATGATGATCTGGATCTGAGGAGCCCTATAAAGAGCACTGAAAGAGCACTAGACACCAAAAGCCTGACAGAAGATGAGCCTTCCTCAGCCTTCGCAGGAAGTAGTGACGCTGCTGTGCTGTCTTGGTGATGGAGCTGGTGTTGAGCGACCAGGTGAGGTCCTCCGCCAGGTGAACACTGAGGAATTTGGTGCTCTTGACGATCTCCACGTTGGACCCATTGATGTTCAGTGGAGAATGGTCGGTCTTCTCCTGAAGCCAACAACCATCTCTTTCCTTTTCTCTACATTCAGAGACAATCTTTACACTTTACACTGTAAAGACATACAGGCGATTCAAGTGCTTGTGGCACGGACTGTGTACACTTGTTTTACTGGAACAAAGATTGACTATCTTTGAGTTAAATGACACCCAGCTTTATGAAATGTTTAATGCCCCATCTTCTGCCTGACAAGCACATTCCAAGCGCAATGTTCCTCCCATGGTGATATGTACACACTGTTGTACCAAAAGTGCGGGTTGAGTGGAAATTTTCACTCACAATTGGCATCTGAGGGCTTTTTGCCTACTACCCAGATCACATTATTTTTTTAAGAAATGATCTATAATAGCAATTCTCAGAGGGATGTAATATTGATTAATTTGATTATTGATTAAGTTGATTGGGGGAAAGTATTAATTGAGTGAGTTTTAATTGAGTGACCAACAGAACTTAGAGTAATTGTTGATTTTTGTTTAATTAAGCTAAATTCTTAAAGGTGTGTATAAATTATTGAGCAGAGGGCAACTGCTTTTTCAGATTATTGGTTCATGCAAAATCTGGAAATGAACAAAAGCACTTTCTAAAGAAAATTAGACTTGCTGTAGTACAATATCTTAAGAACAGTACTAGGTTTAACATGTATAATAAGAGATGGGTACACATCATTGCAGCAGTATGTAAACTCATCAAAAATTATCATGGGCAGCTGACAGCTAACAGATGACTGTTATAAACTTCAGTGCTGACATATGGAAAGCATACTTGTGTCATTGTATACCAGGTAGAACACAGACTCCTGACATGAATGGTAATGCAATTTACTTAAACCACTGACTTGGTGCCAGCACACCTTCAGGGATCTAGTGGAGTCCATGCCTCATCAGGTCTGGGCTGTTTTGGCAGCAATTGCATCTTGTAACCATCTAAGCTGCCTCACAAAGATGGTCAAGACCCTCAGCTGTCAAGAGCCAAACGGATAGGGGTGGGACACAGCAGGTTTACCACCTTAATTCCCTTAAACCATGGAGAGAGGTGTTACCTGTGGCTTTGTTGATACTTGTTCCGGAGGGGTAGGAGCTGGGGTTTGTGAGCATCCAGGCGAATCTTGAAAGAGATGACATATTTGTCATAATTCATATGCCAATTAAGTGAGATGGAACTGGTTTACTCAGTACTTTACACTGTACTTAATGATTGTCTGCAGAGAATTACATAATAATAATAATAATAATAATAACAAATTTAATTTATGGGTGCCTTTTAAAGCACTCAAGGGCACATTCCAAAGGGCAAATTCAAAATGTACTTCTGCAGTTTCATCATACTGAGATTTCTTTTGTAGCATAGTCAAAGGCAAAGTCATCTTACCATGATTTTGTACAATGGGGTTAAACTGGACTTTTTCAACATTCTTTCAAGTACATTGTTGTTAGCCTTGCCTCTTGAGCCAAGACTTCTCTATTGTGTAGATGAATACATAATATCTTTTTATGCATGCACTTATTAAAGTATTTACGCCACAATTTCAAAATGAGATTGCCTCCACTACTTATTTGAATAAATGAGATAAATTGAAATCATTCTTAATAAGATACATAATAAGAGCATCTGTCAAATGCTGTGAATGTAAAATAAATGTAATCATTGTGTGCAGGTGGGGCATGACAGTGTCCCTGTTTGTGAATGGAGGGTGGAGCTTGGTGAGTCATTAGGATCTACACTTGTGCAGGCTTGTGCAAGTATATAAATACTGATATAAATATGGTTAAATCTACAACTCTGAACTGAAAAGAATTCTGCTGCGGCCGGGGACATTACTGTAGCATTCGGGCCCACACAACCAGACTGTTGAACAGCTTCTTCCCTCAAACAATCAGGTGTCTCAACAGAGATCTGAACTAAACAGAGGAACATGAACACATACACACATACACACACACACTCTGAACTGAGCTGCTCTGATCAGAACTCGCACACACATACACACACATATGCATACACACACACACACCTGATATTGTTTACATGCACACGTCACTTTAATATTTGTATTTGTACCATAACTTGGAACACTATATCTGTGTTAAATACCTCTGCTGCTGCTACTCTTGCACTCACTGCACAACACCGTTTTTTGCACTCACTGTAAAATACTGTTCTCTTTTTGCAGACAGTCTGCGTTATGTGTCTTGTTTGTCTGCACAGTCTCGTCATTCCCTGCACTTATGTTGTATGTTTAGTTTAAAAATTCTGCACCTTAGTTTATCTTCATGTTTGTCTGCGTCACCCTGTGTTTTGTTTTTGTTACGTGTTTAGCACCTCTGGTCCAGGAGGAACGTTGTTTCAGCTATATTTGGTTGAAGTGACAATAAAGCTTCTTTGACTTTGACTTGACATGGAAAGTCATATAAATCATCATATAAGTCATCTGGCTGAGAGAGCCTCCTCAATATAATCCTCCATAGCTTCAGTCTCTGGGACTTAGAGTGGATATATCCTACTTTTGGGGGGTGTGGTGTTGGGGAGAACTTCAATGGCACAATCTCATGGCTGATGTGGGGGTAACTTACTGGCTCTTTCCTGACTGAATACCTTATGGAGATCCTGGTACTCCTGAGGAACTTGGGTCTCTAAGGTAGGTTTTGGGCTCTCCACAGACGTGGCGTGACAAGGGAGACATACTTGGTTTTGGAGACATTTTTGCTGGCAGTTTGTGGACCAGTGCACTAATTCCATTTGCTGTCATGAAATGTGTGGATCGTGGTTGTGAAGCCAGGGGAATGCCAGAATGATGAGGTTGTCCAGGTGCATGACCAATGTGATGTACTGGGAGAGAAGCGCATCCTAGTCCTGACAGGTGAACTCACCCTAAACTGGTATTAAGTCCTTTCCTGAAGATGGCCTTTATCCCCACCTCATTTCACCTGCTTTGAGACACCAGGGTTCGAACCTTGATGGCATACTCAGCAGCAGAATCCACCCCCTGGAGTAACTGGAGTATCTGTACCGAGATAGTGTGGCCTCGCGCTGGATATTCGAACACCTCATGCACCTGTTGGGTGAAATGGCACTTTTTACATGGTAGAAGAGGCATGGATAAAAATAATGGGAATTCGACAAGCAAAAAGCTGAAAATAATGGGAATTTATAAAAGCTGAAAACAGAAAATAATGGGAATTCATCCATCCATCCATCTATTGTCTTCCACTTATTTGGAGCTGGATTGCGGGGGCAGCAGTCTAAGCAGGGATTCCCAGACTTCCCTTGCCCTAGACACTTCCTCCAGCTCTTCTGGGGGATTCAGAGGTGTTCCCAGGTCAGCTGAGAGACATAGTCTCTCCAGCATGTCCTGGGTCTTCCCCCGGGTCTCTTCCCGATGGGGCATGCCTGGAACACTTCCCCAGGGAGACGTCCAGGAGGCATCCAAAACAGATGCCCGAGCCACCTCAACTAGCTTCTTTCGATCTGGAAGAGCAGCGGCTCTACTCTGAGCTCCTCCCAGGTGACAGAGCTCCTTACCCTATCTCTAAGGGAGCACCCCACCACCCTCCGGAGGAAACTCATTTCGGCTGCTTGTATCCGGGATCTTGTCCTTTCGGTCATGACCCAAAGCTCATGACTATAGGTGAGAGTAGGAACGTAAATTAACAGGTAAATCAAGAGCTTCACCTTTCGGTTTAGCTCCTTCTTCACCACAACAGACCGGTACATAGACTGCATTACTGCTGCCGCTGCACCGATCCATCTGTCAATCTCATGATCCATTCTTCCCTCACTTGTAAACAAGACCCAGAGATACTTAAACTCCTCCACTTGAGGGAGAAACTCCCCTCCAACCTGGAAGGGGCAAGCCACCTTTTTCCAGTCAAGAACCATGGCCTCAGATTTTGAGGTGCTGATCCTCATCCCGGCCGCTTCGTACTCGGCTGCAAACTGCCCCATGCATGCTGTAGGACCTGGTTTGAAGGAGCCAACAGGACAACATCATCTGAAAAAAGCAGAGATGAAATCCTGTGGTCCCTGTGGACTCTGGTTGCACCTAGAATTTCTGTCCATAAAAGTAATGAACAGAACTGGTGACAAAGGACAGCCCTGATGAAGTCCAACATGCATTGGGAACAGGTCTGACTTACAGCCCACAATGCGAACCAAGCTCTTGCTCCAGTCTTGCAAAGACTGAACAGCCCTTAATGGAGGGCCATGGACCCCTACTCCCAGAGCACCTCCAACAGAATGCCACATGGGACACGGTCGAATGCCTCCTCCAGTGACTTCAGCTTGGGTGACGGATGAATCTACCTCCGAGTCCTCAGCCTCTGCTTCCTCTATGGAAGGCATGTCAGTGGGATTGAGGAGATCCTTGCAGTATTCCTTCCACTGTCTGACAATATCCCCAGTCAAGGTCAGCAGCGCTCCACCTCCACTGTAAACAGTGTTGGCAGAGAACTGCTTGCCCCTTCTGAGGCGCCAAACAGTCCCCAAGGCCATCTGATAGTACTTCTCCATGGCCTCACCAAACTCCTCCCAGACCCAAGTTTTTGCTTCTGCAACCACCTGGGCTGCAGCTCACTTGGCCTGCTGGTACGCATCAGCTGCTGCCAGGGTCTCATGAGCCAACCAGGCTCAATTGGACTCCTTCTTCAGCTTGACAACATTCCTTACTTCCGGTGTCTACCACTGGGTTCAGGGATTGCCACCACGACAGGCACCAGAGACTTTACGGCCACAGATCCGGATGGTTGCGTCAACAATGGAGGAGGAGAACATGGTTGGAAGAACCATGATCAAGAAGGTCGGGTACTCCACACTGCTATTTGGCCCATAAGCCGAAACAACAGTGAGACACCTATCCCCGACCCAAAGGCTCAGGGAAACATCCCTCTTGTTTACCAGGGAAAACTCCAACACATGGCTGCTGAGCTGGGGGGCTATAAGCAAGCCCACCCCAGCCTGCCACCTGTCACCATGGGGCACTCCAGAGTAGAAGAGGGTCCAACCTTTCTCAAGGAGTTGGGTTCCAGAGCCCAGGCTGTGCATGGAGGCAAGCCCGACTATCTCTAGCCGGTACGGTGACATTCCATGTCCCAAGAGCCAGATTCTTTGACCAGGATTTGGGTCGTCCACATTGCTCTTATTCTGACCTGCCACCTAGGACCCGTTTGCCTAGGGAGACCCTACCAGGAGCTCTAGGTCCCCGACAACATGGCTCCTAGGGTCATTCAGGTACTCAAACCCCTCCACCACAAAAAGATGGCGGATCAAGGAGGGGAATTTATAAAAGCTGAAAACAGAAAATAATGGGAATTCGAAAATCTGAAATATTTTATTCAAGAAATATGGGAGGGACACCAGAGGCATATCCATGGGCACATAATATAAATTGCAGGGAAATTTCACAACTAGATCAGACATTCTGAAACATCCTGCTGAAATGATCGAGTCAATGATTGAGTCATTGCTTTTTTTTCCAATAAACTCTAGTTTCCTTTTCTCATCCTTGGCTCCTGTGAGTATTATTTTGTTTATATGTATATAGATTTGAGTGCCAAGAGAAGAGTTGTGGTACTGTATGAGGAAGTCAGGAGTAGCAGAGAAGTATGTCAGACTGGTGCAGGACATGTATGAGAGGAGCAGGACAGTGGGGAGGTGTGCTGTAGGTCAGACAGAGGAGTTCAATGTGGAGGCGGGACTGCATCAGGGATTGGCTCTGAGCCCCTTCCTGTTTGCTATGGTGATGGACCAGTTGTCAGAGGAGGTCAGACAGGAGTCTCTTTGGACAATGATGTTTGCAGATGACATTGTGATCTGTAGTGAGAGCAGGGAGCAGGTGGAGGAAAACCTGGAGAGGTGGAGATTTGCACTGGAAAGAAGAGGAATGAAAGTCAGTTGTAGTAAGACTGAGTACATGTGTGTGAATGAAAGGTAAGTGGAACAGTAAGATTACAGGGTGAAGAGGTGAAGAAGGTACAGGAGTTTAAAGTACTTTGGGTCAACAGTCCAGAGTAATGGAGAGTGTGGGAAAGAGGTAAAGAAGTGAGTGCAGGCAGGTTGGAATGGGTGGAGAAAGGTTGGGAGTTCTGTGTGATAGGAAAATATCAGGGAGAATCAAGGGGAAAATGTAGAAGACAGTGGTGAGACCGACCATGCTGTATGATTTGGAAACAGTGGCACTGAGGAAGTGACAGTAGTCAGAGCTTGAGGTAGCAGAGCTGAAGATGTTGAGGTTCTCTTTGGGAGTGACAAGTTTGGACAGGATTAGGAACGAGTACATCAGAGAGACAGCTCATGTTGGACGTTTGGGGGACAAAGTTAGGGAGGCCAGATTAAGATGGTTTGGACATGTTCAGAGGAGAGTGAGTATATTGCTGCCAGGCAGCAGGCAAAGAGGAAGGCCAAAGAGGAGGTATATGGATGTAATTAATGAGGATATGAAGCTAGTGGGTGCAAGTGTTGAGGATGCAGAAGATAGGGATAGGTGGAGAGAGATGATTCATTGTGGCAACCCCTGAAGGAAAAAGCTGAAAGAAGAAGAAGAAGAAGTTTGTAGATTTGAGTATTTTGAAAGAAGCAATCATACACCCCGTGTCACAGCAGAAGCAACACTGGTGATCATAGACAAAAGTATATAACAAAGTGGTTGAGTGAAAATAAAGTCTGCACCTCATCCTTTTTCTTAACCTTAGCAACACATAAAGCATGATGGCCTTCTGTCTCCTGCTTGCACTACACGTATGTAACCTGGTTCCCTGAGAAGGGAACGAGACACTGCATCATGACTGATGCTATGGGAATGCTTGTTTGAGGAAGTTGTGTCTGAAGCTCTGTGTGCACACATGCCAATTTAAAGCTCGGATAGGAAACATGACAAAGGGAATATGCAACAAAAAGTCCATGTAATGGCATCTATTTCACATTTCTCCAACTTCTATTTGTCTAAATGAAGCACAGGTGGACGCTCAGGATGTGGCAAGTGGCGCAGCATCTCATTCCCTTCTCAGGGAACCAGGTTACATACAGAACCTGGTGTAGTTCCCTTTCAAGGGAACTCAACACTGCATCATGACTGACACTATGGGAATGTCAATACCCATGCGGCCACATGCCAGTTGATGTATATCCGAGGGGCCGTGAGAGAGCATGAGCAAACCAGGAATAGAACATCAATTAGCCCTGAAGGGC